>VXAA01000156.1:0-24389 GCA_013399115.1 Anseranas semipalmata | reverse complement strand
AAAAAAAAGAGCTCAAAAAATGAGCTCAAATTTCATTTCAGAAAATGAAAAAAAAAAAGTGAAAAAAATTCAAAACAGACTCAAAAAGTAAAGTTGCTAATCAAGTTATTTTCTTTCTTTGAATGGTAGAAAATTAAAGAGGCAGGACCAATATTTTCTTGTACAAAATAATAATAACTCTCCTGAACTAACAAGATCAGCTGAGTTATTTTATTATGAGACTAAGCTGATATTGGGAAGTTTTATTGACCAACTCTTATTCGTTTCAGTGTAAGCAATACATTGATAAACTATTTCCAGGATTTACAGGTGGATATGGAATGCTTTTTTTTCTGTGACCATAAAGCTCTGCTCTTCTGCTTTATCTTGCTTTATCTTGGGGCATATTCTAAGTCATTTGTCTTCTGCTGTTCTGCTGTTCTCCTGCTTTTGTAAGATTTTTTTTTTTCCTGCTGATACTGGATTGTTTTGGTCCTTTCATCATGGAAGACTCAAATATAATTTCTTCCCTTTCTGTGTCTTCTTCCTGTGTCTCTGATAGCTTCAGCATGACTCATGATTTAATTAAGGATTGCATGCTGTTCTAAAGCTTCTTTGTTTCTTTCTTGGATGTGGACTTCAGCTTCTGTTGATAGCCTTCTGGCTACATGATGTTCTGGTTACATCATAACTCCTCCTCAGGTAATGTTTCAAACGCTGACATCTTTCGTTCTTCAGTTTTTATAGGGGTTTTAAATATTATTCTAAAGCCATTGCACTACATTATATTTACATTAAGATTCACTTTAATGCTTCTAATATTATAAAATCATAGTTTATCCATTCATCCTTTCTGATGAAACCTGTAACCTAATCAATAATTGTTGTAACTAGTAATTTCTGCCTCCATTTCTACAATTTATTTTTCTTTATCCTTTTTATGCTTTATTTTACTAGTTTTATTTAGAATGTTTCTATGTTTTAGTGATTGCCAGTAGCAGAAACCTGGCTTAACACATTGGCTTCATTAATACTGCATTGTCAAAAATAGCTGAGTAAGATAGGGGGAATTTTCCTAATAGATCCCTGGTTACTGGACAAACTGGATGTGATGTTTCAATCCAGAAAAATCATCACGGGCTTGTGGAAAAACAACCTTAAACATAAACCTAAATTTTATCTGCTAGGTACAAGCCTTCCAAAAAAGAAAAAACAAAGAGATGGAAAAAAACTCAAAAGATCATTTATCTTCTTATTTTGAGACAATTCAAATACAGCCAGAATATCCCTGACAGAAGCTGGTATGAATTCTTTTAAAACTTGAAAATATACTGTTTCTGCAGCCTATTAAACAGACTGTTCTGACTTTTAGCTATCCTTATAGTTAGAAGTGTGTTTTCTGATCTATCCAAAATTTCCATTGCTGTAAATTAAGCTGAATACTTAATGTACAGCACTCAGGGGACATAAAAAATGATTGATCACTCTCATTAACAGCAACCTTTTATATTGGAAGATTCATTTCTTGTCTTCTCTAATCTTATCAGAAGCAAAATGTCCTCACATCTGAATTTTCCATTTTTTTGTTTAGTGATTTTGATGGTCTCATTTTGATTCTTTCTAACTAGTCTAAATTTTTCCCTAAGTGTTGCTGTGAAATCGATGTATAATACTTGGCAGAGGCCTTTCCATTGCCACTAGTGCTCATTAGCTTCCTCTTGGTGCAATCTTGCTCTCCTTTGCTTGGCTACCTAGTAAGTTCTGTCCATTTTGTGTTACCATTAGTGTCAGGACTTTACAACTGATGGTCGTGGCAAACTGCAGAGATAATTTTGCATTCCAAAGCTGTCTTCCAAAGGGCCTGAGTCCCCTGCCTGATCAATGTCATTTTAACATTTTGTCATCACTTTATTCCACTGTCTTGGTTATTAATGAAAATACTGAACACTACCAAGCCTAGAAAAGAAAGTATATCCATAGTCCTGCAGTAGTTAGATTCTGTTCTACCACTTTTGGTAATACCATCCTTGTTTTTAGTTAATTTCATCCATTTTTCACCTTGCTTATGAAAACACTATAATTGTAACAAACAAACAAATTGAAGCTTTATTGCTTCTTTCCTTCCCACCATAGAAGAGCATTAAATTGCTACAGACTGCTTAGAAAATGACTGTTTAATAGGATATAGATGGGGATCCTCCTCAGGGCACTCTCTCCAGGCATCTGAGGTGTCGCCTGATCTGCACAAATCCTCAGAGACAATCCATAACATTCAGTGCTTGCTTTAGGTTTTTCTTATATCCTCACTGCTCTGTTAAACAAAAGCCAATAAAGAACTCAGTCTGCACTCTTCTGAATTCTTCTGTAATGCCTAAGAAGGAGAAAATTTTCCTTTCCAGCCCTAACAAACACACTTAGAAATTGTTAGTATTATTACAGTACTAAGTTGATATTAACTTGTACAATGAGTATAGAGAAAAGGACATATTGTTTGGAGGGAAAAAGGTATCTTAGACTACATACTAAAATAAGGTGTTGGATGAGGAGATGTCTTTTCCATCTTCCATTCTGACTTTTCTGAGAAGGACTGTCTTCTGTATGACAGGCCTCTGCAACTAGCTCAAAAACTTCCCTGGATTATACTTGATATATAAGTAGAAACTGGATACCACTTAGTTTCCTTAGGATATTCTCAGGTGTTAAACAGTAAAGGAAAAACATGCCAATGTTTACTGAGGACTTCTATTATGATTTCTCCCGGATTTCTGGAAGGTTCACTCAAAATTTATGAATGGACATTGCCTGTAGGAACACATTAGGTACATGCTACAAGGAATTCTGAAATAATTTCTGAGATATAACTCTTTCCTATGTTATGAATACCTTTCTAGGTTCCCATTCCATTAAGCAATTGGAATAAGTCTGGATCACCAAGGTGCCCTAAGAAGCTCTTCTGATCAGAATATCATCATGCTCTTGAATAAGATGCTGATAGCTTCTACCTAAGCAGTACCTTTTATCACAGTTTCTGACATACCAAATAACCCATGACAGTAAAGCAGATTTCATATCTGCTTTTCTGCCTTTCATATCGTAGTAAATGAAACGTATTTTAATGTTGGTTCGTGGCTAGAGGTAACATTTAAAGAAGTTCCATTTGCCAAGTCCATTGCAGGCAGCTTTCACTACACTCTAAGAGGTACCTTGTTCTGGATAAACATTTTTTTTTATGACTGCATTTAAATTAGTCACCTGTGTCAAACCTTTTTACAATAATAAATATAGATTTAGTTGCTGACTATACAGGTAATAAATGATTTACATGTCGTGGGGATACACTGATTTAGAAGTTACCTAGCAAACCTAAAGAAAGGCAGAAAATAAAACAATATAGACCATAAAAACTTATAAATCAAATGTCTAGAGATCCATTCACTGCCACTGCAAAAATAAATAAATAAATAAGGCAAAATATGTTCAAATTAGAGAAGGTTCCTTTGCTCAGACACTGAGTTGGAGTATAAATAACTGTGCAAATATGCAAAGTAATGCTGAATCAGGATATCCATGGTTAGCAAAGAAATATGAAAGAAAGGTACTAGTTTGTTATTCAGATTATATTCAAATCTGTTTATTTGTCGCAAGTTATGAAGGTTACTTATTGGTCTGGTGCCTGACTGAGATCAGCACATAGCTGACAAGGAGTTAATTGAAACTAAATCCAGGTAAGATAGAGGTTAGGCCTGCAGGCAGAAGAAAACCCCTAGGGAGCTTTCCATCATATTCGCTTCTTCATTTGAAGACATGTCGCACAAATCATCAAAACAGCCTTTGGTTTCTAGGACCCTCTCTGAACCTGGACTTATAAATAGCAACCTATACACGAATGCCAGGACTAAGACACTTCTCACTGGTTGTTTGGTGATGAAATGACCTTAATCATGTATACCTTCCTTATCTCATGAATTAATTATCATGATGAAGCTTACTGAAGCCCGAACACAGTAAGTACCTACACCCACTGTTTTGCTCTTGGCACTAACTCCTGATAGAAGGAACATAGAGTCACATTTAATGTTTCATCTAGTGTTTTCCAGCCTCTGACTGAGCAAGGCCTGGGTTACTCTGACCTTCAGAATTTAACTATCTAACTACACAAGAAAGGCAGTGAGTCATCATATTGTTGGAGCTTAGAATAAAGTAGTGGAATTCACTGTCTGAAGAAATTGAGAAAGACCATAAGATTCATTATTTTCTCGTCCAAATGTAAAGCCCACTGCTTTGAACTTTCCTATGGTAAAACAAGTTAAAGGAATATCAACATTTAATAAAATTGATCAAATATGTCATTTAGAATATGTCAATCTTTTAAAGGAAAATAGTGGATTTTATTTTCTTTCTATGAAACAAGAATGCTAACTATGGTGATATAAGTTACATCTGTGGTAAAAAAAATGTCAGGAAGTCCTAATGAGAATGAAAGAGAAAAAACCATCAATTGAGGTTAATTGCAACTTTGTTTCTTGATCATCAGACAATTTTAAAGGCAGTGTTTTATGACACT
This sequence comes from Anseranas semipalmata, assembly GCA_013399115.1. Taxonomy (NCBI): domain Eukaryota; kingdom Metazoa; phylum Chordata; class Aves; order Anseriformes; family Anseranatidae; genus Anseranas; species Anseranas semipalmata. Next base: position 19,846 of record VXAA01000156.1, on the reverse strand, counting down.
GTTAATGTTTTATTTTTCAGGCATTTCTAACAACATCAAAAGTTGAGGTCCACATAGTTAAGTTTTAATGCTGTAGATCCCATGCTACTCTAGAAATATGGAGCTGATCTCCCTTCCAATTCCAACCAACTAGTTACCCTATTAAAATGGGATATTGGAGACCCAGTACAAATCCTACATTTCTGTCTCAATTTCTGAAACCTTCTCCTTCCTTAAAACAATTATCAGCTGGGCTGCAAGAGATACTGAATTGTTTGCATATCTTATGTTGAAACTGATTTACTTCATATAGAATTGTTTACAGACTAATATTAAAAGAAATCATTGAGACAATGAGAAAAATTGGTCAAAAGACCTGTTTTGAATTAGGTGAGTGGGAAAGATGAGACTGGTTGCCTAATTGGATTTCCTAGGGATGCTTCTGTTCATCAAAGTCATTTAACTTCTACATGAATGAAAAACAATATTTTGGATCTACCAAAACGAATTATTTAGGTATTTCATTTTTCCCTTTTATCTTGTAGTTATCCAAGACTATTCCTTGAATTCTTCGTAACCAACAGAATTTCACGTTTTCCAATATAGGATTTGTCAATAAATAATTAGCTGATGACTCTACTCCAGGACTTCTGATTCTTAGTTCTAGTAGTTCTTCAGAGAGACCTTCTGAGATAAGGACTTTCAAAATGCAACCCAGACCACTGTTTGTTTCTATGGAAGAGGTAAATTAGCACCCCTGGTATTATGATGCCAAGATCAGAAAAAGACAGAAGAATTTTGCTTCACTCATTTTTCTGCCATTTTTCCCCTCTGAAAAAATTGAAGATCATAACGCGTAAGTGGCCAATTTTCATTTTACTTAAAAAGCATTGCCCAGGTCATTACAAATCTTGATTTAGAGGCTCTAGGAACCTAAAACAGTTATAGGTAGATCTGAATTTTATTTATTGCCTTTCTGCCCCTGAAGCAGAGTTATTAAGGAAGGAATATCTCTGAAGGCCATCCACATCTTTTCTCATATGTTACGTTAGGCCATAAGGGAATGAGGGGAGAGCTTGGGGTCGTATTTTCAGAAACCTGAGGAAGTTAATGGACAAAGGAAGAAATGTCAATTTCCCAAGTGGGAAGGAAATTTAACTTAAAAGGGGGCAAAAAGAAATGCTTTTAATTTTATCCTCACTGGAACCAGAAGAAGTCCTGGAAACACTCATGAATAAAACACTGCTCTTGCCCCCAGAAACAGCAGAGTGCTGTGGGAAGCATGCCCGGGACATGAAGGCCCCATTGCTCACTTCAGCCATAAATAGTCAATTAATATTCTTGGCAGCAGTGTGGCAGTTGTTCCCTCTTGTTAGCCTTTTTAACCAGCCTCTAGNAAAAAAAAAAAAAAGTAGGTCTGAGCCATTGCTAGAGACCAAAACTCCAGCTTTTCAGGGAAGAAGAATGCCCTGGTATGGGAGAGGCATTGAATGCTGACAGCTTCAGGAAAGCAGAATTTTCTTAAAGCAATTTGTATATAATAGTTAGTGTTCTAAAGGTTAACCAGCTCCCCTTTAACCTCACTCTCCAGCTATTGCAAGAGTCAGTGTTCAGGTCACCTGCTTCTATCTCAGTCTTACTGAATCAGTGACCCACAAACCTAGCACCTCCTTTTGGGTAAAAAATGCATGAGCATGCTCTTTAATGCATATCCTTAGGGTACATGCTTATTTTAAGTCTCTCAGCTGCCTGTTAACATTAGCAAAGATTGCTATACCTTTCCCCATTTAAAAAAAAAAAAAAAAAAAAGGAAAAAAGAAAAAAGAAAAATTGGACACGAAGACTTTATTATCCTGACACAGCAAATCGTCCTTTTTGCTATTTTGCTTTAAAGGGTATAATCAGGTGCAAGTGAAAGCATAAAGATAATTAGTGCAACTCTAGTGATATTCCAATTTATTGAGAAGGTAAAGTCCTTCTGAATGCTCTGGAAACACCCACAACAGAGCCCTGAGTTTGAAAGGTTTGGTGCAATTTCAGTGTTGAAATAATTTACGTTGATTTCACAATATCAAGCATCTCAAACATTCTGTGATTTTTGTTTTAAATTCCCAATCTATTTTATCTCTGTTTTAATTTCTTTAATATCATACATGAGCGTATGGTACTAGGAAGCATGCCAAATAACTTTCTAGCCAATTTAAATGTTCTGCCTTGGAACTTACGATTTTCTGACATTATCATTCTATTTAGCAAGTCTATTCTTCCATTCACCAAATCATTCTTTTGAGTCATCATATCAAGTATATAACTGCAGTGAACAATCATCAAAGAATTTTGTGCAGTGCTTAAAGATGACTGTGTGTCTTTAGAGAGTTATATGTCCCCAGGTTCTGTCATTTCCAGGAGAGACTGCTGCTGTTTCAAAGTCACTGATTTGTTCTTTCTGCCTGACTTAATTCATACGGAGACACTCACACACACAATAAAACTTTTTCTGGGGACAAAATAAGACCAGAGAAAAAAATGCTTATGCCCAAATACTTTAAAAGCCAAGTAGCACACAAAGCTCATTTTGTTTTGACGCTAAGAAAGGCATCATGCTAAGTCAACTGAAATACAAGATTTATTGATGCCATTTTCTGCCAGCTCCAGGTAAATAGCAATGATCTACTTTTGAACTTAGACCCTGTGTAGTTTATATTTGTTCATGTTAAAGATCACAATTAACTTACACTTTGGTTGCCAGAGTTTAATAGCTGAAAGTGCTATTTAGCACAGCATCAACAACTGAATGGTGCCTGGTCAAATTTGTCACTCCTCCTCTCCCTCTTTCTGCAATGTCTCTCTCTTTAAACCAATATATTTGCATCCAGTTTTGAGGCAAAGTGTTTCTCAATTTGTGATTGTCAATATTGCAAATAATTTTTAACAGAGTCAGTTATCTCATCATACCATACACTGAAGATGGGATGCAAAGCCCAGAAACAAAGAATGAAATATCAGGTAGTTAGTATCATTATCAGATAGTTAGCAACTCTAGAGCTTTCTACTCTGTAATTTAACCAGTTCACAGTTGAAAACAACAACAACAACAAACAAACAAACAAAAAAAGCTAGATTCCTAGAGGAGTTTTAAATATCCAGAATTCATGGAGGACATCTGGTAAGTTAAGACTATTTCAAAACTTGCTTGGAGAACAGCATTTCTTTCTGGTCCATACCTTTTTCTGGAAACTTATGCATCCTATGACTTTATTAGTGTATAGCATTTCCTAAAACCTTCCCTGCTTTCTACAATGATTCTTGATATGATGTAGCTATAGATTGGCCAGCAGTTCCTGAATATCTTTAAGGAGTGCCATATTAAAATGCAAGGTTTAAATGAAAAATTTTAGCAACTTGCAGGTTTCTGCTCCATCTGGATTCTTCATCGTGTATGTTGGAATCAGTAGCCAGAACAGAGTAAAAAACAAGTATGATTATAATTTATTTTTCAAAGGACAAACCTTTATTTTAAACAAGCAAAGCCCCTAAAGCTGCAGAACTGTCAGAAAATAAGGTTCATTGCTTTCTTTATTGACTGTAAACTGCCAGGAGAGTTTCAAACAAATAGCAATACATGTGAAAAATGACCACTCTGTTCTCTTCACCTAACTAGAGTACCACAATGTCCAGCAGTATGGTTTAACATCAGAATATACATAAGAAGTTTCATATTTGAGTAGGAGGGGAGTAGCTTTGAAATAAAAGATCTGTAGACATGCCTTAATTGCAAAACTAAGTAGAATGATGGAGACTTTTAAAACATTTTGAATAAGAAGCTATTCCATTTGTCAAGCTGAGTGCAATTTATGACAAATGGAAGTCATAATGAAAGTCATAAAGTGTATTTGTGAAACATTTTGGAGCATATTGTATCAAAAGTATCAGACATCAGATACCTCAATGGATGTGGAAATTTCCTGTGCTCCCAAATGAAAATCAGAAATACACTGAAGTGTATATCTGAAGAAAAAAATAAATCCAGGAGAAATAATATTGTCAGTTCAAGTCCTTAAAGGCAATTTGGATTTGCAATGCCCAGTTCCCAGGTGTTTTGCTGCCACAGGGTACATACCTTAGCCAAGACTTTTCAGCAGGTGACTGAAGAGGGACCTGCCTTAGGCAAGCCAGTGCTGAACTGCAGGGAGAGAACAGATCTGTCATACCATAGAATCATAGAATGGTTTGGGTTGGAAGGGACCTTTAAAGATCATCTGGTTCCAACCCCCCTGCCATGGGCAGGGACACCTCCCACTAAACCAGGTTGCCCAAAGCCCCATCCAACCTGGCCTTGGATACCTCCAGGGATAGGGCTTCCACAGCTTCTCTGGGCAACCTGTTCCAGTGCTTCACCACCTTCATAGTAAAGAATTTCTTCCTAATGTCTGATCTAAATCCACCCTCTTTTAGTTTAAAGCCATTATTCCTTGTCCTATCACTACACTCACTCCCTGATAAAGAGTCCCTCCCCTGCATTCTTGTAGGCCCCCTTTAGGTACTGGAAGGCTCTAAGGTCTCCATGGACCCTTCCCTTCTGCAGGCTGAACATCCCCAACTCTCTCAGCCTGTCTTCACAGGAGAGGTGTTCCAGCCCTTTGTTCATCCTCGTGGCCCTCCTGTGGACTCGCTCTAAGAGGTCCATATCCTTCTTGTGCTGAGGGCCCCAGAGCTGAATGCAGTACTACAAAGTATGACACTAATCTGAGTGGTGTAGTTGATACAACAGAAGTAAGGGATGCCATCCAAAGTGACCTGGACAAGCTTGAGAGTGGGTCCATGTGAACCTCATGAAGTTCAACAAGGCCAAGTGCAAAGTGCTGCACCTTGGTCGGGGCAATCCCAGACATGAGTACAGACTGGGTGGAGAACTCATTGAGAGCAGCCCTGCAGAGAGGGACATGGAGGTTCTGGTGGACGAAAAGCTTGACATGAGCCAGCAGTGTGTGCTTGCAGCCCAGAAGGCCAACTGTGTCCTGGGCTGCATCAACAGAGGTGTGGCCAGCAGGTTGAGGGAGGTGATTGTCCCCCTCTGCTCTGCCCTTGTGAGGCCCCACCTGGAGCACTGCATCCGGGTCTGGGGTCCCCAGCACAAGAATGATGTAGACCTGTTCGAGCAAGTCCAGAGGAGGGCCATGAAGATGACCAGAGGGCTGGAGCACCTGTCCCATGAAGAAAGACTGAGAGCTGGTGATGTTCATCTTGAAGAAGAGAAGGCTCCAGGAAACCTCATTGCAGCCTTTTAATACTTAAAGGGGGCTTATAAAAAAGATGGAGAGCAACTTTTTACTCAAGCAGATAGTGATAGGACAAGGGGGAATGGTTTTAAACTAAAAGAGGGGAGATTTAGATTAGATGTTAGGAGGAAATTCTTCACTCTGAGGGTGGTGAGGCACTGGGACAGGTTGCCCAGAGAAGCTGTGTAAGCCCCATCTCTTGAGGTATTCAAAGCAGGTTGGATGGGGCCCTGGACAAGCTGATCTAGTGGGTGGCATCCCTGCCCATGGCAGGGGGTTTGGGACTAGATGGTCTTTAAGGTCCCTTCCAACCCAAACCATTCTATGATTCTGTGGTACTGTAGAACCCCCACCCCAGGTGGGGTCTTATAAGAGCAGAGTAGAGGGAGAGAATCACCTCCCTTGACCTGCTGGTCATGCTTCTTTTTATGCAGCTCCGTTGGCTTTCTGGGCTGCAAGTGCACACTGCCAGCTCATGTTGAACTTCTCACCAACCAACACCCCCAAGTTCTTCTCCTCAAGAGCTGCTCTCAATCCATTCTCCACTCAGCTTGTATTTGTGCTTGAGATTGCCCTGACCCAGGTGAAGGACCTTGCACTTGGCCTTGTTGAACTTCATGAGATTCACACAGGCCCACCTCTCAAGCCTTTCCAGGTCCCTCTGGAAGGCATCCCTTCCCTCCAGTGTGTCAACCACACTATACAATTTGGTGTCATTGGCAAACTTGCTGAAGGTGCACTCGATCCCACTATACATGTCACTGACAAAGATGTTAAAGAGTGCCAGTCCCAATACTGACCCCTGACGAACGCCGCTTTTCACTGATCTCCACTTGAACATTGAGCTGTTGACCGCAACACTTTGAGTGCAACCATCCAGACAATTCCTTGCCCACCGAATGGTCCATCCAAAATCCATGTCTCTCCAATTTAGAGACAAGGATGTTGTGCGGGACAGTGTCAAATGCTTTGCACAAGTCCAGGTTGATGACGACAGTTGCTCTTCCTCTGTATACCTCTAACTCCTCATGTTTATTCCTCATACTACGTGCATTAGCATAGAGACATTTGAGTTGGTTCCCTGATATAGCTGACTTACTGGCTGGAGTGGCTGGAATTCCTTTGTGCTCCTCTTCAGGTGCTTTTCTGCTGACCTGTGACCTTTCTCCAGGCTCTGGGTATCTATTGCTGACACTGGCATCAAAGTGGGAGGAGTGGGATGAATTGAGGTTCCCCTCCCCCAGCAACTCTAGTTTAAAGCTCTTTTCACCAGCTTGGCAAGCCTATGACCGTAGATGCTCTTCCCCTTCTCTGACAGGTGGAACCCATCAGCCCTCAGCAGAACATGTTTCTCAAAGGGAGTCCCATGGTCTAAGTAGCCAAACCCCTGTGTGTGGCACCAGTCCTGTAACTATCTGTTGACTTGCCAGATTCCACTGGCCCTTTCAATCTCCTTCCCTTTGACTGAGAGGACTGATGAAAGAACTACCTGTGCTCCTGAGTCCCTAGCTGCTGTTTCCAGGGCTCTGTAATCCCTCTTGATACTCTTCAGACTGCTCCTGGCTGCATTACTGGTGCCCACGTGAAACAGGAGTGGATAATAGTCCTTAGAGTGTACAAAGCTTGGCAGTCTCTTGGTGACATCCCTGATACAAGCCCCTGGTAAGCAGCAGACTTCTCTCAAGAGCGATGAGGTCGGCAGATGGGTGCCTCTGAACCTCTCAGAGAAGAGTCTCCTACCGCTATCACCTGTCACCTTTTCTTATTTGCACTGGTTGTTACGCGGGGAGCAGACCGGGCTGCCTTACTCAGCTCCATCCCCCTGCAATGGGTCTTTCCTTTTCAGTCAGCAGAGGGGTGAAGCGGTTCTGTAAGGGCACCTCAGGCTTTGGGGGAAGACTCTTCCTCTTGGAGGGCCTTGTCGTTGCCAGCTTCCACTCTCCTGTGTTATTGACCCCCTCCCTTCTGTGAGTGCTGGTGGGGGAGTTTTGGGCTGTTTAGCAGTGGGTTGTGGGTCCCCTGCAGACTCAGCTGTATGTCTAGCTCTGGTTAGACAGGAATCTTTCCTTGTTTTTACAACTATATTACTATGTTTCCTTCTAAACTCCAAAACTGTACATAAACTATTTTAGATATTTAACTTTTCTGGTATAACACAATCAGATGTTTGGCAGTCCTTTAGGACAGTTCTGTCTTGAGATGTATTCAATACCTGCTATTGATTTAGGCCACTCCAGCAAAAGTGTTTTGGAGGATTGTCTAAGCTTCGTGTTGAGCTGATCTCTGAGCAGCTTATTGACTCTGAATGCAGCACTGCCTTTGTAAATGTCTGCCAGCAGAAACACGACTTTAAGCAGAAGCAGGTGGCACAGATTATAGGATTGTAAATAGAAACATGATACCTGGACATATACCTGAGTACATCTGAAACCGTAGCCCACAACTGTAGCCCACAGGTAATATTCTTCTAACTTTGTGCTTTTTTACACTTGTAGTGATTTGAGTGAGATTGCTACAGAGTTTGTGAGATTGTTGCCTTATTCAGTGAATATGTTGATTTAAGTCACTTATTCAGGGGACAACCAAACACCTTATAAAGGAAACAGCTGCTTGTTTAACAGCCAGTTCTGTTGCCTTTATTGTAATGGCTGCACCTTTCATGAAATATACACACAGCAGGCCAAAAAGGTCAAACCGATTTATTATGTCAAGAGAACACTTTTAACGTCATAGGTGATATTAAAAAAAAAAAAAAAAAAGGCAAAAAAGAAGCTAGATGTTTTCAGGATTGGCTGCTAAGCTTCGGTGACAGCTGTCCAAAGAAAAGGAACCTCACCATGGTTATCACAGGGCTCATAATCCCTGAAGCCCAGGCCATGGATAACTGGCTGCACATTCAAAATGGAGCTCAAGATTAATGTTTACACAAATTTTGTACCTAAATGCTCTTTTCAGTGAAAAAGGAGGGGAAAGACAATCTTTGGTTATGTCAGCGATTTCTTTAAAACTGTTGGTTTCACATTTAGATACCTAAGAAATGAGTGACTACAGTAGATACTTTTCCATACACTATGAAAGTAGCCTATAACTTTCTGCCTTTTAGAAATATGTTTCAGAAGTATGCAAACAATCCCCCTTGCAGACCAAGCTTTTCTCTGTCAGTTCAAGACTTAGAGATTTTCCATCTCATTTTTCTTCCAAGTGAGGGTTTGTAGACATACTCTCTATAGGTGAATTGTTCCCATAAGCTATCAAGAATCTAATTTGGAGATCAAACACCTGCTTCCAGCTACTCTCTTTCCCCAAGCCTGGGTTCACTTGGGTTTCTTTTGCCCTCTCTAAGGAACTTTGATGGACTTATTACTCAGGAGGCAGCTGGATCTATACTTCCATCAGGAATTTAGTCTAAGATTACTGTCACAATATCATGCTCATGTAGGTAGTGAAATACACAGCTCTGATTTAAGCTCATGGTCTATATATGTCAACCAAGGGTGACCCCAGTGCAGGCCGTGTCCTCTCAGAGGGGGCAGCCCCCCAGGGCCTGCACATGGTGGGCAGCGCCGGGTGCTGGTGATGGGTCCTCAACAGTCCTAGGCATGGCAAGCAATGGGCCTGGGCCAGGGCCAGGCTGTGGCTCCAGCCAGGGGTAAAAGGAGGTGGCCATCTGAGGGTTCATCCGGGAGATGAGCTACCTGCAGAGTAGAGCCAAGGTCCTTCCAGGAGGCAGGGCCAGAGACAGAGCTGGAGACCACAATGCCAGGCACACAGCCGAGGCAGGGACTGACAGCCCAGGACTGGGCTGAAACAGTTCCTGGTCCCATGGACAGAGGGAGGGGAGCAGGTGAGGCTGGGCAGGGGCAGTAAAGCCTGGTAGCGCTCTCAGGGCCCTGATGATATATCTATAGGGATACATGTACAAGGTCCATAAATACATAGGAATACATGCTTTATGAGGCAGACGCCTAGATATGAGGCTCAAATAAATCAGTATGCTCACTAGGGAGTCATCTAAGCTAACTACTAAGAAACACCATGGACAAAGTCTGATTACTCCAGTAACTAGACACCTAGCTGAGAGAGAAGTCTTTCTAGCTGCATAACTGTATTCCCTCTTTGGACACTAGATAGTCATGCCAGACATTTCTCCTAAATAAAATTTGTTTTCCCAAAGTCTATTAATCTTAATCTTAATTTCAGCCATGTGAAGCATGCTTTCATGCATTAGCTGCCTCCGTATGTCTCTTTGAGGTATATCATAGTGTGGGAAAATCTCTCTTGTTAAACTTCTCTGCAGTGATGAGGATGTTAATGAGGAACTAGAGCCCTAGTGATCATGCTAATCATCTGTCCATGGAGTCATTGTTATTTTCTGGTGAAGCGAGTATTTTAGCATGCATAAAGCAGACCAGAGTAGGAAGAAATAAGTTGCTGCCTGTACTGCCTTGTCTACAAGGAAGGTTGAGTGGGAAACTGAAGAACAAAATTTATACTCCAGATTAAAGAAAAGAATTTCATCTGATCTTCCATATCTTATACACAGTCCCTAATTACTTACAGAGAAGTAGTTTCTTGGCATTACTTATGCAGAGTCAGAAACTCTGAGCTGAATCAGAGTGTGTAGGTAAATGAAATAATAAGAATGGCTGCTTTGTAAATCACTCTCAAACTTAGCTGTAAACCAAGCATAAAATCTGTTCAGAGTCATTCACTGCATGAACAGAAATTTAGGACTGTAGGTGGCAGATAAGTTGGATTTTGTAATTGTCAGTGGCAGGTAACAAGACAACTACACATCCAAGTCCACTTTGTAAATCTTTTCCTTTTGTTCCTCTCTAGTTCTTTGGCATCGCCAGTAAAACAGTAACTACTGTCCTGAATCCAATTTATAATCAATCTAGTGGTGTAGGTTTGCTTGAATGAACAAGGAGGTTACTTTTAATCTAAAATGGAACTAAAACTAGCAGCATAAGCTTGCTGCTAAATTGCCTCAACAACTCCAGTCAAATAACTACAGTTAAGAAACAACAACAACAAAAACCCACAACATTTTTAAAAAGGCATTTGGAACCATTTGGAGTACGCAGATGTTGAAGTCATACAATGCTGATCATCTGGAACTTAGGCATTGAGGTTTAGCTCTGAGTGATTACTGAACAGGGCATCTGGCTCCTGAAAGAAAAGTTAAATTTTATATCGTATGAATGACATAATGGATTGCTATTAATTAGCCATGTTATTACTGAAGTGGCTGTATTTATAGACTACCGTTCCTCTGTGAACTCTTCCAGATACACTAAAAACACAGAACAAATAATACCATCTCTTCCCAAATAACTGGCTTGCTGCAAATATTGCAGCCAAGAGAACTTCCTCACCTTGTCTGCAATTAGGAACTGATCCTGTCTGACACTGGTTGACAGGAAAATTGATACTACTTTTCTTTAGGTTTTCAAGGTCAACTCCTGCAGCTCTTCACCTCAAAAACCACAGTCTGAAATGCACCACCTGGCACAGGAGGAGACATAAAGGTGAATTATTTCACATTTACCATTTTTAAACTATTCCTCCATCAGTCTCTGCTTCTCTGTTCCTCATGTTTTGCTCTTACTCCTTCCCCTTCCTGAGAATAGGGTTATTTCTGTGGTCATTCTCTACTGAAATTAATTTTATTAATTACACAGATGGCAAAACACTGTGTACCTGAGCTAAGCCTTACGAAGATGGCTCACTTTTGAAGTTATAGGTGTCACAGGAATAAACAGACCAGGAGGTACTCTTCATTTTCTATTTAGTCCTAATCTATTAATCATTCTTGTACTCAGANAATCTTCTTGTACCCAAAAAAAAAAAAAAAAAAAAAAAAAAAAAGACTTATGTGCTATTAGAATTATGATATCTGCAGATAAAGCCAGAGGTAGCATCCTTCTGTCTAACTGCCTTTAATGGCTTTTCTTATTTAAAATTCATATACATTTTTTGACATCCACATATCCCAATGACTATGAGATTTGTGTTTCTTGTGATTTCTGGCTGTCTGTTATAGGACATAGCCGATTCCAGGTGGCTCCAACGGCCCCACCACAGGGTACAGCTGGGCCAAGCAGCCACCCTGGGGCACCTTGGGGAAACCTATAGAGAAAGGGCAAAAAAACCACTGTGTGGCAGTGTGTGAGAGAGAGGTGTGATGTGAAGAAAAGTGAGAGAAATAGCCCTGCAGACACCCAGGTCAGTGCAGAAGGAGGGCAGGAGGGGCTCCAGGCGCTGCAGTAGAAGTTCCCCTGCAGCCCATGGAGAGGCCCATGGTGGAGCAGGCCGTCCCCCTGCAGCTTGTGGAAGACGCCATGCCAATGCAAGCGGATATACCCTGAAGGAAGCTGCAGCCCATGGAGGGCACTTGCAGGAGCACGATCTTGGCAGGACCTGTGGCTGTGGAGAGGAGACCATGCTTAAGCAGGGGAAAGTGAGAGGAGGAAGGAGCAGAAGAGAGGAGCTGCTATGGACTGACCTCAACTCCCATTCTCCCTGCACCCCTTATTGTGGGAGGAGACAGAGGAGTCGGGAATGATGGGGTCAAGCTGAGCCTGGGAAGAAGGTGGGTAAGGGGAAGGCGTTTCTAGTTTGGTCTTTGTTTTTCACCATCCTACTCTACTTTTAACTGGCAACAAATTAAATATTTTTCCCCAAGTTGAGTCTCTTTTGCCCATGATGGTAACTGGTATGCAATCTCCCTGTCTTTGTCTCAACCCATGAGCTTTTTCATCTCACTTTCTCCTCATGTCCTGGTGAGGAGGGGGAATGAGAGAGCAGCTGGGTGGGCATCTGCCAGTCAGCCATGGTAAACCCACCACAGCAGCAAAACTTATTTTTTTTCCAAAAAAGCACATACCTGCTATGATGTTTTTGAAACAAAAATACCTTAATTTAGTTGAGAGCATAATTTTCTGTGAAGGTGATTTCTATTATTTTTATGGGACACAATATTTGATATTAATTTTTATTTATAGAAAGTCTCAATCTGTTCAAATTGCTAATTGGAAGAGTGCTATATCCACCCCATGATCAATTCACAGGCACAAAATATTGGAGAATTTATTTCTTGATAACGATTTATGCTTATACTCTCTGAGTATCAGATTATATTCATACAACTATGTCCTCCTATAACCTTGTTCTCCTAATCTCTACATCCTCTATGAAAAGGAGATCTGCATGAAATGGCTTCTAACCGTGGCTAATCAAACTAATGAATTTAGCTAATAGGTGTTATCCTTTTGAGGACTTTCTTAGACTGCTTGCTAGTGATGTTAAGAAGCCACCCATAAATACAATATGAGAACTATGGACTTTTATTTAAGCCACATATTTAAAAAAAAAAAAATGTAGTCCTACTCTATGGTTTCTTTACATTGCTTATACTGCTTTTGCTGTGTAGACTCTGAAAGAGTTGAAGAGCACATAGCGCATTTCATAGTTACAAAAATACCTATCCTGGCCAAAATATCACTCTTGTCATCTTTGCTAAGGATAGACCGCAGTCTGGTGATCCTTTGGGATTACATACTCCTCATGCTGAATAAAACTGTGCTCAGATTTTCCACATCCTATATGGGAAATATCTAAGCACATCTAACCTCTCAGACATCTCTCACAGGCTTCAGTAAAACTGACCTGTCTGCACAGCAAGGTGGAGGTAAATGCCTTTCTTCTGAGTGGGGTCACTCCCCTGTGTCTGCCTGGGTCACTTGTTAAAGGAACTTCAGGTTAATTTGTGGTGCCTGAAGAATTTAAGATCCACAAGATGACAACAGTCCTGGAAAATGGGAAGAAATGGGGCCTAAGCACTCATACAGCATAAGCATAAGTTCAGTTTCGAAGTGTTCCATCACACTTCAGGTACTTATTTGTATCACTTGGAACCCAAGAGACAACCTCAGCTTTATCGTATTTTACAGTGTTTTCAGAAACTTACCTTATAGTTTTAATACTAAACTTATCTTGTCTCAAGCATTTTTACATTAAAAATCTTAAGTGCATAATATACTTTCAAAAATGTCTTCCAATAATATTAGATACTCACATGTCTGTCAATATAGCCTCTCATCTTTTACAGGCAGATCAATACAAATGATTTTTATCCTAAGTGTGAAACATAAGCAAAATTGTTTTGATCAGTGTTTCCACTGGGGTAGAGTGGAACCTGTTTGTCATTATAATTCATGAGGGGGCAGGTTGTTTTCTGGTATTGAGTGTTTGTCGATATTTTCCATGAGAAGTCAGCAAGTCCCTAACACTGTAAAAATGCTTATAATTATGGCTGGGATTAAGATTTGTACAGAATGAAGGGCAAAATTAATTTGCATGCAGTTTAGTTAGATTTAGTTTTCCCTCACTCGTGTAAAACAATAAAATACATTTTATTATTTGTTTTAAGTGAGCTTGAATAATATCCTGTGTATACATCAGATGCTGTGTGTAAAAATATAGGTTTGACCACCTGAAATCTATTTGTTGAATTGTCTTGTGTACCTAGCAAGGCTGTAATTCCCTCAACAGACCTGCACAGAACAGATGTGGAAGGAGCTCACTCTCTCCGCTCCAAATTGGCCATACTGCATTTGCAGCACAAGCTGTGAAGAAAACTGCTCCCTAGGCTGCTTATTGAGGTGGTGAGACTGTAGGCAACAAAGAGTACATGTAAGCTGTGGTTCCCTGCAAGTGCATTGGGAAGTGAGCTGTATGAGTTTTACTGCTGCTGGAAAAGAAATAACTGGAAGCTAAACTGTGATTTTGGTCACTGTCTGCTGTTTGTAACAAACAGAAAATTGAGCCATATGCATTTAAAGAGTCAAAGACTGACTTTGAAGTTAAGATCCTATTCAGATGAAAGACATTCACACCTCTGCAGGTGTTATATTGTTTGGTCTGTCTTGACTGCAGAGTGAACAAGACAGAAATCTATTGATTTAGGAAATGAAGGCTATTTCCTCAGCCAAAGGGTGTGAGAATTTATTTTTACATGAAAGGTCGCATTCTCAGGAAAGCAGCAAAATCTGTAGAAGATGTTTACAGAGCACCTTACCATTGTCTTCAGTGAATATTGGCTTCTTATTCAGTGGTTTAAAATCTAAGGTTTTTATAGGCTATTTCAAAGGATTCCATGAAAACTGATTGAGAGAAGCAAATTTATAAATGTAATGCAATTTACATACAGAACTTCTGAAATTGTCTACAACTCCACTGAGGGGGGAAAAATGAGGGGGAATAAGAAATCGATAAAGTTGAAAAACATTTAATAGATCTTGAAACTGTGTTTGGATCTTGAAACTGTGTTTAATTACCAGAATGACCAGCAATACAGAAGTTCCCTGTAATGCATTTTTTTTTTTTTTTTTATGATCTTTGTTTGAAACTTTGTAACTAAGAGAGACATTATTTTGCTTGTTTCAGTTGTGGAGGACTGGAGAAGTTTACATATCACATGTTAAAGAGAAATCCTGGTATATATAGCCCATTGTTTTCTGAGAAAGTGTCACTTTCAAAGCCAAATCAAATACTCAGAAGTATTGGTTGTTATAGAGAATTGTGGTAACACTACTTGTTTCTAATAGGCAATTTTTTTTTCTTCTAGGCATAGCTCATCAGAACATGGAACAACAATTTCCTAAACTCCAGAACTTCTAATATTTGACAGTGGCATTATTCTGAACCAAAAGGAATTCACAACATAGAATTAAAATTATTATTCTGGAAAACTGGAAACATGAGGAGTTTTTCACAATTCTTTTGTGGGGCACAGGAGGCCTCTGAAATATCCAGCTATAAAGATTTTTTCCTATTTGAGAAAGACACATTACTTCAACAACAACAACAACAAAAATCTGTGTCAGAAAAGGCACATATCTCCTGGCCTCTCACTGGTGCTGTGACACTATTTATGTGTGCTAAAGTTTTCATGAACAGGCCAAAATTCTTCATACCACATAGCTGGTTGTTCTTAAACATAGAAATCCTTTACTGCCATACAGCAAAAAGAACCAAAGAGATAACAGTAATAATAAAGTTGTGAATGAATCACATTTTGGCCTTCAGACTTGAGAGCCACAGGTTCCTCTCCATCTACTTCTGAAGACTTGCTTAGACCTGGAGCATACATCTACAACCGGCTAAACAACTGGAGAGGAACACAGTAGTGAGTCAAAACTAGCAGTAAGAAGAGTAGGTTCATTCTACAAAAAGTTATAGCAGGTTGAGGGAGGTGATTCTTCTCCTCTACTCCACTCTCATGAGACCCCACCTGGAGTACTGTGTCCAACTCTGGGGCCCTAGCGCAAGAGCGACATGATCCTATTAGAGCAGGTCCAGAGGAGGGACATGAAAATGATGAATTCTGGAATAACCTCTCCTATGAAGACAGGCTGAGAGAGTTGAGGTTAGTTAGCCTAGAGAAGAGAAGGCTCTGGTGACACCTTATAGCAGCCTTCCAATACTTAAAGGAGGCTTAAAAGAAAGATGTGAAGAGACTCTTTACCAGGGTGTGTAATGACAGGACAAGGGGCAACAGTTTTAAACTAAAATCAGATAGGTTTAGATTAGAGATAAGGAAGAAATTCTTTATTATGAGGGTGGTGAGGCACTGGAACAGGTTGCCCAGAGAGACTGTGGATGCCCCATCCCTGGAAGTGTTCAAGGCCAGGTTGGATGGGGCTTTGAGCAACCTCAGTGGGAGGTGTCCCTGCCCATGGCAGGGGGGTTGGAACTAGATGATCTTTAAAGGTCACTTCCAACCCAAACCATTCTATGATTCAAAGGGGTCATGGGTCTAAAGTCCTGTAGATCTTTATTTGTGTGTAAATCACAAATAAAAGGGAACTATGAAGACTTCCAAATAATTGGTATCGTAGTGCATTTCTAGGTGATGCATCTTAGAATTTAACTTCTGATAACTCTGATGCCCACCAATCCACCCTACTGGAAGTTGTCACTGGCATCAGCAAGTTCGTTGCATAAACCTCCTCCCTATAAAACTTAAATGTGAATCCTATTCCTTATCTTCTGATTCTTCAGTATTCTTTTGGACTGATGGAAAAATCAAGAGTAAGCCTTCATTATCATCAGATTGCACCCATAATCATGCCAGTTCCCAAACCCAGAAACATGAATTGAGTTACTTGTTTAAACTAAGGTATCTTTACTCAACATCTTATTTTGGTATATATTCAACACACTCAGATTATTCACCATGTAGATTGCTATCATTGGATTTCTTTCTTTACTCTAGCTGGAATTAAGTGTAGCTTTTACATTCTTACGTTGAATAATGGGGTGCCTTTTCCCAACTGTTTGAAAATGTTATTTAAAATTAGATTATTATTAAAGTGTTACTTACAGGCTAAAGAAGAAAGGTTATAGTGAGATAATTAGTAAATTATGGATTTCAAAATCAATCACATTTAAAAATACAAATACAATGCTATTTCTATACATTCTGTAAATTAAACACTATATAATGCAAATGTCTTCAAAAATGTGTTATGAAATGTTTTCTCCTTGCTATGTTATTGGGTTAACAAAAACAGATTTTGGATCTTAACTTTAAACTATACTTTAATTTGAAACCCTGTATCTGTTAAACTTTTCGTATCCCTATACATTTCTTCTTTTCTTTTTGGTTTTCAAGGTGAAATTATTTTTGTCTGATTGAAAATGCCTACCAGTCAAAAAGAAAGAAATAGCTTGCTGAAAAATCTCTCTAACTTTAGCTAGAAATGTAGGAATAATATTTTCCAAATTATTTATTCAAAGTATTAATTAATTTTTATTTAAGAAGAAATTATCATCCTATATTATGTATTTATTCCAAGTTCATCTGTACAGCACTGTACAGTCAAATCCACTTTTGCCTGTCTAGTAATCAGATATGATGATAGGATTTACTGATCAATGGCATTCATCCAGCACTTCTCTCTATCCAAACCTTCTTCTGTATTAGAAGGAAACACTCAGTGAATACCAAGGAAACTCTCAGAGTAGTTTTCAGTCCATTCAGGGCCCTCTGGGCTCCTACCTCAATGTCAGCAGTAGCAAAACAAAGGAGCAATGGGAGACAAACACTTTTGGTGGGTTTGCTATAAGAAAAGGGGCCCAGGCAGTAAGTTTGAGCACATGTACACTCATTACCCACACAGCTCTACTGTTAATTTGCTTCCTGTTTCAGTTTTTGCTTGCCCCAAGTAGTTCTTACTAATGCCATTCCTTGATGCAGTCCTGTGTGGCTTCACTCTAAGGACCTACTGTCAGGAAACAGCAAGGGCTGGCTGTTCTGCAAGGCGAAGGCAGTGGGGAGCTGAGGGAGACAGCAAGGCAGATGGGGCAGTGGCCTCAGCAACAAGAGTGTGCTCCTGCAAGAAGAGCAGGGCAATGATAACCAGGTCTAGACACTGTAGTGATTGCTGGATACGTCCATAGCAACAAGACTAAAGGATGTCAATTGATGAGTCAGAGCAGGATTGGCATGGTCTAAGCATATATACAACATAGCTCAGGGAAGCACCAATGGCACAGGCCTGAGTTTAAATGCACCGTTTGAGCCAAGGTCCAAGGGCAGGCCTTGATGAGGCATCTCCAAGGACTTTATATTCCAACACCTTCCCAGCACTGTGATCCAAGGTTACCCAGCTGGACTGCTGCAGGTCTGGACTGAGCATAGGCAGCCAGAGACTGAGGAGAGGGGAAGAGTTGCAGAGCTGAATGCTGCTCTCATGGCCCTGACTCAGAACTCACAAGACCGTACCAATAAAACGTCACCAGTCTTGGCTTTTTGCCCCTTGAACTCCCGCTCTCTCTCTACAGCTTTGTATACTCAAGCAACCCACAGAGCCTTATGCCCCACATTTTCACAAAAAAATAATTTTCTCAGACAGAACACAAAGGGCATAAGGGAGATTGAAGGCAGAGTGTTTGCAGTACAAACATGGGAAATTTGCTTTACACAAGACTAGCTTTAACGAACATGAATGAAAATCAGTTCTTGCCACTTGATTTCAGGGTCATGGATCAGTCCTCTTCTATTTAGCAGAATTGACTAGGTCTTCCTCTTTCGTTGTGTGGCATATGAGCTGACATGAAACTAGGACAACCTTGGAATCAATTCTGCCTGTACAGAAGGTTTTCATAATTGATATTGTTTTGATGAAATGTTTTAAATTAAAAAAAATCTGATTCATCAGAAAATTCAGCCAAGCTGAAATTTTGACTCCTTTAACAACTGCAGAACTTCAGTACAGAACATCTGAAATTAGTCATTTATCCATAGTTAACATCAGCATGGTATAACTTCTCATAGCATGCACTTTCTTTAATTCATCTGTTTCTATTTGTTCACTAGGCTATTCTCCATCCATGTCCTAATAAGAGCACATCAAGGCCATTCTCCTTGTTGAAAGCTCAAAGACTTTAGAGGCAATTGTATTGACAGTGTAATTATATTCACTTTGCCAAGTTGCATCAGATAAAAAGTGTGATCATATGTGATCAAGTGTGATCAATTAAAAGATGGGAATTACATGATGTGTATTACAAAGGCACTGGCCATTTTAATTACATTATTATTACAGTCTGGAGCTGAACTACTTTCTGAATGATGGACACCCTTAAAGCATAAATACAAAGCTCAGTCTTCCAGGCCACAGAAACCTACTGTGTTCCAGAATAGATTACCTAAAAACGAATAGGATAAAGTCTTTTTTTTTTTTTTTCCTCTCCTTTTTTTTTTCACTAATTCTTCAAGCAACTTCAAATATTATGGACACAGACAGTTGCAGTTCCTTCATATTTCTGACTGTGAGAATTCAAATTGTCTCTGATTCTTAATCTGCAGTCTGTCAGAATATGACTGGAGAGTGTTTGAAGAGAGACGTATTTTGTTTAACAGTCCTGATGGATTTTCTGCCATGAGTTTGTCCAGTCATAAAGATTTTGCTTCTGCAACATCCTGTACTAAAAATGTAACTTAACTATTTATGGTATGAAGAAGTCATACTTTTTTGTTTCAAACCTGAAATCAGACAATTTAATTTGATATTCCTGAATATTTGATTAAAACATACAGAAGACATCTATTCCCCATTGATTGTTTTCTCCATGCCACTCACCATGCTGTACTCTAAGTGCTCAGAATTGGTTTACTTCTATTCCCATTGAGACTACCAATAAAGGATTTGATGGAAATAGAGTTAGTCAAAAACAGAAATTTCTCAAATCTCAGTTTTATTCTTAGTTCTTTTCTCTTCCCACTTTTAAGGGGTGTATACCTTCAAACTTCTTTTTCATTCTGCCATCATGCACACTAGCTCCCCTTACCCCCCATTTTTTTCTTCTTCAGCATTATGAATTATGTTATGCTGCATGCCATAAACCTATACTGAAGGTTGGCAGAAACAACCAAGGACCTCTTCTTCCATATCCCAGGAGAATGTTGTACTGAAAACATAATAACCATGACAATCAAAACTCTGCAGTCATTCTTTCTCATAAAGACTCCATATGTTTGCCAGGTAACTTGGGACACATTGTTGTGGTTTGACCCA
>VXAA01000155.1:184186-223190 GCA_013399115.1 Anseranas semipalmata | reverse complement strand
ACCCCGCGGGCCAGGCAAGCGTAGGGAGCACGAGGGGTTTCTCCCTGAAACGGCCGTCTTGTGTCGCGGCGGCAGATCCGCCAGATCAAGTCCAAAATTCCTCTGTGTTTCTCAAGGGAAGTTGCCCTCGGAGTAGGATGTGGAGAGGTGTCTGAGAGGCGCTGTTGAGTTAGGGATTTCTGGGTTGGTTTGTTTTTGTTGTTTTTTTTTTTTTCTTCTTTTTTTCTTTTAAGGCAAAGTTGACCGCAGTTCACGTGATCGGTTGTAAGATTACAAAACTGCATTTGTTCACCAATTGCATACTATAACGTGGAATTTTGATAGCCAACCTAATGACACGATAGGTGAATGCACCAACGTAGCACTGCCATCTCTGAAGGTCTTCAGCGTNCCTCTGTGTTTCTCAAGGGAAGTTGCCCTCGGAGTAGGATGTGGAGAGGTGTCTGAGAGGCGCTGTTGAGTTAGGGATTTCTGGGTTGGTTTGTTTTTGTTGTTTTTTTTTTTTTCTTCTTTTTTTCTTTTAAGGCAAAGTTGACCGCAGTTCACGTGATCGGTTGTAAGATTACAAAACTGCATTTGTTCACCAATTGCATACTATAACGTGGAATTTTGATAGCCAACCTAATGACACGATAGGTGAATGCACCAACGTAGCACTGCCATCTCTGAAGGTCTTCAGCGTCACTTACGTGTTTTTTTTTTTTTGTGTCTTTGAACAATGCTGGGGAGGTGGGGGAGAGACTGATTTTTTTCTAATTTTACTTTAATTTTCAGATAGTGCAGGTGGACTTTGAGTTTGCTTATCAGTCACCTCTGGTGCTGTTGCTATTGTTACTATCGCTGACGCGGTGTTTCCAAGTAGTGGCAGGTACAGTGTGGTACAATGACAGCAGTGACTGAGGTTCTGCCAGATTGCCTGTGGGCATATCAGTGACAGCCCAAATGTGGGTGGAGGAAACCTGTAATTTCCTTATTACGTTTGCTTGAAACAAACCTAATGCTATTCTTTGAAAATGAAAATATAAACTGGTTGAAATGAAAGCAATTAGGGCTTCACATCATGGCCACGGCCCTGCCTTTTAAGCTACTTTGGAGAACTCTTTTGTAAAGCCACTTCTTTTGATCACGCTTCTGCATCACCAAGCAGACTTCTAAAATCAATAAATCATTGGTTACTAGAAATAGTTGAGTCTTATAGTGATGTTTTTGTGCTGTTTATAGTTCATTGGCAACACTGCAGCTGGACGAGCCCTTCTGTTGAGGTGTTTATAACCGGGTTATAAGCGGTTGTTTCTGAGCAAAGGGGTGGCGAGGTCATCCCTTCCCTGGGATGGGCTAATAAACACTCTCGGTGCTAGAAGAGGAGGAGAAGGAGGAGGAGGAGGAGGAGGAAAAATTTGTTCAGCCAACTTTAATTTGAAGAATTTTGGGTGCTTTTGAGTCAACTGTTCTAATTGTGATAATGTTCAGACTGCAATTTAATGCAGAGTAGATCTTTTTTGGAAGACTTTTTTTTTTCTCTCTCTCTAAAGAAATGGTCATTATTAGTATTTGAAGATCAGATCTGCACATGCACAGTAATTTTTTATGAAGTGTTTAATGAGCACACCCACTACATTGTGTTCCATATTACAGGTCAATGTAATATTAGATAAGACTTGCATGATAAACAAATTCATTGAGTCAATATTACGCTTTAAAACTTATACCTATAGTCAAGATTGGTGTCTTATGTAAACACATTTAGCCAATTTGAAGAAAACGCACATTATATATATATATACCTATATATATACCTATATATATAAAAACTGTAAAGGATTCTTTGGAACCACTATGATCTGTGTAAATGTGTATTTAGGCACTTTATTAAAAAAAAAAATGGATTTTGAGCTGACAGATGGTAACAAGTTCTTCAAAGTTGCTTGGCATAATACCTCCTGTGGTATGAAGCTCATGTTTTTGGTTAAGGTGGTATCCCTACTTTCAGTCCAAAACCAAAACCGAAACCCCAACGCTTCCCTACAGAGGCCCCCCTTTTGTGCTATGGGGCGGCCTGGTGCGCAGCCTGGGGAGGGCCGGGCCTGCTCCTGACAAAGCAGGGCCTCGCTGGGGCCGAGTGGCAGCGGCATGGCCGGGCCCAGGCCCGAAGGCCACGCGCCCTCCTCCCGCCGGGCTCCTGTAGCTCCCCGGGGCTGAGGGGACAGCGGGAGACCCCCGGCCTATGGCCTGGTGCCTGTGCTGGCCTGGCTGGCCCACAGGCCTCCTGTCCCGTTACATCTTGTCCTGGTCACCGTGAAACTGCAGAACCGCAAAAGGAAACAAAACATTTAACATCTGAGGGTTTTTATGCATATCTTGTTTTACTCAAATTCAGTGTTGCTTTCTTCCTTTCTGTTGCTTTACTCAGTTACAACACAGGTGGATTCTCCATTTATACAAGTTCGCTCTTTCCTGGGCTACAGGCTTTTTTCTTCTTCTTCTTTTTTTTTTTTTATTTTTTTTTATTTTGAAGTGCTTTAGCTGCAACAGTGCTACTGTTAATATTACTTTTTAATCTTTTTAAAAGGTGATACTGTAATTTGTGTAGTATTAAAAGTGTTTTAATGAAGAATGTGTGATTTTTTTTTTTCCCCCAAACCCACTTTCGTCACATTTTTTAAAAGATATTTTTTTGCTGGCAGGTCGCCTGCATGGTGCTTTTGTTCATAGCTGATAAACTAACATGTTGCAATTTTTANNNTTTTTTTTTTTTTGTATATATATATATATTTATATAAAAAAAAAACTAGAAAAAGCTATAGTTGCATATATGCAATATTTTATTTTATTTTTTAAATACTGCTTCTGACATTTATTCGTAGATAGGCTGAAGTGCAGGGCAAGAGGCGGGGCGGGGGCATGGAGCCCCCGGACAGGAAGGCGCAGCACAAGGGAGGCTTTGACAGCCTTTGTGGTGGCCTCAGGAAACCTGGTCTGTTTTGGAGCTCCCTTTTTAGATGCGCTGTAAACCAGGCCATGGCAACCGCGTGTTTTTATGAAGTAGCACTTAGGAAAAGGGTATAAATACATTTGAGAGTGCTCTCTAGTGGTTTATTATGTCAACAGAGCCCCTGGATCCTTTCCTTCTGCACCCGGGCCAGCCCCGCTCGTCCCGCTGGCGGGGTGGCCACACTCGGGGACACCCTGGGGGGCAGCTCACCTGCACGGTGGCACCCGGGCCTGGGGACTGCTAGGGCATGGCTGCTGCTGGCACATGGAAGCAGCGTCTGCTGAGGGAAAACGCTGGGCCGTAAATAAATTCGTGGCACCAGCAGTGGCCGAGCTCGTCAAGAATGGAGGCGTTTGTAGTCCTGGCTGCTGCAACCTCAACTTCTCCAGAGCAGCGTCCAGCAATTAAGCTTGAAAAGGCTTAGCCCTTCTCCTCCCAAAGCATTCGCGTTTTGGTAGCTCCAGTTGGAGCAATCGGAAAATAATTTAAAAAAAAAGCCCTTCCCCAAAGTGGACTTGGCTTGTTTAGGTGCCACAATCCAGTTGGGGATAAACTACAACTTCAAGTCTGCGCTCCAAGAGATAATGAGGCGAGTAAAAAAAAAAATCGCTCAAAACATGCTTTTTTCCTGAGCGCAGCAGTTAAAACAGAAAGTGCATCTGGGCAACATATAGCTTCATTTTCTGCCGGTGGTGAGTACCGCGGGGCGGCCGTCGGCACCTCCCGTGCAATGGCTGGGCCAGTCCCACGGATGACATGTGGGCCACCAGGACTCCTGAGTCACCCTCCTTCCCTCCTCCTTTGTTTCCAGGAGCAGGACTGCCTTTCCTCTGGCCGAGGTCAGGCTGCGCAGCAGATGAATGGAGGCATGTTCACCCGCTGCATCACGGCGCCCGGGACTGCGGCTCCAAAGTAACTCTTTCATTGCCTTCAGGCAGCTGCAGCAGCACGCCCTGGGCTTGTGGTTCAGATTTGAGTTGCTTGCAGCCCCTTAGAAGCTTGTGGATGCTCGCAAAGCCTTCCTCCTGGGAAAGAAGAAACACGGATGTCTCACATAGGGTATTTAGAGATCTCCTAAGTGCTTTCATACTCCTGTCTTTCTTGGTTGGCATAGGTGTGCTGGAACCTGACAGACAGGGTGATAACCACATGGTTATTTTTAAGCACACTTCACCCAACTTTGCTTTTCTTTCTGCTGCTCAGGAGATATTTTTGTAGAGATTGGTCTAGCAGAGTAAGTGCCAAAATCCCAAATGCTGCATCAGGTGGAAGCCCCATGTACCAAGAGCTCGTGGAGAAGCCAGGAGCGGCTGGCGCAAGCTTCCCGCCGTAGCCCACTCCTCTTCCTCCCATCGCTGTTAACTCAGGAAAGCCTGCAAGCAGCACCACTGCCCGTCAGCTCCCACTGCCCCGCGGGCAGTGGGGAGAACCTGTCCTGCCCTGCATGGCCCCGGGTGCCCCCACCTCCCTGGGGCAGGCAGCGGGGCTGGTGCCCCATGGGATGTAGGGCAGGGGCCGGGCACAGGGGCTAAGCAGGGCAGTGGGACTGCCCACGGGAACACGGGGGAGCCTCTGGTTTTCATGGAGACCTCAGCCTCTAAAGGAAGGCAGCTGCTACTCTCTCAGTATGGACTCTAGAAAAATGAGAAGTATGCATTTTCTTTTACCCTTTTCCACTACAAAACACTTACTTCCCCCCCATCATGCTTTTTTTTTTTTTTTTCGGCATCCATTTGAAAACAAACAGAAGATGAGTAAACAGAGATGAAAGGGGTTACTGGTTCACCAGGTCGCTCCCCTGCAGCCAGAGACAAGCCCTCCTGCTCCCACTTGGCCAGGCCTGGGAGCTGCTGAGCAGGGGGCTGCCAAGGGGCACGGGAGCTTGGCACCCCCTGGTAATGGGGACCTGGGGGTGCCACCTGCTCGGTCAGGGGCGTCACAAAGTACAACCGGATTTTCCTCTTCTTCCTGTGTTTTTTTTTTTTTTTCTTTTTTCATCTTTCTGAGCTGATGGAGGCCCAAAGATTTTTTGTTTTTGCTTTAATCAAAACAAAGAGATTCCCTTCATTTTCTTCCACCAGAAAACCAGGTTTTCTCCAACCGTTTTTTATAGGACTGTCTTACTCTCCAACTGTATAGTAGTAAGACTTACAGATATTAGGCAACAACTGCATAATGGAATGAGACGTTTAATTTTGTCCGGACTATTTACAACTCTTTTTATTTCTGTTGACTTACTGAATTCAGCTGCTGCTAAGCAGTAGGAACAAATAATTTTCTCTTTTAAGATGCATCATCCCTCAGCTAATAGCTCAAAAATGAGGGTACTCCTTGAAAGACTTTTGTAGGAGCAGGGAAAGGCAATGCTGAACATCACCTTTCATTCATGTCAGAAGAATCAGGAAATAAATCAACTCCTGCACACTGACTCATGCCTTTGCAGCTCCTACCTCATGCATTGCAGTGAAGCCAACCCACCATAAGAACCACTTTTTCCATCACACTTTTAAGACCTATTTGACTGTAATAATTAAAGAAACGCACCAACTTTCCTGTGATCTTGTGGTGGTGTTTGAATAGGTCTCAACCAGTTTTCCCTATGACAGCAGAGCTGGGGCAAAGCCACCTTCAGAAATTACAGAAGGAAGGAGTGTTTTCCTGCAGCAAGCACTGTGCTGTCTTTATTAACACTGGACAGCAAAACGCTTCATGCAGGAGCTGTGATGGGTTTCTGCTTCCCTGTACCTCAGAAGAAGAGTGCTGAATGGGCCCTGCTGGGGCTTTAACTTGCAGTACCAGGGACTCTAATTTGTTCAAAATTTCTGCTTAGACATGTAGGCTGCGCCTTCTGGCTTTCCCATAGGAAACAAACAATGATAAACAGCGTGAAGCAACAACGTTTAGCTGTGCTTTTAAATGGCTGTTTTGATGATTACTTTCATATTGTGAGAGCCCCTTTATTTGTGTAAGTCCTTCCCTTTTCTCTGAAGAGAAAAGTAGCCTGTGTCCACAACCAAACTGACTACTTTTTACCCCTGTAATATTTTTATAATCCAGACATTTCTTCATCTCACCGGTTCTGCTTATTCGGGTTGCTGTGGCTTTTTGCCTGGACCTCTCTGTTCGACATTAACCTGCATTAACCTGTCAACATTAACTTGCAGACGTGGAGGCCTGACTTCTGCTCCTCTTGATCCAGTACTTCCCTGCGGTCTGCGCCTCAACAGCCAGGCTT
This sequence comes from Anseranas semipalmata, assembly GCA_013399115.1. Taxonomy (NCBI): domain Eukaryota; kingdom Metazoa; phylum Chordata; class Aves; order Anseriformes; family Anseranatidae; genus Anseranas; species Anseranas semipalmata. Next base: position 216,963 of record VXAA01000155.1, on the reverse strand, counting down.
TCCAGGTAGAGTCCTGCTTTGAAGGGCAGTGCGTGCCGGGGGTCAGCCCACCAGCCCTCGGCCACTGCTCGGGGGGCAGCAGCAGCGGTCCCACTGGTTTTGGGAGGTCCTTGCACTGGAGGATGGTGCCAGCCAGCAGCACGGCCGAGCGAGGCTGCCTCTGTGTTGTCTGCCCAGCAGGGACACTTTGAACCACGGTGACAGCGTGTGTTTCTTCATCCTGTGTCACAAACGTTTCCTGACATTTACTGTTTTGGGGTGGATCCCTTCCTTTTCTACAAAGAGTGCCAATTCTAGTGCCGGTTTTGATGGATAACAGTCCACTAAGCACTGGAGCAGCACCAATGACCCAGTTTTGTGTAGGCAGTCCTCTGGGCTCCCTGGGGAGCTGATCCCTTGCTGCACGAGGATGGCATCACCCATCACCGTGCTGCAGGCACTTTCACTGGGAGAGCACCTTCAGAGGTGTCCGCAGGAGAAGGGACTGCCCTAGAGGGTTGGGTTGGGCTAGATGTGACCTCAGGGCTCGTTTAAGCTCCCTCCTGATCAGCTCCATAGCGATGCCTGTGGTGCTGCCTGTCTCCTGCTGATGATGATCAAGGGGGTTCAGCTGGTGGCTGACGGGCCATGTTTGGCCTATCAAACACCATGCATGAGGCCACTTTTGCTAGAAGAGGGCTTTCTCTTCCTTTACTAAGCCTAATTTTATTACAGGTTTTCAGCTACTATAGGAGAATTTCACACCACACCCTGAAGGACAAAGCTGTGTTTAACCCATAGGAAGAGGTACCAGTGCTGCTCCAGCAGAGGCTTCTTGGAGGTGGGAAAGGCAAAAGGCCTTTTGCCCCCAGCGCTGGAGACATGTCAGTGCCTCAGGCCTTGTAGGGGTACTGGGTGCATTTCATTGCAAAAAGAAATGGGAAAAGGATGCTTTTAAATCTTCACCAGAAATAGAGTGTAGAATGGGATTCCCCGTGTAGTCCTCCAGCACTGGTCAGCAGCACCAGGGCAAGCTGAAGCCTGATTTCAAAATGGAGATAAAAGACTGCATGGAGACTGTCTACTTAAGAGAGCTAACCTAGGTGCCAGCCCTGCTTCTGCCTGTTGATGGTGGGAGCTGGAAGCTAGCTGGTCTACATTACTCATCACTCCTTTGAGCTGAGGTCCAGGCTGGCACCAAGGATGGACTAGTGATGGCAGTCTGGATTTAACCCCGCTTGCTCAGATGTTATGGGGCGTGCCGTTTCAGGTAGACCACCTCCCATCACTTCTCAGTAACCCAACTTTGGGTTTTGTCATGCTACCCACGAACAGATCAATTGGGGTCCAAATTGCTGGGAGCTGTTACATAGAGTCAGACAGCAGTGGGTTAGGCCAACTGGGTGCAGAATATATGGTAAACAATACATAGGAAATAGTGTCATTTGGGTTTCGTTGTCTTTTGAAGTGGGCTTAAGGATGGCAAAATAAGGTATGTTTAACCTCTAGGTGAAAAGCAAAGCTCATCTTTTAGGGGCTGAACTGCTGGCTCTTAGTTGGCTTACAAAAAAAAAGAAAGGAAAGAAAAACCATCCTTCTCCTTTGCAATCCGTTCTCCTTATAACCCACCTAAACGGTATGCCATCCTGCCAGCAGCTCTGTCATGGACTCCACAGGTTCCACGGGGGCATCCCTGTGGGTAACATTACAGCAGTAGTGCAGGAAGGATCAGGATTTGCATGTATCAGGAAGGATACATGCAAATGATGAGTTACAATGCACAGTTTTGCTCTAATTATTTATAAGAAATAATTTCATTATAAATAGGTTTTTCAGTTAAATGTATTGCTAGTATTACCTTATTACTTATTCATAATTAACTAAATCACAGCAGATTTCTATGTTATTATGATTTCCGTGCCCTATAAATTATTCAGAAGAAATGTTGGTCCTGTCAGGGTACTTGGTACATGCAGATAAAATGAAGGAGACCCCTGGCCCGAGCAGAGAGAAGTTTCTTTGTCCCAAACCTTTTCACAAGTGTGTTTAGAAGAACCGGGAAGGAGAGGGGCAGGGGGTGGCCGATGGATGCAGTGAAATGCTGGCTCCTGATGTCACCGTTGAAGGGCTCCTTGCCCCACGCCGGGCATCTCTTGGCTGCTTTTCAGAAGAAACAGAAGGAAGCACTGAGCTTATGGGGTGAAGGACATAAAGCTGTGACAGAGTCACTGGCCTGCCTTTTCCGCACTGCATTTCTTGGGACTGGAATTCGAGGGCAGGGTTTTGTTGTCACTGCAAGCTCTATTGGCCTCTTGAAAAATGAACATAAACACAGTTGGAAAATTCACATGCAAACTAAATTTAGAAATGTACGTAAAAGGGACTATAATGATTTGTTTCAAGTGAATTTACCTGGGAAATACAATCCTTATTCATGAATAACAAAAGAAAAATTTGTGTCCCCAAGCAAAATCTCATGAGTATTTTAAGACTCTTCTCATTGGTAGTGGCATCTCACTGGTGTATAATAAATAGGAAAGGCTGGGAGAGTTTCTTGAAGCCATTTATTACTGATCATGTCTCCTTAGCCATGTCCTAATGGGAAAGAGCTTGGTGAGTCCTGGGCTGCAGGCCGTGCGGGGACGGTGCTCCATCACCCCCGAGCTTGCTTGGGAGCTTGCGGAGGTGGGGATCAGGGCGAGCACAATGGGGGCAGATGAGTGGAAGGTGTGGCAAAGTCAGGATCGGCTGCACAGCTGAGGAAATAGAAAGAATAAGCCTAAGAACCCAGCTGAAGCAGGGAGCTTCATTTGAATAACTTGATCTGCTCCCGGAGCAGCTTTCTTGCTGCCAGCACGTCTGCACTGCACGTCTGCATTTGTCCCTCAGGAAATGTGAGCATATCACTACCGTGGGGAAATCCCTCAGGAACACGGCTGGCCACCAAGCTATGGCTGTGCTGAGGCAAGGAGCCTTGTGCCTGCTCTTCCTCATCTCATTTCTTGCTGGGTGCCTTTTTGCACTGGCTCTACTACACTGATTTCAGTCCGTTTCCAGCTTTGCTTTGGATAAATGCAATAAATGTTTAGAAATGTTTCTCTTAAGGTGGTACAAAGCCCTGTGCTGTTCTGTTTTGCCTGGAAACCCCTGCAGGTGGCAGGCCTGGAGGAAAGGACAGAGGCAGGTACGACATGGGGCACTTCCACCCCTCTGCTCCTGGGACAAGCCTCAAGCCAGCCAGGCCACCAGCACAAGTCACCTCCTTGCCTTGGGAATGGCCTCATCCATTGGAAATGGCCTCTTCAGAGAAAGGAGGGCTCAGCAAAGCCCCTGAGTTTGGGGGGTCCTCAGGGGGCACCACCTCATGCCTGCGCTCCCCTCTCCTCTTGCTGGCTTGGTGCTAATGGAGGGGAGGAATGCAATAGAGGCTCGTGCAACCCATTCGGTGTAAGGTGGCCGTGGTGGCTCAGCTGTTGGTGTGGCTGTGGAGTGTGTGCAGTTACATGTTGCGTGTCTGGCGTGCAGGTGTTTGACTTTCATTTGGCTATAGTCACCCAGCAGCGGGTAGGTTTCTTATGTATACGCATTTAATGGAGCTATCCTCAGTTATTGCCAACAGAGGGAGGTTTGTCAGATTTAATCCTCCGCAGCAGTCTGTGGGATGCTGAGATGGATCTGCCCCTGCTGTCCCCTGCCTAATGCCGAGCCAGGAGCAGGCTCGCTCCCCTTCCCTGGGCCATAATGGACATTTCTGCTGAACACGGGCTCCCAGGTGCCAGCTGCTCCCTGCTCAGCTCCGGCGGGGCTCAGCCCATCCTTCCCCACGCGAGCCCAGGGTGGCACCGCTGGTTGTGCCGGAGTCGCTGTGGGCTCACAGGGGATCTGGCTCCTGTGAGTTTGGAAGAGTTTTACTCAGCAGCGCAGGAGGAAGCGCGGGGCCTCCTGACAAAAGAGCAGGGTTGGTTTTCTTGGTCTGGCAGATGGCACCGAAACTGTGCTGCTCTTCTTCTGGAGAGTTCCCCAGCGATGCTGGGAGAGTGGCAGGAGGGGAGAGCTGCAACACGATGCCTCTCACGCCGAGTGCAGCCAGGAGAGCAGCGCTTGCAGCAGCAGCTGCACCCATTAATGCTCCAGCCCCCCCTTCTCGTTATGTCTGAGCCTCGGCCGAGCTTTGCATTACACCGACCGCCTGTGGCAGTTTCCAGAAGAGTCAAGACTCCAGTGAGATTAGAAAAAAAAAAAGAAAGAAGGAAATGATTAGTTGGAAAATTAGTGGTTTGGACGTGCAGATTTCAGTGTGGCGGGATGTCCCTGCCTGCTGCTGAGCCTGGCGTGCGCTGCCAGGCTGCTGGCCCCTTGCTTACGCTGGGGAAAATGCACTCTGCCTCTGGTTTTGCAGTGTAGCCCCTACCTGATGCGGGCTGGGCCACCAGATCTGATGGATAACCACGTGTGTGTATGCAGGAGTGGTGGCACACGGGGAGCAGTGGCCAACTGAGACCGAAGTAGGGAAGGGCTGCCAGGCCAAGCAGCAGTGTGGTGTGGGGTTGGCTTCAGCTCGCTGCAAAACCTCCCTTTGCTTCTGCTCCCACCTCCATCCTGCTATTACAGAGAGCCTGGTGCAGAGGTGTGGGCTCGAGGTGCCCCTGGAGCAAAAGAGGCTCACCAGCAGAGCCAGCTTTCCTTTCCCGTTCCTTCACTGCCCTTCTGTGTGAACTTGCGTCTGATATTTGTTTCCTTCTAAAAAAAGATGGGAAAACTGGGCCTAAAGGTCAATAACCCGTCCATGTCCTTCCACGCCACTGGTAAGAGCAGGAGTGGACACGGTCTCTGCCTCGGGCCCGGGGAGCCCTGGCTCCCCTCCGGGCATAGCGTGGCAGGCAGGAGTAAGCAAACAAGCAGAAATTGCCCTGACCTAGCACGAGGTCATGCAGAAAGATCCATGCTGGCAGGCGAGACAGTGTGCTAAAGATAACTGTTTGACAAACTATATTTACTCTCCCTTTCTGGGAGGACTTAGAGGGGATTTGGAGCATTGTACTAATACAAGCCATTCAGAGCCTGTGGGGGAGGAGGTGCCTCCTCCGTGCTCCTTGTGTTCGTGTTACAAGCCATGAGAGGGGGCTCTGCTGAAAGTAGCCTCGTCTCCTAATTGTCTTCTTGGGAATGCTCATCAGCCTGCTTGCCCTTCCCAACCAGCAGCAACCAGGCAGCGATGCTCTGTGATCAAACGCGGCTGCTGCCCTCCCACCACCACCACTTTGCTCCGTGGGCAACACGAGTTGTCCCTGCTCCCACTCCCCTTCCCATCTGCGGGGCATTTGACCCTTCTGAGGGCTCCGGTAGCCAGGGGAAAGCCTGCTGTCCATTCTTTTTGGGTGTGCTGGGAAACCTCTGCACTGACCTAAGCAAAGGCAATGGGGGCAGTGCTGAACAAAGGGGGAGGAGGACAGAGACCATCCTCCCCACCAGTCGCTGTTTTCCAACTGATGCTCGTAAGCTTTCCATCGCACAGGGAAAGAGGCACTTGAGACTCTGAGTATGCAGTAACCATGACGAATACAGAAGTACAGAAACAGCTCTAGGCAGCTAGAAAGAACAATACCGAACAAACAAATTAGCCATCTGTACCATCTCTAGCTCCTAAAAGTAAACATAAACACAGGCCCTGGAAAGGACCGTACTCATAATACACCACTTAGCTCTGCCAGCCCTGGGGGGCAGCAGGGCCAGGGGAGCTGGCTCCTCGCTGCCTCTCTTCAGGTTGGCTCTGGGCTGCTGGAAAGCCTTCCTGCAGGCTCAGGAGTAGGGATGGGTCACCAGGGCGCTCCCCCCGCGAATGACAGCAGCAGTGACACCATGGAAAATCTCAACCCCGGGGGGATGTCCAGCTTTCGCATTGCAGAGACTTCCTTTCCCAAGCCCTAGGCAGTGAGGGTCTTGTGATCCTTCCTCTCGCCTCTCCTTTGGGCGCAGTGGGGTGTTGGGAAGGTTATAAATACAGGCAACAGTTTGCTGTAATCCATCTCTGTCCATGGGGATCAGCAGAGCACCAGGCTCCTCTTTCCTCGGTCCCAATTTATCTCTGATTGACTTGCCCATCCCATGGTCACCATTCATAACCCTCCGCTTGTTGCCTCTCCTACTGAAGTCTCCTTATATGCCAAACACCCGCTGATAGCTGCCTTAAAAACATCGTCCTCTCGAGATGGAGAGGCGCCAGGACGGTGGTGCTGGGGCAGTGGGGCAGCTGTTTGGGGAGCTTCGTTCCCTTCTGTCCTGCCCAGTGGGAGATGGGTGTCTTACTCCAGAGAAGACCAAGTGGAAACAGCCAGATTTGGTAATACGTTGCCTTGGTGTTGTGGGAGCCTGGACTCCTCCACAGAGTATGAGGACCTGGACATTTGCCCCTGTAGAGGACCTCTGCTGCATATCTAAGGAACGGAGCCAGGCCCTGGGTGCTGCAAACCAGGGCTGTGCTCCCCAAGCCACCCCAGGTCCCTCAGTGCGCACTGCTGCATCCTACCAGCTGGGAAAGGATGCTGGTGGGACACATCTCCATGGACACGCCAGCTGTCCTCCAGCATCCCAGCTTGGGGCTGCACCTCAGGGGCTGTTCACTACCTGACCAGGTTCAACTTTGGGTCCCCTGGGCTGTCCCTGGCCTCCTGCAAGTGGTGCAAGGGCTCTGCAGGGACTGGTCGTATGGGAACTGCTCAGCAGATACCAGCAACAGAGGCCATTCAGGGCATGCTTGCAAAGCAGCATTGCTGTCTCATCGCTGTTCAAAGCCGTAGGCAGGAACGAGTTTGCTGTTACTGTAAAAATCTGCACTATCTAGGCCTGATTGTGCCCTTTTGGGGAAGGGCAGAAGCAGGTGACACTCGTGTTGGGGGCAAGGATTAGGAGAGCAATGCAGACTGGAGGAGAAAACAAACACACCCATGAAAGGGCGGCAGACCAAGCCTAAAATCTGTCACTGTCAGAGAAAGAGCAACAGCAGCATCTGTCTAACAGCACATACTGATAGGGTAGGAGCTCTTTGTTGGTGTGTGACCTTCAAGCCATCGCCAGGAATAGATTTTGGCTCTGATTTCAGCCCTAAGTAAAGCACCTTCTCCTGTCACGGTTTTGAAGCGGAGGTATTTCAGTTTCCAGAAGCAAGCAGAGCTTGCAGGAGGCAGCCCGATGGCCCCGGCATGGAGGCGGCTCAGAAAACAGCCAGGCACTGCACTTTGTGAATGACATGGGGACGAAGGGACTCGACGGGGAGCGCCCCGTGTGCGCACTGCCTAGCACCAGCTGGTAATGAGGCTGTGTCTTTTCTTCTGGTCTGTAAGGAGCCATTACATTTTTTTCAGTTTGTCCAAAGTGCCGAGTATTTTTAACAGTGTAACTCAGCTGTTCTCCCAATATCTGTTCTCTATTTCTTTTTGAAGCCCCCAGCCAAGGGGAAGCATAGTTTCTGAATCGAGGAAAATGGGTTCCCATTCAAGTTAGCGGAGGTGCAAGATGGAACCCAGAGGCCAAACAGCCATTTATTTTGCATGGCAGCTGTGGTTTTCAAGCCAAATTAATCAAGCTTCCCTCTTTGACACCCTGTCCCCAGCCTATTTCACAAAGGTGGCTATGAAATACGGTCCATGCTGCCCTTGATAGGAAGTGACAGCCCAGAGAGTAGAGGGTGGCGTGGCGAGGCAGGACGCATGAACCCTGTCCCAGATGTGGGCCTGTCCACCTGGGCACCCCCACCAGCCTCCCGCACAGCCCAGCCCAGGGAAAAAAATGGGCACAGGCCCGTGCCCATGCTGCCTGTCCTCTCAGCCTGAACATCCCGTAACCACCTCCAGGAAGAAAATATTTTGCTAAACATCACCCAAAACAAGAGGTTTCAGTTCACTGGAAAGCCACATCTGATCTGCCTCTGGAGCCTGAGGCAGTGAAGTGAAAATCAGGACAAGCTCCTAAGATCAGGCAGGGGGAGGCAGGCTGTTGCTTTTACCTCTCGTGCTTAAATCTCTGTGCCTTCAGGAACATTTCCTCTGCTTCTCTGGAATGTCACGTCAGCGGCTGCAGCAGGGAATACAAGCCTTTTGCTGCTGGCTGCGTCCCCCCGCTTGCTCTGCTGGGTTTGCTCCGAGGCGTGGGGGTATTCCCTGTCATGCAGGTAGGAAGTCTGCCTGGCAGCCTTTCAGAAACAGAGGAGCAGAGAAGGATTTACAAGGACTGCTGAACGTGCAGAGGTCTGGCACCATTAGGTGGCTTCACACAGGTGAGGACCGCACTGCTGCTCTATGGACCAGGCACTGCAGGTGTTTGCCTCGGCCAGTCAGCAGCACTGCCAGTGGGATGGAAAGCCAGCAAGACATGGGGGCAAGGCTTTGTATTCACCTTGTGCCACTTGAAATGAGCACGAGGAGTGTGGCAGAAATCCACTGTGTCTCATAAAAGCCCAGCGAAGCTGGGGATGGGCAAGTTTCTTCACAGTCCCTGCAAGGAAGCTAGGCGAGGGAAGCTGCGCCCTGCCTTCCCCAGGAAGCCAGGACCTGAAATTTTCCAGCAGTGGAAGCTGTGGTGGGGACAGGATGTTGTCCTCTGCAGCCCCGTGCCTCCTGCTGTTGTTAGCACATTTAGCAAATTCTGGGATCCAGTTTTCTTCCTAACACTAGCATGCCAGCAAGAGCCTACATAACCGGATAGAAGATGCTTTGTGCACACAGCCTGCGACTGGTAGGAGACACCGTGACATTTGGCATCTGTAAGGAAGTTGACAAAGCTGTTTTCTCCATAGGATGCCAAGCTGGTGCGGCAAATGGAAAGTAGGGCCTTTGTAGGTACCTGGCTTAGGATGAGCATCCTACATATGCACAGTAATGGCTGTGGTATTTTTGATACATCCAAAAACATCGCGTGGTATTGCTTGATTCATAGTGGGTTGGCAGAGACTGGGGGAGGAGGAGTTTCTTTGTTTTTTTTTTTTTTTTTGTCCTTCTTTTGTTGTTTTTTTACTATTATTATTAGAAACCACAGCACTTCTCTGCAATACTGCAAAAATCCTGGAGCACTTGAACTTGCCTGAGATGCTGCTGCAGAAATCTTAATCCTGCTCCCTGTGCCATCAGGAGCCTGCTCACACCGGGCCTCTTCAGAGCACGAAACCCACAACAATGCACGGTGCCAGCTCCAGCTGCCCTCTGTACCCACAAGCAGCCTTTCTGTACAGGGCAATTACAAAACACACAAGGTTAGTTTTATTACCACATCCAACAGGCATGAAAGATGCCTCACAGGCCTGTGGGATAATTACCGGTAGTTAACACTCTCCCCAGTTCCTGCCTGGCCACGGTGCAGGCCTGCAAGCTGAGAGGACAGGAGCTGCCATGTTGGGACAGGGTGCGCTGGCACCCTGGTGTGATGTCCCCTGGTCCCACCAGCCGCCAGCAGTGCGTTGCAAGGGGTGCTGCGCTTCCCACACGAAGGGGCTGGGACCTTTCCCTAGGGCTGCTGGGTGTCATGAGATTGGGGTGGGAGGAGGAGAGGCTGGGTGCCGAGGGCTGCCCCTTGGCTACGAAGGCCAGGAGGCAGCAGCAGGAGGACCGGAGTGGTCGCGCCGCAGGCTGGGTGCCGCAGGGGAGCCACGGCAGCACAGCAAGTGCCCTTTGTTTTACAGATCATGGCAAAGCTCCTGGAAATTAAACCATTCTTCATGCGTAATGAACTGTGTGTGTCCTGCACAGCAATAAAAATATCAAAAGTAGTGCTAAGAACTAATGTGTGCCATAAATACTGGCTCGTATCCATAGTATTTTCGCATGGCCATTACAACTAAAATATAAATGGAGTTTTTATTTTAAACATTTAATATTAATCAAATGGCTGTGAAAATACATAACAAACAACTGTGACATGCTCATGGCCTAAATAATAAAAATGAAATGGGTGATGAATTCCTGTAAAAATTTAATTTGCAAAATAAAGAACTTTGCATTAATAAGACATAATTATATCATCAAATATTTACCGTTATTTTCTGGAATCTGTTTTATTTTTATTTTATGTAATAAAACAGTGGGTACACAAAGCAGCAGGCTGGGCCCTGTCCTAACTCTTTCTGTGCCCCCAGGTCTTGCAGGCTGCACATCTGTAACTCAAGATGTGATGCTTTGCTTCATTGTTTTCCTTTAAAGGAATGCCGAATTTAAGATATTAAGAATCTTAATTCTGGCATCTCCTCTTCTTTGTTATTCAGTACACAAGTATACTTGTTTTAATCCTCATCCCTACTGCAAATGAGGTGGCCGAGGTGGTAGGCAGGGACAGGTCAGGGGATGGACAGCAGTCTCACTTGGGCCTTGGAGCAGGCACGTGCGCTTCCCAGAGTTTGACTACAGAAGCAGCCGAGGCTGCCACGTTGACGTCCCCCTCCATCCAACAGCCAGGCCGAGGCTGTGTCCAGCAAAGGGTGGCATGCGTTGATGGCCGTGTCTGCACGCTCGGCAGGGAAGGCCAGGGTGGTGGTTTCTCCCTCAGCTTTTGCAGGGCATGGTTGTTGCTGCCCGGCTTGGTGTTGTTCTTGTTTCAGACTGCCCTTGCTTAGCTCAGCCAACATCAAGAGACTCAGTGGGTTCTTGGTTTTTTTTTTTAGGTTAATTTGGAAAACTTCCCTGATTATACATCTGCCAGTGCAATTTACACCTCTGAGGATTGGGTTGATTAGAGAATCAGTGCGAATGATTAATTTTATTCATAGAAGGCAGGGCTATGAGCGCACTGCAAGCAGAGCCTGTGACTGCACTGATACTTCCTTTAATTGTTCAGCTGGGTCCCTGGCAAGCCCGAGCTGAAGCTGCATGAACTCGCTCAGCAAACACTTCTGCTAGCCCGAGCTTCAGCAGCCCTGCAGAGCCAAACCAGGCCCAGCCTGTCTGCTGGCTGTGAGCTTGAGGTACAACCTCCCCACACGCAGGAGCAGCCTTCTCGCTTTGGACTGAAGCCTGGCCACGTGAGATGTGAGGCTCTGGCCCCACCAGGTCAGGGGAGGCCTGGACAAGCTGCTGAAGGTGAGCGTGCAGTGGCCTCTGCTCCAGAGTGGGGAAGGGGCCTCCCACGAGGTGCCAGTGGTCACGCCAGGTGTGGGGACGGGGACATTGCCATTCCCCCTCTTCAGGACCCAGCCAGGCCGAGGACAGCGTCCCACTGTGGGCCTCCTGCTCCAGCGGGGGAGAAGCTGGAGAAGAGCTGGAATGGTGGCAACCTGGAGGAGGTGGCTCTCAGGGGAAAGGTTAAAAGAACTGGTTTGTCCAGTCTGCAAGAGCGGAGGTTGAGGGAAGATGTGGCAAGGTGTCAAATATGTAAGGATTGCCATTAGACCAACTAGTCTCCAGGTAGACAGAGAGGGAGGTGAGTTGTTCCTCAGTGAGAGTGACCTGGGTTAGGTCTGAAGGAAAAACACGTCTAACCACCAGGAGAGGCAAGCCCTGACAGAGGGCTGTCCCTGTCACCGAAGATATTTTAAAAAGGTTAAACATATACCAGTTGGGGAAGACAGGAAGAGAGGGAAGGGGAGGCTAAGAGGGGCTGGATGATCTGTGCAGGCCCCTTGAACCATACATGTCCGCGGCTGCTGTGATTCAGGTTGGGGCAGTGCCCAAAATGTGTCTGGTGAATTCCAGCCATGAAAGTGACTCCTCAGCCCAGGTTGTGTGTCGTCCTAAAATGGTCCTTGGTTTTGCAAAGAAGCCATGACTCTTGTAAAACGGGCTATTTAGGGCATCAACAGCACCTGTATCTCCAAAAATATGCACTTTTTTTTTAATATTTGAAATGATTTTCTGCAACCCTACTTCAGGCCTGTCTGAGTTTTACACTCATTCAGATCAAAGTTTCTTTACTGGCATGACTACAATGCCAGCACTGCCAAAGCTAACATATAATACAAATTAAATGATAAGTTGTATGAAATATTGTTTCATCCATATCCAACACTAATATTATAAGATGTAGAACCCTAACCTCCTTCCTCAAAAAGAGAGAGAGAGAGAGAGAGAGAGAGAGAGAGAAGTGCCAAAAAAGAGCAACGATGAAGAAAGGAAAAGTTATTCAGTGTTGTGCTGCGCATTACCTTAACTAGGAAAAGGGGATGAGGTTAAGCTGAAAGAAGCCAATGTATTTAGTAGGTCAGTTTAGCCAATCCTATCATAAAAAGGCTGCTGTCTTAGTCATGGTCTAGCTAAGTCAGGAGATTTAGGTACAACGTACTCAGGGATCTTACTTGGGCTGCATTTAGACCAGAAAATGTTTTCAGGTTTTGTTATTTAAGGCTCAGCTAAACTCATTCACCTTGTTGGGTCCCGTGCCATGGACGTGCTTCCCGGAACCTCACAGCCTAAGCTACACAGTGGTGCTTGGTGTCTGTCTACTGCCCCGAAGATGGACCAGAAGCAGCACACACGATTCACTATTTATAATATATTTATAGAGCCAGATACGTGTGGAAGAAGAGCTAAAACAGGGAGAAGAGCAGCACATAATGATTGTACAGTGAAAAAAAAAAAATCTGGCTTTGCTGCCTGTTGCCCTTGCTTTAAGCAATCTCTGCCTGCAGCCAGGTGTTGACTTTCTGCCTTGTCCGTATTTCTGCCTGCCTGCCCACCCACCATCCCCTCTGTGCTATTTGTCGCTGTTTCCCCAGCTGGCTCATGCCCCGTCAGGCTGCACCAATGCCTTTTACAGCAGGGACGGGAAGGCAGAGGGTGAGGACGTGCAGCTGGGGTGCCACAGGCGGTGGGGAGCAGGCACGGGAGGCCAGGGGGTGTATTTAGCCCACCGAGGAGGAGCGCTACAAAAAGACACCAGGGCAGCCCCCGCCTTGCAGCGGGGCCATGCAAGGCTGTCTGCGCCCATGCTTGCTCCTTTGGCATCAGGGTGGCCACGGTTACCCGCCTCCCTGCTGACACAGGGGTTCATCCCGAGTGTGAAAACAAATGGCTGAGGACCCACGTGCTTCGCTTTGCACAGGGCAGAAGCTAGGGCAAACCCTGTCACTCACCCGCAGTTATTCTGGCAGCGTCAGTGGATATCTGCATGGGCTGGGAATTTCAGTCCCTGCACATCTCCAGTGACAGCACACTCTCTAGCTGAGCGTGGCATTTGCTGATCATTATTCCGGTGCAGTGAGCAGGCTGGAAGCTTTGCAGTCACAAGAAGCACATTCCTCCGGGTTTACCCTTCTCACGTTACCGGCGGTGGCAGTGTGACCCGAATAGCGATTCGCACCTCTCAAGCGCGGCGGGCGCCGGGCTCCCGCGTCCCGCTGCAAGGCAGGCGAGTCCCTGCCTGCTTCACCTCCGAGGGCTGGAGGCTTCCCCGGCTGCTCGGCAGTCGGGAGCGCTGTCTGAAAGACACCGACCCGCCAGGCTGGTGTACGTGTTCCGAGTCAATCCCGCGCGTTGCTGGGGCTGACATTTGGGAACTGGCACGCGTGGATGCTGCCACACCTACGTGTGTATCTGGGGGTCTTAGCTGGGGAATCTGATTCATTCCAGGTATGCCGCTCCTGCTGAAGAACCCCCGGTTCAGGAAAGCTACAGCAAATGTGTCAGAATTATTTTTCCCCCTGGATCAGGGCTTTATTCAGTAGATACTCTGCGTATCTACCCCACTCTTAGTGGGGTCTGGCCCTGCCTGAGGAGCTGAATACAGACAGTGAGACGTGCATTTTGTATTTTTGAAATTAATGAGGCGTTCACATGTGAAACGGATGGTTGGGTTTTTGGCAGTGCTGAGCATCTACAACTACTACCACATCCACTCGGAGCATGTTGGCACGCAGCACTCTGGAAAATTAGGCCATGTTTCTCCAGTGCAAGAGGCTTGTTGATGTGTGGGATATCAAATGTGTAAAATTATTTGCACTTTGCTTCTTAATAACAATAAAAGGATGACTCATAATTACTTTCTGGGAATATTAAAATCCTAGACACAATGCTTCTTGTATCATACAGTGAGTCTGTACAGCACAGTGTATTAAATGCTCTTCTTTATTACAGAATAGCGATATCTAATAACTCCCAAGCTCGAGTTTCACCACAGTATTTGTAATTCACATACATAATAGCATTTTTCCATTTAACAGCCTGGGGCAGACGCCGCAACATGTTACATAGCACCGGTGCAAATAATGAGATAGGATGATGTCATTTTGTAGCGTTCCTCCTAAGCGATCTAAAAATATTCCCTCTCGCTTTTGCACCTTTCATTACAGCCTTCTCCCTCCTGCCTGATGCTTTTGCGCCGGTTTCCATAGCAACAGCTTCCATTGTATCCCGGGCTGTGAGGGGAAGGATCCATGCAGATGTTGTCATCGGTCCAACACCTTGCGGCAGCTTTTATGGCGCATTGTCTTCTCGTTTCCTGCCCTCGTGTCTCCCTTCTCTCCCGGTGACAACGGCTCCGGACTGTTCTTCCCGCACAGTGCCTTTGATCCGAAGGAAGGGAAGGGAAAAAGTATCGATTAGATTTCATTATGAATCCTAACCCTTCTTTGGGGGCTTTCTGAAACCTTAAAATAATGCGCTGTGGAGCCAGCCATGGGTTTGCTTGTCTAGTTGTTAAAATGGGTACCTCAAACAAAAATACTAGAGGAATCAAGAATGTTTAGCACTGGGAGACCCTAATTAAAACCTCTCTCTGACAGAGCATGGAAAACTTCTGTTTCATACAGAGCTGCTGCTGTTTTACTGCTTGCAGAGTCTGATCAGAGCCTTTTTTTTTTTTTTTGCCTTTTTCTTTCTCCTGTTTTTTTTCCCCCGCTAAGTGCCTGGGGAAGTTTCCACATTTTGGCTGCGTTCATTGTTCAGCTTCTCCCCACCCATGCTTGTCGTTAAGGCTTGGCTTTAAGGAAAAGGGAGGGACACGCAGAGCTTGTGCTGGAAAAGCTGCAGCATGGGTTGCTGCAGACGTGAAATGTAGCTGTAAGAAAAAGCAGAGAACAAGGAAATCTGCTTAATCACCTATTGTCTGCAGTTGTTTGCATTCTTCACCTATCATTCAGTGCTGAAGCTGCATGGTATTCTCTCGATTGTACGAACCTGACAGACCGATCCTAATGAATGTGTAACTGAAGACCCGGGC
This sequence comes from Anseranas semipalmata, assembly GCA_013399115.1. Classification (NCBI taxonomy): domain Eukaryota; kingdom Metazoa; phylum Chordata; class Aves; order Anseriformes; family Anseranatidae; genus Anseranas; species Anseranas semipalmata. Next base: position 201,852 of record VXAA01000155.1, on the reverse strand, counting down.
TTTTGCATCTGCATTATTTATTCACCTAAAGCAGGAGCTGTTCTATATTTAGCATATGATGTCAGCGGGTTGTTTGCATCCTTAGAAAATTGGCAGGAAGCCACGTCTCACATGATATATGAAATCACTGATAAATGCTTCTTTTCACTGAAGGAAAAACAGCTTAATAAATGCAGTTCTTTGCTGCTTTCATCCCCTCCCTCCCCGCCACGCTCCCTTCCACTTCTGGGATTTGTCTCCCCATGGCAGAGCTCAGCAGCATCTGTGAAGTGGAAATGAGCGTGCAGGACTGCGGCGCAAGGGGGCTGTCGGTGAGCTCAAGAAGCCGCTGCCCTCCCAAGCCCCCCCTTGCCTCTCCCCACCCTCCTAAATCCTGGAGCACGGCCAAAGCCCTGGTGAATCAGGCGGAAGGGAAAAAAGGGAGCGAGGGAGAGCCGCTGTGCGGCAGAGGCTTTGCGGGGACGCTGGTATTCCTGGTATGTAATTAGTTTCAGTTGTTTTTAGCAGGCTGGGAGCAGGGGGACAGGGAGTGCTCCCACGCTGGCTGCGCAGTGCAAAAGTGGCACCCTGACAGATGCTAGCACTTATCTGCCCTGAACATGTCTTTGATGCAAGCGTCCGGCAAAAAAATCTTATGTTCGCACTTTTGCAGGGGAGAGGCAGCCTGCACGCTCTTCTGGTGTTGCTGTTAAACCAAAGGTCATGCAAAAATAGACAGTTTTGTGCATAAAATATAGCTTCTGGTGCCAGCGCTTCAGCTGCTGTTGCCTGGCAGGGCTCCACCGAATTTCCGTGGGCTGGTTCACACCATCTGTGGGCCTGATCCTTGATTCAGCCACGGGGCGAGTCAGGGGCATAAGCCAGCTCTGTGCAGCCCACGCTGCCGGGGGCTTGCCCGTGCTGCGAGCACAGGGCTGGCTTCCCAAACCCAGCAGGTGCCGGGGGTCACGGCGTGTCTGCACCCTCCGTGGCAGCACCAATAAGGCGTTTCCCTGCCACGGTTTAACAGAGCAGCTGCCACAGCAGCCCCAGCAATAACCCCGACCGTGCGGGTGCGGGCAGAGCTCAGGCAGGGAGCAGGCTGTAAAGGAGGTTGGTACGAGGGAGGCTGTTATCTCCCAAGCAATGCTAAACGATGGCATCGCACAAACACCGGCTGCAGCTGCTTTGCTGGCTGTCATGCCACAAGGAGGGGAGTCTTTAAGGAAAACCAGGAGGGGGGAGACGCAGCCTTGCTGCAGAACCACGAGGCTGCAGATGAATGACTTTGCCTGTTCATTAGACAAGCCCATTCAAGCTTCCGCTCCACGGCCATTTGCTTGATGGGTTTGAACAATAATGAACTAGGAGGAAAAACCTGCCCCTGAGAAATTCAGGCTGCTCCAGCAAATGGGATCAAATAAAGTTGGTAGTATCATGTGGCCTGCTAATGTTCAGAAATGACATCCGTGTATCCCAAGCTTATTCAAACCAGCATTTTGCTTTGTTTTTGGTGAACAAGGCGACCTGCAGGTTAAGCATCAGAGAGACATTTGGGAGGAATTAAATGGGGAAAGGTGGGGACAGAGCACGAAAGGAAATTCTTTCAAGAGCTTTAGCATAAAACATCCCTCTATAAAGGAATATGTGAGACTAGGTTTCAGATGAGACAGTTGTCCTCCCTGGAGAAACATCATGAAGTTGTTACAGAAAAACCCATTAAAGAATAAAGCCAGCTGTGCCACAAGATGATGGTATCTCAGTAGTCCCAGATGTTTGCTGCTCTGGGAAAAAGGAGGAAAGACTACTCCCCAAAATTCACCCTGTGTCAGCAGGGTACTTGAGGAAACTCAGAGTGAGGTTGTAAAATAAAGAACGATGTTGCTCGTATAGGCAGCTGCCATCTCAAAACACCGAGTAGATCCAGGTAGCCAGTACTATGTGAGCACCAGTTGTACTTCACATCTCTCATTATTTCAGAGGTGTTCTCATGAAGGTTCTCATTTTGGTGCAGCAGTCCCCTGTTGCCCTGTGGCGTAAGTCCTGACTGTGACTTCAGCATCATTTAGCAGCTGAGGAAATGAAGCGAGGGAAGGCTGAACTCACAGCAGGCCATGCTAGCATGGATACTGGCGGGTGGCCCCAGGCAGCGGCAAGCGCACCGAGGGGGACGGAATTAGGAAAGCTGTGATTATTTCTTTTCCCCTCCAGTGAAACCTCAGAGATAACCTGTGAAGCTTTGCTTATGAGCAGAGGTGATGGAGGTGGTGTTCAGCGGATGCATCCTCTGTATCCTCCCTGCGGCTCCCTGCAGCACGAAACTGCTCTCTCCAGGCTGACAACTGTGGAAGAGGCACGTTATGCTTGCCGCTTCAGACTGGAGGATTTAAGGACCATTCAGCAGATTATCTAACCCTGAAAGCACAACCAATTAGTTTTGGTGCTCTCAAACTGCTGTACTAAAGCGACAGAGATAAAACGATAAGATGTCAGCAGCAGAGCCGGGAGGTTAAGCCAGATGTGCTGAGTCTCTCTCCAGGGCCAAACCACAGCCCGCACCTTCCTCTTCAGCCCCAGCAGTCACGTCTCACGGGCTGTTCATCACGATCAGTAACACGGCTATTCTGCTTTAGGGGGTCAAAAACACTTTTCATATAGTTTCACATAGTTTCTTAACACAGCAATAACCTGGTTCTTTACTACTCAAGCAAAAGACAAGCTGCTCTGTTATTTTTCTGTATGTAGTATTTTGCTTCATGTGAATCTGCAAATGAGAAAAATATCTGCATATGCCCAAAGTCCCTAAACCCAAAGCATTTAACAAGAAATAAGCCATTAGTGACCCACCATTCTCTCACATCCAGAACAATTTCCATCCGAAATCCTGACAACAATGGGGTGATTCAAAGCTCACAGATGTTTTGTGAAGATTTTCTGAGAACATCCAGTCAGATGAATTTCACAAGTGGTCCCTGTTTGCCATCAGACAAATATGATATATACTAGATTCACCTTTACCCATAAAGCACTCGACTGAGGCTTCATCAAAGAAAGTATGCTTTTCATCATGCTTTTTACTGGCAACAGAGCTGTGCCCAGAAGCACTTTGTGCTAAGCCTTTTTCTTGTAAATACTTATAGGCTTATTGCTCATCCTCCCTCATTGAGGACATGGTGGGGACTCACTAAGGGAAATGACACTTCCAATATGGTTGTGGTGTTACCAGTGGGGTGCCTTTTTTACACTGGTCTGGGGAAGAGAAACAGATTACTTTCCCCATACTGTGTTTTTGGAGCTCAGCCTTAATGGCAAATGTGATGCCCTTCAGTGTAATCAGTTATTCCCTTGTTCTGTGCTCTCCTAAGTGCCTGATTGACCTTCACTGTTCCTCCAGCTCTTTGTCCTGCCTGGCAACAGATAAGATAAAACTTGTCAATGTGTTGGAGAGCTCTAGCAGATCTTTCTTGTGTGCATTAAGTTGTAGTTGTTCCCTGACATTGTGTTGCCAACTTGTCCAGCTTTGGCTGCGACTGATGGAAGCTAGCAGAAGTTGTTTAAACAGAAATGGCAGCCCTGTGACAAGGGAAAAGATGGGGTCAGCTTTGGCTCGCCAGTATGAGAACTGCAGTGATGAAGCAGAGTCACCCCCCTGCATCTTTTCAATGTATGTAGGGACCCATTTTGTGCCCCATCCCCTGTCCCTTGGCTGCTGGGGAACAGAAAAAGGTTTAGTGGGACTTGGCAGGATTGTCTTCCCCTTCCTCTCCTTCTTCCTCTCAGCTTCATCTCATCTGCCCTCCCTGCTCTTTCCTGACCTTGTCCTTCTCATGCCTCTTCGTTAGCTCTCCTAATAAAGACCTCAAAACCCACCTCAAAACCCTCTTCACATTGATCATGGCATGAAGGCGGAATTTGCAAACTCATTTTCTGTTCCCTCTGCTTCCTTGTTCAATCCCTTTTATTGTCTTGTCTCTCTACAGATAGTTCTTCAGGTCAAGGACTACCCTGTGTTTCTGATCCGTAAAAAGCCTTGCAAAATGCAGGTCTGCCTGGCCCATGCACAGCAAAACAGAGAAAACTCACATGCATCCAGATCCACCATAAAGCTCAAGAGAAGTATGCTTGGTATTAAATTTACCTTTCTGACAAGTGGGCTGGGCTTGTCCTGTGGGCCAGATCAGTTGGGCTCATGGCTGTTGAGTGACATGACTGGACATGAAGCATAGCAGAGATCAGAGCAACAGTCAATACATCAACAATAGGTTAAAAAAACTTTCAGTAAAGAAAGTTTCATCTTTCAGTAAAGAGAGACTCGAAATTCAAGAAATAAGACCTTCACCAAAATCCTGAGCAGCAGGGTTTGAACTTTTATGAGTCTGGCCCATGGGAACTGAAGCCTGAGGAAACATCTTCACATTGCAGCCTGAAGTCTCCTAATGGCAATGGACTTTGTTCCCTGGTGGTGAAGTGAAGCAAGGCGTTTGTGGAGTGCCTTGTGACTGCTTGGCATGCATCTGTCCTTCCTGCCGCCAACTAGGGATGGACTTAGATGTTCATTTTGGGGACAGTCTGACGGGCCCCTTCAAAAAACAAGCCAAACTCCAAAGAACAGCACAGTTGCTGGACTCCTGCAAGCAAATGTAGGAAAACATCTTTGGGTTGGTTTGTCTGCAAACTGAACCTAATGGCCTAGGCAGTGCTGTGTGGAAGGGGGAGATGTGACGGGGTACATCTGGGTGCTGGGGTCCTTGCAGCCGACGGGCCTCATCAGTGCATCCCCTCAGCCTCCCGGGAGGAGGCCAAGAGGAAGGCGGCTGACCGGAGGCGGCTGGCAGGCGAGGTGGGCAGGGGCCGGGAGCCCCAGGCAGCAGTGAGGGGAGGAAAGGAGTGCCTTCATGCAGAGGATTAATTGTTCCTCTGCACTGTTTCCTGACTCTTTGAGAAGATCCTTAAAGCCTGAAGTGGAAAGAGTGATGCAGCGCTGGGGGAGCCACTACCTAATTTCCTCCTGGCTGTACTACACGCCGCCTACGGCTGGTGGGGTGAGGCTTCCCCGAACCAGCAGCTCCCCTGATAGCAGGCCATCTGGATCACAGGGAGTGGGCACAGTGAGGCAGTGAACTGCTGACCGCTTCGCTCACTGCTCTCCCAGGTTTTTAATTTGGGAAAGCTGCTCATTCTGTCCTTGCAGGGTGGGTGGAGGAGCCTGGTGCTCTCCTGCTCTGAGTGGCTCTGGCCTGCAGGTCACACACAGCGCCCTCAGCTCTCTAGGGGTGGCCTGAACCCCTCTGGGACCCATCACTGCCACTGGTGGTGTTTGTGACTGCAAGGAGGCAGTGGCTGTCCCTCAGGGCACTCTGGTTCGGCTGGTCTGGGGTGCTGCTAGCATCTTTGCCACCATGCAAGCCAGAGCCGGTGCCTGTGCCTCCCTCCTGTGCCAGCCCAGCTCTCCTGGTACTGGTGGGGACTGGGATCCAACTCAGTATGAAGAAGCGTGAGGGATGAGGTATGCTTTTATTGGTCCTGCGTTAACCATAGTGTCATGAAAGTGCATGCTACCAGGCAGAATTAAACCCACTGACTACCTAGGGTGGGCTGTGGTCCTGTGAGCAGTTGCAGCTTCTTGCCCCGGTTGTGCCACCTCGGTTGGCGGTAGCTCTGCAGCCTGTGCTGCGTTCAGCCAGGCAATCATGGCGGCGGCGAAGGAAAGGTGCCAGCGGCAAGGGTGGCACAGCAGGAGGGTGTGCGGCAGCCTGTGTTTGTAGCCTCCTGCAGGCTCCCCAGCAGCGTGGGCAAGGCCGAGCCCAGTCACGCTGGCAGCCATGTGCAGGTGGCCGCCCTCGAGCCCTGGGCTGCGTCAGGCTGACACCTGCCATCACCTCCTCACACTGTGCCCTTGGCCCAGCCCCTGGGGTCAGATATCCCGGCCCTGCGTGGCTGCACCTCCCACTGCCTTGGGTCAGGGGTTGGCTGGGGGGACCCAGCCACGGCTCTGGGCTGTGGCGGGACACAGGTGACTCACGGCTCCCTGGCTCCCCGCACACAATGGGCCAGGCCTGGACTTCTCCTGCTCCACCCCCAGGAGCCTTCCTTCCCACCGGGCTGAGCGAGCAGACGTGCGAGGGGTGGCCATCACAAGGGGGAAGCTGGTGAGCATGTTTGCCAGGCTTCTCCTCCAAATGGGCAACAAAATAAAGACAAAAACTCTTTTTCTACTCATTTAACTCTGTTCCTTCCACAGCAGAACCAGCTGTGGGAGAAACTGTCTGCACGGGGGCCATAAAGACTGCAGTGCATTCGTGTCTCTCCTTGTAAGAGCCCGTCACAGCAGAGCTCGCTTGCCCTTGCCGTGACTGAACTGTTTCCCTCAAGGGTCTGGTCAGCATCAGATGTGCACATGTGCAACATCCATTTAAATCCATAACAAACGCACGCACACGTTTTGTGCGGTGACGGGGCCCCCGACTTGCACAAAAATGTGTTTTAAACGGGCTCAGAGGATTTGTGCTGTCATTAAATTTCAAGGAACAAGGCCCACTCCCACTCTCCCATGCCCGGGGGATTTGGGGATGTGCAAGCCGCCAAGGCCCAGACCCCCGGCCGCCTCTGCGGGACGGAGAAACACGACCCCGGCACTTTCTCGCCCGGCGCAGACTTCCTGCTGCAGTCCTCCCCTCCCTCCCGGCTCCTGCCTGGAGCGCAAAGGAAATCTGCTTAGCCCTTACTTTCTCACACATGTTTCAGATGTGCAGGGGTGTGATTGTAAACAATGTCATCAGCCGTGCCAGAGCTGTCTGCTCCTACCGCGCTCTGTTCCCAGCACCCCAGGGGTTCCAGTAATAGGGCGTAAAGCAAACAAAGCAAAACAGTAATCTGCTGTTCCAATTGCATTTTTGTTTTTAGAAAATGTTAATGATAGGTTATGTGATTACCCTAGGTTTGGCTCCACTTACTCTTTATTAAGCACATCTGGTATTTAGTAACAGTGTAAGTAGCAGGAGTTTTTCTGGCGCGCAAATAAGATTATCCAACGTTGCCATGCAGCATGGAAACTCCTCAGGGAAGCCAGCGAGCTGTGCAGAGATACAAGACTTTCTTGTCGGCCGGGCAGCCGGCCAGAATAGCTAAAAAATGTGGATTGGCACGGAGCTGTTGCCACGCAAACACTTCTGGAAATTTCTGTGTTGGAGCCTGCCAAATCCTTTATATGTAACATGAGTTTCTGTCTTCCTCAGCAGCCCGTCCTGAGCCTGAGCTCTCCTGTGCACTTTAAAAAGGAAAAAGAACAATCCAACGCAATCCTTCGGTCCTGTTTCCAGAGCGCCACTGCCAAGCTAACAATTTCACTGAATTAGGGGGAATTTCCTCAAACATTCGCTTGAGCTACATTAAGTGTAACATGTGGGAGACAACTGTGTTTCCTGGAGAAGAAAGGAAAGCTGTCTCACTTGGTGGAGACTGCCTAACGTCTAGCAGGAGAAAAACAACCAGCCATGACAAGAAAATGTTTTTTAAAACTTGGCACGAGAATTGGGTTTTATTTATTTTGAACGCCTTTTCCAGTCTGGCCCATGTAGCGTATGGAGAGAGGGGTGGCGGAGGGAAGCCGGTGTTTTAGCTAGGGCCCGCGGCTCGGAGTCAGGAGGTCTGGGCTCTATTCCTGGCTCTGCCGTAGCCTTCCTGTGAGGCTCAGGTGAAGCCCTTGGAGGCGAGTCCTGTCAGTGCCGCGTGTTTAATGGAGGCAGTGTTTGCCAGTTTCATACACGTTTGTGTGCGCGTAGACTCCGTGTCCAAAATTACTAATCCTCTGGGTTTCTTAGGGAAAGGACCAGGAAGGATATGAAGCAGAAAAGCAAATGTTCTTCTGTTGCTCCACTGTGCTTGGCTCCTGCTCTCGCAGGGCGCTGGCCTTGGGAGCTTTAAACATGGTTGCTCAGTGTCTGGGGATCTCTGTGGGTGTTCCTTACAAACCCCGGTCAGCTTTGGCTCTCCCACCCTAACAATGGGACACATGTATTTATACCACAGCGTTGTTGACTTAGTGATGGTGCCCTTGGGAAGCAGTTAGCCTAGCTAGTTTTTAGACTTTTTTTTTTTTTTTTTTGCTGTGAAGAGAGCATTCAGCGTGGAAGCTGGCCATCAGTGCAGGGGTTTTAGCACAGCAACTTAAAAGCACACTATGCACAGTTTCAGCATGGCCAGTGTTCAGCTCCAGCACTTCATCTCTGTGTGGCTCTCCTGTTGGTGGGTCAGCTCTCAGCACTGTGGGGAAGTCCCTGGGTGAAGTCCATGAAAAGAATGCAAAAACACCCTGCCAGGCACTGCTGGTGCTTCCTGGTGGCTCAGCTGTCCTCAGCGGTGAACTTCTGATGCAACTTCCAGCCACAGGAAAGAGCATCTCATCTAAAGAGCTGACTTGCCTCCAAGCTGCATACCAGCATAACTGGAAGGGGGGATCTGGCTCCACCACTACATGCCTGCAGCCAGAGCAACCATCGCCACCTCCAAGGTGGGCAGGGGCAGGGGACACCAGCAGCCCTTTGTCTGTGCAGCACTGACAATGCTCCTTGGGAAAGTGGGAGAGGATTAACAACAGTGACAAAACAGCCATAGCTGTCTAAAGGAGAAACTGATAAGCTGGGGATTTTCCTGTCTGCTGACCCACCCTTTGATAAGCACAACTAATAACCTCCCCATGAGTTAGCCTGTGCACAAGCAGAGCTTCTGTTCAGCCTAGTCTCATCTGTAAGCATCCCTCCCATGACTGTGGCTCCCGTGGCTGTAGTGACATCCATAGCTGTGAGGGATATCTTGCCAAGTAGCTAATGTGTAGGGACAGAGAAGGTGTGCGGGACAGTGAGGTGAGAGGGGATGAGAATAGCCCACAATGTACGTAAGGGAAGGATTGCAAGAATGGGGAGGAGGAAGATGCAAGTGGGAGAATTAAATTTCCCCAGGGAGACAAAGACTAAAGAAAAGAAAACACCAGGCAGGGAGAACTGGGGTGGAGAGAAGAGCAAGGGAGAACTGACACACAGGAGCAAAGAAATGGAGGAGGATGGTGGCCAGGAATGAATGGGAATGGCCAGGGAGAAAAGAGAGAAGTAGGTAAAACCACTGTAAATAGAAAAGGAGTGACATAATGAGCAGGAAAAGAGAAGTCTTTTGAGAAGAGGGCATACAAACCAAGAGAGGAGAGAATGATGTAGAGAAGACAAAACTAACTAACTAAATATATGGGTGGAAATAACTAAACTAACTAAATATAGAGGTGGAAAGAAGACATATAAGAGAGAGACATAGGAGAAAGCAGGTGAAACAAGGAGACTCATGCTGCTCTTAAGTTAATGAAGTTTCTTTTTACTGGTTCAATATTGTGTTGCAATGTCCCAAGAGGCATTTTGTTTCTGTGGCTCTTTTGACTACTTCTGGCTGATTATTCTGGGTTCCATGAAAAAGTAATTATAAGAAAAGGAAGAGAAAATAGCCTAAAAATCACCAGAATGTGTCACAAGGCTTTGTCTGAAGGACTGCTCCCTTCAGAGGGAATTGTTTCTAGAAAATAGTTCAGATGCTGACATCCCCAGTGTGCATGTGGCTGGCCTTGATGTTGCCCGGGCAAGCTTTTGGGGCTCAAAGATTTCTGAGCCCTCCCACCCACTTTGCTGTAAATGACTCTGTTCTGCTTGGGAGGGATGATGAGGAAGGGAGGATCCCAGCAGCGTCCTCTTGCCAGAACGCCTCAGAATCCCAAAGCTGGCTCTGATCCTGCAGGACTTGACCAATATTTGTTGAAAGTGGAGCAACTCACAGCGCAGGGTGGCTTGGCTCCATACACCACTCAATGGGAAGTCAGAAAAGCAGGAGTGAGCAGTAGATTTCTGTTCTCATCTGACCCTTCTTTTCTTTCCATGCTTTGCTTATATAAACTTGGTGTCTTTCATTTACTGATTGAAGTGGGACGTAAACATTTTAAATTCAGGAGTCAGATGGACCTGGCAATTGCTGCGTCACTAAGAAACCTGAAGCCCTGGAGTAAACATCAAAAGAGAACCTTTTCTCTGGAATTATATAATCCCTGCTATGCATATGGGAATTGAACAATACCTTATAGTTAAGGGGCAGGGCAGTTTGGTTAATATAAGCAAGGCATATAACTGCATTGCACGTCTTAAACGGCAGTTCCACGGGATAGCAAATCTGGCATAAAGTGCCCTGTGCTGGACCAGAACATCACAGCCACGCACTGCCAAGCACTGAGCTAGCACAAACTTACTGCGCTGGTTCAAATATGTTTGACAAATTCTGGCAGACATCGTACCGAATCAGGTAACGGCTGTCCTCCAGTCAGCATAAAACTGGCATAAATACCACATTGTGTGCTCTGGCTAGTTCAACAGAAACATAATTGTGTGCTTAGGCCAGATCTGGATCCAGTATGCACAAGGAGGTGCTCCTGCAGTGCCAAAATCTCCTATTAATGAAGTTGGAAGCAGAGCCATGTGCATTAGCTGCACGCTCTGAATTCTTAGGAGTGGCAGCAGTTCATGGCAGGGGGCTTTTTCAGAATGATCGTAAAAGGCCATATTTTTTTTCCTGGGGTGACAAAATCATTTCCTTTGTTTCCAATAATCTTAGCATTTGCAAATACTGGATCAGTCCTTTTGTTTACTGCACTCGTTTATTGCGATTTGTACTCTCTGCACAGCTAGTGTTAGAATGACCAGTTCCTCTGCTCTCCATCACTGTCATACTCTCAAACGCAGTTATGCCCATCTGTTTAAACATGCTGACCAAGCATCATGTTGACTGCAGTGCCGTGAAAGTAGTTTGCCATACATGAAAATTGTCACTTAAAATCAAAGATTTAACTCATTGAAGATAGAAGGGAGTAACTCGGTGGATCAAACCCTCCCCTTGTTTTGTCTTAATGTACATATCCTAGTGATGTGCCAGAATGGCCCTTGGTATTTTCTTGTTAAAGTTTCATGACCAAATTGAAGAAAAGCTTGGAATGATTTCTCTGCCTCTGGGGAAAATCATAGACTCTCAACATTATGCTTAACCAGCCCTGCTAGAGATGATTTATTCCTGGAGCTCATAAAGCATTCTTGAAAGAGTAAAATTTTTGCCTTGTGACTGCAGCATATTGCAGCAAGTGTTGGGCACTTTCAAAACAATTTCCTGAGAGGATGTGAAAGGTAGATTGAGATCCAAAGGGACACATTTTTCTCCTTTTCTCTCATGCTCCCAACTCTCCTTCCCTGTTGTGTAGGAAATGCAGTGCAGAACAGAAATCTCAGTAGATTAAGAGGAATACTTTTCCTCATTTTAAAAAGGAAAGCAAGTCTCAAAAATTGAAGCTAAACCTGGATAACTGTAATACCACTTGGCACTTACACGCAGGTTTTCATCTTCTAGCCACTTTACATTAAGTAATGAATCCTCAGGACTCCCCTGTGGAGTAGGTGGGTGAGTATTATTAGCCCCCTTCTGCAAATGGAAAACTGAGGCGGAGATGTTAAGTACCTTGCCTATAGCCACCAAGGGATTCCGTTGTAGAGACAGGATCAGAGGTTAGGAGTTTTTGTGCTTTCAATTCCCATATCTATTGTGTCACTTAAGTACAGAGCCATAATTGAATATTGTAATGACCCCGGGGTGGAGTGATTCCAGCTGGTCAAATCTGTGCACAACTCCTCTGATGGTCAGAGATGCAGCCGTACAGTTGCACGCAGCAGAATGGAGCAAGAAGACCTAACATGTAGGATGAAGAAGTGTCATTCTCTTTGGCTTCCCCAAGCATGCCGTTGGGTAATGGTCGCTAGGCCAGTTCTCAGTTCGCTCTCCAGCAAGCTATGTCTTCATTTTAAGGCACAAGGCTAAATGTTTTCCTCAGTGGGTGTTTTCACAGAAATACACCCATTGTAAGAAATACACCTTTAGATGGAGATGCCACTGTTAAGACCAAGGCTAGTGTCCCTTTACTTTTGCATGGAACAGCAGTTGTTGTAGTGGAACAGACAACTCCCTCTCTGGCTAATTCACACTTGAGCAGGAGTGTGAAATCAAACCCAGACCCAGTGCTCTGGGCTAAAGCAGATTATTCACTAGCTTTAGAAATAGGACTTGTATGCTTTGTGGTCTGCACGTTACGCATTTGGAGGAGCCTGGGTGTCTGTCCAGCAGAACATGTGGGGATGGATACAGCTCTGCTCTGAAGGAATCGAGCTGGAAAGAGCAGGTAGCCTGCACAGACCATGGTCACATCATCTGACGGGAGCACAGGTACTGCCCTGCACAGGACTGACAGGAGGATTCTCACACCTCAGCCTTGTCCCCTGACCAGTGTGTGCCTGGGACAGGCAACCACATAGAAAAGAGAGCACAACGTGAAAATCAGAGAGGTAAACTATTACCAATTGCCACACAGTTGCTATCGTGAATAAAAGGAAATGCATTCCCATGAATTCACAAAAGAATGCTCCCATTTCAGTGTTCGTTAGGGAAAGAAATGCTTGTTTTTCCTTTGCTAAATGCCTATTTCCATCAGCTGTATTTCCTGCATGTTTTTGAACCGTGTTGCTGTCACATCAAGGTGTCATCAGACATTAAAGCATAAGAACAGGCTTGTATCTCTCACAAGCTGCCAATGTATATTTATGTGACACAGGATGATACATCCTAAATGGGAGGTCCGTATAACGCTCTTGATTGCTAATGTTTTCTTTCTGACCCTTGCATTAATATGGAACCGTCACGAATGCATCCATCTACTCGCTGACTGCGGCTCTGCACGTAGCACACATATTATTCCAGTTGGGAAGAGGAATTTATTTTGCACCTGATGGGGCTTTCATTTTGGAACAGAATCAGAGGGTTTGGAACTGGAGACCAATCCACACCCCAGGTTTATTTTGTTTATGCACAGGAAAAATGTGGAAATCCCCAGCTGCTGCATGAAGCAGGTCTGGGTAAGGATGATTCTTACATTGACAACACAGGACTATGTTTTCTCTGAGAATGAGAAGCTGCCATCTTCTCACTCCTGTGAATTTTGTCTAAGGATTTTGCCCCAAAAACCACCTAGTTTTACTAATTGGTCACTAGAGATTATAAACATCAGCCTTGCACGAACATAAAAAAAAAAAAAATACTACGATGATCTTTTTGGCGTTCTTTGAATAACTCTAGGAGTAGGCCAGTGAGGTAGGGTGATTTGAGTAAGAAAAGTTGTGTGATAACACCTGAGTCACATTAATTGGATTGTCAGAGGTTACTGGACCACACCAGGAGGGGAATGAACCTTGCAGGGCACTGACACTAACTGATATGTATCTTGTATTTTAAAATTTAAGAATACAACTCCACCTAGACCGGAGTATTAACCTGCCTGGAGTCTTCTTGCTTGGGCTATGTGTTGTCTGGAGAGGAGACTTCACCACTCAACAGTGCTGGGCCCTGAGGAATCCAGCTGAGCTGCATGCAGATCCAGAACAGGTCCCTTTGGCCAGGGTCTCAATGCATGATCCTCTGGTGATCGTCTCCCATGATCAGAGCACAGACCATTTAGTGCAAAGGAGGTTCTCTGCATTGTATTGATGGTGATTTTATTTTTGTTAAACATGAATGTTTCCAACTGTGCGGAGTGTTTATAAAGCACACAACACATGTCTGACTGAGTAAAATATGTTTTTAATATAATGTAGTATGAGCATGTGGAAAAAATAATGGAGACTGTTCTCCATTCAGAATTCAAGCACAACAAACTGTAATTACATCAGCATTTTTAGAATGTGTTTGTTCTTAAGCATTTCATTAAATATTAAGGAAATATAAACACATATGTTAAAAATTGTGCAAATGTCCGATGGATTGCATAGGAAGGACTGGATTTTCCTTTCACATTGGCATTGTGTCATAATTCCATGAGGTCATCGCTGACTGCCATTGAAGAGGACTGGGCCTGCAGTTCCCTCCTGGTGATGTGTGCATGGGCTGCAAAGGGAAGGCACGTCTGGAGCACTGCCATGTGTATGGTGTATGAAAATGTATCTTCTCTTAGGCTACGTGCCTCTTTCTTACTTACTCTGAAGTGAGCAAAACCAGCTGAGCCCTTTATTTAAGAACAGAGGCTCTTTGGTCATCAAACACTTCACCTCTTTGCAACTCAGAGAGAGGGTAACATAACTGTATTAACGTTCTCAGCAGCCTGCAACAGAGGAACTACGGGACGGGTAAGGCTGGAGATATGTCTGCCGAGGCATTGCAATGGGAATGCCTCTGTTTCCCTTACCCATTTAAAGCCCACCCCAGCTGGCCTACAGGTAAGGCCTACTGGCTGACGGGGTCTCCTCTGGACCTCCCAGAGGTGCAGGTCCTCACCCAGCCCTTTAAGCAGACAAGAACAAAGGTGAGGCCTCAACTCTTGGCTGTGCTTGGTGCAGCCCTGTGAATCATATTGCTCACTAGAGAGAAGATCCAACTTCCACTTAAAAAGAGATGGCGCCTTATCCAGTGGCCAAAGAAGTGGTGGAAGGATGAACGTAGGTGCATGCTGAACGCATCGAGGAGGTGTGGAGGCTGAAGGAGCCAGCGTGCGAGCTGGGAGCTGTGCTGATGGTGGGCGGAGGGAGGAGGGGAGCTGATGTTGGGCTGGGCAGCAGTGTGCGCCTGCGCGGGGAAGGTGAATGCAAGGGTGTCATGGCTTCTGGGGAGCCAAGGTGTAGAAATCAAGTAAGAAGCTATGAGGCCAAACTCTGTTTACTCCCCACTTTCTCCTCCCCACACCTGCCCTGCCATTTTCAGCCCCTTCTGCCCCGCCCTTGCCTTCCCTCTTTTGTTCCCTGAGACTTTCTGCCTGCTGGAGGGACACAGAAAACCCTCTGCACACCACAGCCCCCACATTGCTCCCACGCGCAGCCCAGCCGGTGGCCGCTGCTGCTCTGGGCAGGGCCTAGGTGGCGGGGAATAAAGAGCAGAGGAGGAAGAGGGGGCAAGAAGCAGCATCGTGCCATGGCAGCTCCTGGCAAAAGGGAGGCAGAAATGCAGGGAAATGCCTGGCAGGTGCGTGAGCTTGCATCCTGGTGCTGATGAGCATCTCAAGGGAGCTTCATGCCATGTGGCTGCTTGAGTGGTTATGTGCTAACGTGGGTTTGGTGCCACTGAAAAGTAGGGGCAGTTACTCAGTCAAATCAGCACCAGCTGCTGTGGAAAGGTTGCCTTGAGTGTGGCCTGGGAGTGTTGCCTTTTTCATCTCCATGTAAATGGATCTTCCTGTAAGTACACAAAATACCAGCCCAGCTCTCAGGTTGTTCTGTGAAGCTGATCCTCTCTGGAAAACCTAAGTGATGAGGTTAATGTTCTTTTCACGTCTGCCGGGAGTTAACCCAAGAGCTAATAGTACTGCAACAGCTTATATTTTGAAGTAGTCTTCCCAAAACTACCTTTAAATTTTATCTGACAAAAGAGGAATAGAAGGAAGCAATGCATTGGCCTGCAAAGGTGCCCACTGCACTAGGTGTTGGACACAGGCTGGAATTCATCTACTTTATTACCCACAAAGTTCATCTCAAGATTTTCTCGGGGGCAAGAACACATTTAGCAGTGTTCACAGTTCTGACACTAGCATCCTGGGAAATAAAGTGGTGTGGGTTCACTGCTTATAGGCTGACAATCCGGTAAGCTGCACTATCAGTTACTAGCAAACCAGTGCCCTAGAGTGGTTTTAGGGTGCAGCTAAGGACTGGAAGGGCTTTCCATGGCATATGGTGTAAAGTTGGGACTATGTTCACTGGAGGTTACTCAAGATTTCATCGTTCTTTTCCTGTGAGCAAGCCAAATTACTACTCGGGTAATTACATGGTAATTCAGGATCCCTGGATTCCTCTCCTGGATACTCCCCTGCTCATTTCTTGTCTCAGGGTGCTGGTGTTGGTGTCTGCTATGACGAATTGTCACACTGACTCTGGGGCTGACGTGTTTTGACTGCTGAATGAAGCCGCTGTGAGTCCTTCACCCAGCCTTGGCGCTGTGTACCTGGCTGCTCCTGTCTACCCTGTGAGACTTCTTTAATCCCCACGGAGCCCTTTTGTACTCACAGAAGTGCAAAATACCATCATTAGTGCATAAAGAAGCATTTTATTCCATACTACTACTAATAGACGTTTTATTTTCCAGCCCTGTTTTGCTTGTGCGTCACTCAGAAGAGGTACTGGAGGGCTCTTCTCCCCCTGTGAACACCCAGCCCTTCGCAATGCATGGCTCTCGCTTGGACTTGCCATGGTTTGGGGCATACGTGGGTCTGTGAACAAGCCTGTGCACACACGTGTACGCTCGCAAAAGCGCACGCGGGGTGAGTTCCAGGTTAGCCATTAGATTTCCCCTGCTATTACTCTACTGTACATATTCCTGGTAGATTAGAGCAGCTTTTTTTTATACGCTCTTCTATAAAAAGTGTGCTGTATTGATTGCAGTAGAGCGAGCTGCTGTGGTTGATATCTGAGCGCTAACCCAGATAGGGATTAGCATTACATCAGACATCAGGCGAGGGAACCTGGCGAGCTGCCAGCCTGTAAAAATGGAAGCCATTTGCGTCACTGTTCCCTTGGTAATGCTTCTTGGAGCCATGTCAGCTGTCCCCTGAGGTTGTTTCCTTAATATGTCAACAGACATTCCTGAATCTTTAATGCTGAATAGCTCTTTTTCCTCTTCCAAAAACACTTAGGTGACAGAGTAGCGAGTGTCTCCCGCTGCCTGGTGCATTAAAAAATTATATATCTCTGTAGACCAGGCTTAATACCTTTTGGGGGAGGGTCACAGCATTTACATTCAGATCTGGGGGAAGCAAAAAGCCCATCTGCAATGTGATTGCTGTTTGTGTGTGCTGAGAAAGCAGCAGCCCTGCTTGAAACCACTCCTTTTTTGCCTCCGAAGCATCCCACTGGAGCGAATGAAAGCGTCTGTGTTAGATTACTTGTTGGAATTTGCTAACATTTGGGGTAAACCATCTGACCTTGCTTTAGGAATTCAAGTTAAATACAATAACTTCAGGTTAATGCCTGAAAGCTCTAGGACTGTGTGTGCAGTGACCTCTAGCTTCCGGAAGCCATTTGTTAGTGCCAATTGTGAGAAATACTTGGAGGTTTTATCCAATGACATTTTCACCTTTCTGCTTCTCCATGTAGCCAGCTGCTATTTCTGCTTGAAGAATTAAAATGCAACTAACATGCAGTTTACCAAATTTGAACATGTGTCCTTTCAGCTGAAAGTAAACATCTCCTATCTCAAAGACCTTTTGTTCTTAGGTGACAGCTTTAAGTTTGCCTTGCAGTTGCTGTAGTAATTAATCACAGAAGTGTAATTTAATAGTTCGGGGAGAGCAAGCAGAGAAGTCGTTCTAAGAAATCGCTTTGCGAGTAACTTAATTTTGGTCAAGGAGTGTTACTAAGCATTCGTGACAATTTATCACTGTCATACACATTTCACGCAACCCACTGACCACGACGGTCAGATCAGAAGGAAGCTCCGCCGGTTAAAGCCCCGTTCTGCCAAGGGGGCTGTGAGCTCTGTTATGTTGCAGTCTTTACCAGTACTGAAGGGCTTCCAAATTCTTTGCTTGAGGAATTTGACCCCGGTGGTGGAATTTGCCTCCTGCGTGGCTCCCCGCGGGGAGCCGTTTCCTTAGG
>VXAA01000155.1:163717-184178 GCA_013399115.1 Anseranas semipalmata | reverse complement strand
GGGGTCCTGAGCAACCTGATGTAGCAACCCAAATCAGCAGTGAGCCAGCTACCAGGTCCTTCGGGCTGGGAGCCGAGCTTTCGCATACACGCCCATGTACGTCCATTTGCGAGGGGGGCCGACGCTCCCGCCCGAGCCATGCGCCTGCTTGCGCGTAGGGTTGCCGCCTGGCTGGTCTCCAGCTGGCAGGGCTGGTTTTACTCCAGATAGACGGGGGACTGGTGACTCAGTTCAGCCTGCCCGTTTGTTCTGTGGGAGACCGTGGGGCCCTCGCGACCGGGCCGAGGCAAGAGGCCGGCAGCCCCGGGGAACAGCCTTGCCCTGCGCCGTCCCGCAGTGCGTGCTGGAGAACTGGCTCTCCCCTGGGCCCGGTGAGCCCCGAGCCCCGCTCAGCCACCTGGTCCGCACCCCAGCCTCTGCTGCTCCTCAGCACCAGGCCCAGACACCGCTGGGCGTTTGTTCTGCCCTTGTCCTTGTGCTGCCTCCGACGGGGGCACCGCTCCTCTGGGGAGGCTGGGAGAGGGAGGTGGAAAAAACGTGGCTCACGGGGTAATCCAAAACTGGGACAGGATCATATGCTGGAGGCAGGTGGAGAGTGCCGACTCCCAAATTGAGGGGCATTTGGCTGTAGGTTACCAGCCTGGCAAGGGAGAGGAGCGAGGCCCCAGCCGAGCAGCTGGGCTTGATGCTGTGAACACAGATGCCGGAGACAGGACTCGCCCCAGCTGGAGCTGCTTCTGCCTCTTGGCTGCTGCAGAGGCCGGTGTGGGAGGAGAGGCTGCAGGGCTTTGGGTGCCTTGTTGGGGGAGATTGCCTCTGTGCTGTAGGTCTCCTGCAGGCGAGGAAGCCCCTGCAGCAGGGCCAGTGGCGTGGGGAGGGCGAGGAGAAGTGAAATGGATCCTTCTGTGAGGCAGAGCTTGCAACTCCCCGTTCCCGGGATCGCCTCCTTCCTTCCGTTCATCTGCTGTAGACCCCGGGTTTCTCACCCAGCGAGACAAGGACCAGATCTTCCTTCAAAGCCCTGGCCCTTCCCTGTTGTCAGCCCTGTGGCTCCTCTCTGTCTACTGCTATCGCACACTTCTATATTTAACACAAGACTCCTGTCTGCTGCAGAGGGCATTTTCTGAGGTAAAGTTAAATACATGGCAAAACCTTCAGAAACAGAACCTTGAAAACACAATTGCTCTATCCTGACTGCTTGTGTCATTATTCAAATAGATAGCTGAATGAAGGTCAGCTCTTGAATAGGTTTGAATTTTTATGATGCTGTGAATGAACTGTCTCCTAGTCCCAGAAAGCTGCAAGTTGAGGTCTTTTGTACTGCAGAGAGCTAGGCTTTGAAAAATCCCAGTGATGTTTGAATTCCTGAAACTTCTGTCACACAAGGTACAGCTTGCAGTTGCTGAGGAGCTACAGCTGTAGAAGGTGGGTGCCAGCTTGCTCCTGAGCTGTGCACATCCTATCAGCTTTCTGAGTGTGCTTCCTCCCTGTCTCTGGGTGCAGTTCGACACCTGCTGCCCGTGCTCCCAGAGGAGGCAGCGGAAACCTCGCCACCGAGCTCAGTGGACATAGCAGTAGGCCTCACAACATTGACAGCAATCTGCAAAGCCCCATATAAGTTGCATTTTTTATGTCCTCTTTCCATGTGTGGTCGGGGTGACCAAGAAAGGCTTTAATTCTGACTGTCTGAAGCAAGCCATCCTCAGAGGTTGGCACCAACTTGTCACATCATGTTCTTTCACCCAATCTAAGCACGCCAGTGCAGCTGGAGCAGTTTTGAATCAGGATGGTCTAAAACAGCTCACTGAAACTGGTCATTGGAGGACTAGACAATATCCCTGCCCCCATTTGTGTTGCAGCAATATTTCATTAAATTAGCACTGGATACAGCTCTGGCAAGCTAATGTACATCCATACCAATTTGCAAGACTGTCTGCAGGTGCTCCCCTTGGGACTGGATTCCACAGTGACTTAGTGTTAGTCATTGTTTCCCTATGACTCTGTGCTTTTTAAGCCAAATGCTCAATATTCTGGGCAGGTGTCGTATGGTGCAACTTTCTGCTGCTGCAAGCAGAGAAAGTCAGACGCAGCCCAAGGAAATACTGAGTTAGGAAGGTGTGGCTTTCTGATGGTTAGTGCAGGTCCTCAGGCTGAAATCTGAAAGGCAGAATTGCCTCTGTTTTGCCCATCTCCTTCTCTCATGGAAGAGGAGGTGACTGCATGGGGCTAACTCACGTATCCAGAGACCCAGCACTGGGCAAATTGCCTTTTGCTTTCAGAGTATAGTTTGAAACATGTCATCTACAGGTGGGTCAGCTCCTAAGTTGCACAGAGAGGGTGACAGCTGCTGTGGTAGTATAGGACAGCTATGTCAGGCCTGTAAAGAAGGGTATTGCACATCCTTTTGTGATGCCAGAGTGTTTAGAAATCCAGGCCTGGTTTTTAGGATGGCTGCTCAGCCAAGTGTTCATATTAAAAAATGGCTCGTCAGCTAGTAGTGTTTGTCCACACAAAACAGAAGTTCTGCGTCCAGCTGTTTCTCCTAACACAGGAAAGAAGTCTGGTTCACCTCAGCCGGTCAGCTCAGTTAAGAGTAAAGTGCAGAGGAAATTCCATGAATGTCATGGAACCTGGGTTAAAACGTTGCGTGCAGAGACTCATTTGACATTCCAGATGTTTTTAATTGCTTTTGTAAAATAAAATGAACTCTTAATACTCCATCAGTGTTATAAAAATCTTTTCTGTTTGTTTTTAACCAAGACTCGTGTTTGTCCTAGATGTTTTATTGGTCTGTGCTAATAGATATCAACAGTGCTATGATTCCCTCCATCAGTCTCAGAAATCCAGCTTGTCCTCCTGTGCCCTGACTTAGGAAATCTTTTGCTGGATTCTTGGGCCAGAAAAGGAGCAAGTGAATGTTCCCTTGCGTAGCTGCAGAATGTGGGCATAGTGAATGCCTGGAAGACCAAAGGGTAGATAGCCATGCCTAATGGAAACACTAGCTATTTCTGGCTAGAACGTGCCTCATGTGAGAAGTGTATGCTGTATTTTTGGACACCTCTGAGGGCAAGTGAGTACTCTTGGAGGCATGGCTGGGAGCACGAGGCAGGGAGATTTCTGAACCTTAAGGACAACCACAGAGGATGTCTATGAAAATGCCTTGATGGGTCAAGGAAACAGTGTCAGGGAGGTATCGTGAGGCCTGCTGTTAGTTGTGGGCAATGAGCTTATCCCAAGCAAGGTAATGTTTTTAACCGATTTCACTGAACAACCACAGTATGTGCTGAGTGTCACGTTCATGAGATGAGCTGATCCTCAGCAAAATCTTTCAACAGATTGCCTGCAATAAATATAAGTAGCACATAGCTGATGATAAAAACAAAAGCAGATAAACAAGGATACCGTACAAGTGTAAGGCAGGTAGAACTGAGTCAGGGCGAGACTTCAGGAAAACTCCCAGGCTGCTGGCAGAGACGGATTGAAATGGGTATCTGCTGCAGGGAGAAAGGCCATTAATCATGCTGGGTGACGTGGCTGTCCTAGTGTAGCGTGGGTAGTGGAAGGCTGTGGCAGAGCGCTGTGCCAACAGGCGATCTGCCACTGCCGCTTCCTCGCGCTCTGCACATCAGGTCTCTGGTGTCGGGAACCCACGGGGAATCAGCCCTACCAATATCTGCCTTCACAGACCCCTGCTGGGATGAATTTAGGAGCTCTCCAAATGGATGCTTCTTTTTCCTTTTTTCTTGTGTTTTGGGAAAAATTCAAAAGCTTCTGAAAATTGATAAGTCTTCTTCTATTGTGGTCCCTGACGTTACAGTTGCCAATGGAAAAGAGGATGCCCCCTCCCCCAGACTTAGTGTTTTCATAGGATCCTGTTTTCTATGGCAATAATGGTAACTCTTACCATGCATATTCTTCCGGTTTTACCCTTCCATTCTGGGATTTCCTTCAATACAGTAATCCATTTCCCAGCCATTTCCCCCATTAATTTCTGCAAATTCTTCCAGCAAAGACTGGTGTTTCAGATATCCATGCTGGTTTTAGGTGTGTAGATTTTGGGGTGGGAGTGTAAGTGAATGTCTGTCCTGATTTTAGGCTATGGTGTGAGTGAGTGACAGACAGAGGCAGGGCAGTGACTGCCCATGCGGAGGATGTTACCTGAAGCTGTTTCCCAGAAGGAGCAGGGTAAGAGTCATCTGACCAAATGTACACGTCTGTATCTGAGTATTCATCTTGGTTCCCTTTATAGTCAATGGAGAAAAATAAGCACTTCTAGTGTGTGATTCATCTTAGTCTAAAGGAGATGTACAAAGTAAATCAGATGATTCACACCCCAGACATGCCTATTTCTCTCCATTGAACATGAAGGGTGACTGGCTCAGATGTAGATCTCTAAAGCAGGGTGAGACAAATCCTACTCAAAGCACCATGTTTGAAATGTCAGCCCAGGAAAATATGCAGGAATAGTGTCCTCCCAGCTAGGCAGTATGGAGAGAGTACCTCATGCACCTTTTCTACAGCTTTTCTCTACTCCTGCCATTATGAGAAGTGTGTGTATTATGGAAGAGATGCCACAAGGTTGTTTTTTTTGTTGTTGTTTTGCTTTGCTTTTTGTTTCTTTTGTTTTGTTTTGTTTTGTTTTAATCCTCATTTTGCTGACCTCTTAAACAGGGAGATTAGGAGATTGCGGCAGGTTGGTAATGCGGAGGGGAGAAGAGAAGGTCTGTGGGTCTAACCCACTCAGGGTGGGCAAGCATGGTCTGTAGTTCAAGATTCAGTACGGTGGGGAAACAGTGTGTTAAAGCTTGATGTTGCCATTTTGCACGTCTCCTGCACCTCGCTGAGTGGGTCAGGGAGCATTAAACACCAGCCAGGCTAAGCCTCCAATCTTTGTCTGGAATGATGGAGAGGTTTTAGCTGGGAAAGGGAGTTTAAATTCCCCCGATGCTGTATCTGATTTTGTAGAAGATCCTCCCCCTGCAGCCACATCGGGCTGAATGCTGGTGACGCCGTCCTCCATGCCAGTTTCTCTCTGCCCGACCTCGCAGAGCTCTTAAGCCCTGGCCGTGCTGAGTCAGTCGCTTCTTGGCTGCCCTGATAAATCCTCCTGTTGACAGTGGTAAGCTATTGCAGTAAGCACAACAGGAATAACGAGGCCTGAAGTCAAGTTAGAGCAGAGACAGGCTTTAGAGACATAAACAGACTCTTCTATTTGTTTTTGCCCAGTAACGTCCTATGGATACGTGCATTTTGCAGACTTTTCTCCAAATGTGGATTTCCATCTGGCCGCAGCATTTTCAAGAGGGCAGTCAAGCCAGGGCCCTGCTGATGCTGGGTGGGGAAACCTGATGGCTCGCCAGTTTCTTCTGTCGGACAGGTGCCATTAGGGCTGCTCCCCAGCGCCGGACGGAGGGCAAGGTCCTGCCCAGGTGCCCCCGGTGCAGGGAGGGCACGCAGAAAGGAGGCAGGGTCGGTCCAGATGTGCAGTGACACAGGGTGTGATGGCAGTGGGACAACAGTGTTGTAACCACGTGCATGGTGAAGAGACTGTCATCTCTGTGACACAGTTGCTCTTGTTCCAAGGAGGGGTGAGGGGGAGGGATGTTTCCTGCAGTTAAGACATCGAATAATTAAAGGGAAAAAAAAAAGTGGTGCATGGAAGCAAGGCACTCTGAGATGCACTTTTAAGAGTCTTTGTAATATTACACTTCCAGGACTGCCAGACATCAGTGACAGATCCCTCATTTGCTTCCAGATATGCTGACTGTCAGAGCAGGATGCCAGGCTCTGTGTTGGCTCAGACCAGAAAGGATGATTTTGGAGCTCTTGTCCAGTTTAACTCTGTAGCAAGTCTACTTAATTGCGTACAGGCCTCTGCTAGTGTATTTTATTGATTATTATATGAGGCCAGGGATGTTGTGATGGGACCTTTATAAACAACTAAAAATAAAATGCTTGTGTTTCACGCCGAGGTCCGATGCTTAACAGCTGAGGGCTGTACTGGAGATCTGCAATGTGAAATGCTGCGGGGCTTGAGAGGTTAATAGGGACTCTGAGCACAAGGCCAGCATCATGGTTACACAAAGGATCAGAGCAGTGGCTCTTGCCTCAGCACCAAGTCCCCAGGAGGGCAAGAGCTGGAATACTGGAAAAACTGGACTGTTCCCTTCTCTTTCCCAATCAGTCCTGTGTAGCAATCAGTGAGAGATTGGCATGTGACTCTCTTAACTGCTGGTCTAAGCTACTGCACTAGTGCCCTGGAAAGGGGCTTCCAGTGGTGTTGCAAGGCCTGTACCTCTCCCCTGGATAGCCAGCAACTCTGTTGATCCACTTTGCATATGGGACATGGAAGACAGAACCAAAATTGTGGTGCACATCTTCCATCTTGTGTGTGACACTAGTGCTACAAGACTTCGCGCTCCTTCTGTTCCACTTGGACAATTCTTTGGGAACATGGCCCCATGTCCTTTCAGCATTTAGATGCTCCTGATCTCCACAAATACCTGCTGCCACATTGTTGAGTGTGTTCACCTTTAATTTCTTTCACACCGACTAGGTGGGCCTGATGAGGTTGAGAATAATGTCACAGTGACTGGAGTTGCGCAATAGTGAAGTGCATGTGATTGACATAATGTGGTATGAGGGAACCCTCAAAGGTTTCCATTAGTCCAGATCAGGAAGTCCCTCCTCACCCCCCACTCAGAACAAAATAAGAAGCCAGGAAAGAAAAAAGACTCCCACATGCAAACCAAAGTATAAAGAGCAAGTCAGGTTCACAAAGTTCAGTCCTTGAAAAAAAATAGAAGAAAAAGAAAAAAGAAAACAAAGGAAAAAGAAAAGCACAAAAAACAAATACAGATTTATACTGGTAAGCATATTTTTAATACAGTTGTTTTGGTTTTCACAAAAAGAACAAAAAAGAAAAAAGGAAAGAAGAGAGTACAATTGAGGTAATCTGGGGTGTAGACTAATGCCAGGGGATTTCAACACTCTACACACATGCTTTTTTAACCTTTTCCTCTTTCTCCAGCATTTTCTTGGGCCTTTTTTTCATAACAAAACCATGGCACTTCCTGCTGCATTCCCTGTGATAAAGGCATATGGATCTGAGAGAAATGAATGGGAAGTGAAAGTAATGCAGGTAAATAAAATCACTACCGAAGCCTCAGAAGAGCGTGTCGGGGGGAGAGTATTTTGTTACATAAAATCCATGCTGGCGGAATGTGGCTTTTTTTCCCCAGAAATGATTACCTCATGTGATCAAGGCTTGTGCAAACGGGGGTTGACTGTATATTTACTTAACTAAAATAACACTGAGATCAAATTTTGGAACATCTTGCTATCCCCTTGAGTAATGTTGACTTGTTCCCATTCCCTACCCTTTGGCTATTATCTGCTGTTTGGTGTCTCTTGTTTAATCTGACTGGCTAATGGGTCATCTTTTAGTGTTACCTGACTCAGAAACATGGTTAAAAGCCTGCAGAATATGTCAGTACAAGCAGAAAAGAAATGTGTGGCCAGCAGGACCAAACAGGAGGGACTGGTTACAGAGACAGTCAAGTTCATCAGATAGCAAACTGTCCAGTTGCCTTCTAGCTCTCCTGTAAGGGGTGTTTTATTTGTTTATTTTGATTATTTTTTAAGCCGCACCCATAAAATCCCATTGCTTTGGTCAGAAAGCATGTGGTTAAAGCTGCTGCTGGACCAGGTACATGTTATTCATATGACTTTGGGTGCATGACTGAGTATTTTCAGAAGTACTGCCTGATTGGAGGTACCTCCATTTCTGAATGTTTCTGAATCTTGTGCTTGAGCCACTTGGAAGACATTTCAGAAAAATTGTCCCCAAACTGATTGCTAAAGTATTTAGTAAGACAAGCAAACACTTAGTTATTTGTGATTGTATTGTAAGTTTGCAAAAGCGGGTCCTTAGCCTTGCTGTGTTCCTGATTTCTTCCATCTGTAATGATATATTTGCCCTCTACTGATGGAAGTCAAGAAGTTTTTTATTCAGTAATACTTAAAGTACTGGGGAACCCAACCAAAAAATTATCACTAAAGTGAAATGGATTGGCTGTCTTCAAATACCTTTTTTTTTTTTTTTTTTCTGGTGAACAGCTTTAGAAAAGCCTCTCTGATTTTCAGTGGAATTAAAATTCCATATGTGCTATATTAAGTGGTTAATTGTGTTGTTCATTTTACAGCTTTCCTCTGAATTACTTGATTGAAAAGAATGGATTTTAATCTCGGGGGAAAAAGAAGGAATTAAATGCTTAAAGGTTTGTTCTTTTTCAGCACATGCATTTTGGAACATAAGCTACATGTTTAAAACAAATATAGAATGTCTTTCCTGGAATTATGAACTGGCCACTTTTGCAGTTTGATAATCCCTGCCAGGATGTGGTAGCTGTATATGTGACTGACAGGTAGTTTAGAGGGGCAATTCGCTGTTTCAAGGGAGCAAAGAAAGGCATTGGGGCTAGAGGAGGAGAGGAAAGTGGGAGGGAAAGTGTTCTAACTTACGATCTTACTAGTTTGGCCATTAAAATGTATTCAGTCATTCATTAAAGCTTATTCATAAAATTCATTATTCATTAAAACACTTTGAGGGGGGTGGAAAGAGCTGAACAGCAACAGTCATTATTTACATTAGCAGTTTCATCATGGAGTTAGATTATGGGGCCAGATTCTCCCCTGTGTTTCAGCAGTTCAGTTTCACTGTCGTTGTGGAATAGCTACTGATTTAGACTAATCTGTGGCAAAGCAGAATCTAGCCCATACTGCTTCTCTAAGAGGATGCCTTCGGCAGTTTCTTCACTGTTTTATTGCTGGCTAGGTTTCAGGATGCTTTACAAATGGATAAAAAATTAAAGAAGTATGACGAATGGATCTTCTCACAGTGTGATGTTCAACTGAATCATTCCATTGAAATAGTTAGTAGGAGATGGATGTGAAAAGCATTCACATTAATAATTAGCAGCTCATTTTAAGAGTTTTTATTCATATATTTATTTATTTATCCTGCTGTCCTGATAATTTTTAAACAAACAGTTTAGATTTTCAGTCCTCACATAAAAGGTTCAGGGTGACAACAGGGGACAGGGAGGGATCACACCAAAGCTCTTATGACACACAGTGTGTAAGATCACAGTAGTCAGTAATGGGAAAGAACTAGTAAATCATTGAATTCATGCCCTTGCTAATTGTGTTCGGTAATGATCATTCTTCTTCATAGCAGCACTGAAATTCTTCTTCCCAACTGTGATTTTTAGTTGAATCTCACTGATGGAGCAGCACACGTGCAGCTGGATGGGTGACTTAACACCTATTAATTGATGCACAGAACTGCCTGGAGGCTCTCTGCCTGGGGGCAAATGGCATGCTTTGGGGATTTCAGGCAGAATTTCTAGAATTCATTTCCATTGGCATTCCTTGTCCTACAAATCCTACATTATGATTGGGATCCTCGCTGTAAGGCTGAGATACAGAACATTCCTTTCTATATTAATGAACAGCAGATCAGGAGGCAGCTTTTAAGGCTTGCTTTATCTGTACCCTGATTCTGCGAGTGCAGCATCGTAGATGGGATGGGACTGGCTGGAAGCAAAGCCATGGCACAGCTGCTCTGTGCGTCCTTGACTTTACCCATTCCTGGTGTGAGTTGAAGGACTTGGCACTATGATCTGGCACCAATCACATGGTGTTTGGGGATATGGGAAGGCACTGCTCCAAAACTCTACTAAACCAGGTGAATGACATGAACTTGAGCTTTTGTTGCGTCTCTTCCTTTGCTTGCTTAAAAATCCTCCTACACTGGGACCTTGGACTCTCCTTGTTGTGCAGGGTGATGATGCAAGTCCCAAGGAAACATCCATGTGGAAAATCTGCAGCTCACAGTCATGGGGCCAGGTTCTCTGATGACACAGAGTGTGGAGTTAGTGGACTTATTCTAGCTGGCAATCTGACCTATTGAATTTCTAGTTCCTTTTGTGGGAATAACTCAGTGCATGATTTGATCTGAATTTCTGGGGCAGGGCAAGCCAGGAAGATTTCAGGCTTCTAATCAGCATTAGAATGTCTTTGGAAATTCAGCCTCTGCCATTTTATCTTCTGATCATCTGTCAGGCTGCAGAGCTGTCTGTTGCTTTGACTCCTGCACAAAATCCGCAGTCTCGGTCACCACAATCCTTCCCTGGTTCATTGTTTAGAGCCTGCCCAAGCCACCTGGTACACCCCCAAGAAGAGCTGGCCATTTCCTTCTGGGATGGGCTGTGTGAGCTCCAGGAGAGGAGCTAGCTCTGCTTGAAAGTGGGGGAGCTCCTTACCGCTGTAGCTCCCAGAGGAGGAGGGAAGGGGAGAAGCTATGGACCAGCAGCCAGCATCGGCTCCCTGGTTCTCTGTGTCAGGTTCACATTCTGTGTGGACACTGAATGTGGTGGCAAAACTGACTCACTGGGCGTATGTCATAGGCAGCTATGAAGACTGAAAAAATGAGACAACCCCACATTCCCCCTGAACGCAGAGGTATGGAGAAGACAACATGGGTTCATACCAGGTTTCTGTCTCGAAGCTGCAGAAAATGAAAGAGGAAGTATCAGCAATAACTCTGTTAGCCATTCTTTCAAGTCACATGAGAAATCTAACATATTGCCATGGGGCTGGGTAAACAGGAAGCCAAAATAAGCCCATTCACACTGCTAGCTGTACTTGGCAGTGGCTCCCATGTGCTTCTGCAGCATCTGGATATATACCAACTGCAGACTGGAAGAACCCCATGCAAAATCCTAGAAATGTCTCAGAAGCATTTCCAGTCCTCAGAAAAAATGACACATTCAGGAGGTATCTGCTCCACAGTTGTGTAATCAAGAATCCGGAGAAACAATAGATTGGTATGCTGCCAAACTGCACAGAAAATGGCTGACTCATGTGAGATCTTAAAACCTGAAGTAATTAGTGGTAGATTCATAAGTGGGAAAAAAAGTGCAATGAGACTGCTGAAAGAAAAGCTGTCCTCACTGCTAGTAAACTACAGGTGTGTCTAAAGCTGCTGCAAAGGCACCCAGCCAAAAGCAGAGCAGAAGTGGGGTGAGCATAGTCAGGTAGAACTGAGAAGTGTAAAATATCATCAAAAACAAATGCATAAATATGAAGCAGAGAAGATCAGGGAAGACCTTTGGTGCTCTGAGAAAAATGTGCACAGCATAGGAAAGGTTGCACAGTGGTGACACTAATATGGTGCAAAAGGGCAAAAATAAAACTCTGAGCTATGTGCCAAGAGACAGCAGTAGCATGCGGTCAGGGGAATGAATACTAGGGAGACAGTAGGACACTACTAAATGTGCTAGGCTGCAAAGGCTTCCTTAGAAGTATGCCAAAGACGGAAAGGAATTATAACCATGCAAAGCTGAATTAAAGCAATGCGATGCCTCCATGCTATTAGGCAGAGTAAATTGCAAGTCAAATCAGTGTTGCTGGCAACACCAAATCCTCTGCTTTCAGCTGTACCCAGTGAATTCATCACCACACAAGGGCTCTAAGTTTGAAGCAAACAACTCATGCAGTCAATGTAAGCAGAACAAATTAAAAATAAAAATATGCAGAGTTAGCAATATTCACTAGCATCCCTGTAATGAAGCTATTAGGACGCATATCAAGAGGTGTTTGAAGGGGAGGATGTCTTCCAGGCATACAATTGCCTTCATCTATTTCCATCTTTACAACTCATGCCTCCAGGAGTAACTACAGCATTAAAGGACAAAAATAATTGGAGCAGTAGAGGGAATGGAAAAGTAAGGCATCTTTCCTAATGTCAGGGACTACCACAAGTCACATAAGCAGTATGGCTGCTGCTGAGAAGCCAGGCAACCTACCCCTTTCCAGAGGTAGAAGTGACTTCAACAGGCACTAAAAAGCATTCATCTGAGTGCTTACAGGTGAGGAAAGATCCAGCTTGATAAGAACAAATGTATCCATGATGCAGAGAATATTGACAAGAACTGTTGGATAAAGAAAGAAACTACCTCCCCACATACAAGAAAAGAGCAGAGGCAGATGGTTGAGAGCACCATGTAAAGGCTGCTGATGTTCTGGGGATGGAAGCAGAGATCGTGTGGCAGAAGCTGTGATACATCACGATCCCGTCTTCCTCTGTCAGTTAGAAAGAGTCAGGGAATAGATCTAAAGCTGAATAAAGCCATAATGGTGTTGGGATTGTTTGCAGTGCCTTGTATGAGACATCTGGTGATCTCCCCAGGGCTGGGACTGACCTCAGCAGTCTAGAGCAATACAACCAATTCCTACTCTCAGATGCGCAGAATCTGTCTGTAGTCTATTGGGATTTGTAACTTACCTGGCAACATTTCTTCCACAGTTTTCACGTATGTGCCATTGATGTAGCTCCTGAACAAAGATGCAATATGGACAACTGGTATTGTCACAGTATGCAGCTATCACGCGTGTGAAAGAGTAGACAAAGAATTATCCCACCTTTAATAAAGAGGCAGATATGCTACACATTGCTAATGAGGCATGCTACTCCTTAGAAAAAGACAGGGTCCCCTTGCTAAGCTGTATCTCAAGTTCAGTATCTCCAGCAGAACAGAGAGATAAATCCAAACAGAAAAGCTAAATCTTTCAATAATATCTACAAGTGGAAAGTGTCATCAGTATAACGATGAATAGGAAACCACTTGAGCAGAGAGTGATCATAAACTATTGGCGAGCATTTTAGATTGCTGCTGGCAGCCCCACATCACCTTCAGCACATGCCTCTGGAGCATTCGTGCTACGTTTTAGGCATCCAAAACCAAGGAAAAGGCTATTATAGATATAGCTGCCACTGTACACAGCCCAAAAATACAGCAGCTGAGTGTAACCCTGACAGAAACAATATAAAGACACAGAAAGCCTCAGTCAAGCCAAGTTCACCACTTGAAGGATTTGGAAGAAATCCAGGATGAAATCATGTGGTCACTTCCATTTCTCTATTGGAAGGTCAGAAAGCAGGGGAAAATGTACCCATTTTTAAGAGTATTGGATCTTTGAGACAGGCTGAATGTACAGGAAAACATAATACCCAGATTGCAGGGAAAGGATACTTTTCTTGTGAATTGCCCAGTTCTTCTCTGGAACTGGTCTGTCTACAGAAAGCCAGCAATACTCTGTCTTGGTCAAAAATGGCAGAAGCTATCCAATATCTAATGGTCTGTCATGGCATGTATGGGGCAACTAGCAAAGAAACTGTGGAAACACACTGCTCTCCCCACCGTCCATGGGGAGAATAGGAATGCCTCTCCTCACCCCAAATCTGGTTATTGTGGGCTGCCACTCAGACTTCTGGTCAGTGGATGAGTTTGAAGCAATGAGGTACTGTATCAGGCAGAATATCACATGCAGTGGGAATACAGATCTATTTGCTTGCAAGGCATCCTCAGATTTACTCACTTGAATCATCACCACAGCATCGCCACCAAATGGCAAGCCAAATCAGCACTTAACATTCCTGAAATTTTACTAATGCTGAAGAACATGAAGAAAATACATAACATATCTGTTCTTGAACAGAGAAACAATCTCACAGAAAGCCCAGCTGAATCTGCTTGTATCTTCTGACGCCTAAAGCATTGGCATCATTAATGTGACTAGCAGTGATGAAAGGAATCACAGACAAACAGAAGAAGCAAGTGAAAGCCAAAGCCTGCTGTGAGTGATGAAGTAAAGACCTCCCAGAACTACCACCAGAAGGTGTTCATATCAGACTATTTCCTCTGGACATATCATGTTCTAGGTTGTAAACTATTTTCTTGAACAGATAAATTCTTGCTCATGTAATATAGCATTTGTAAATGCGTATTTCCATGAAACCTCAAATACATTCACCAGCTGTGAACAGAAGACACAGAGACAGCAGCGAATTACACACTCTGCAGAGTTGATTGATATGGCACAGATCGAAGCAGAAGAAAAAGAGCAGTGATTGTGGGAATAGATGCAATACCTCAGAAAACACATTGCTGGAGAGCTAAAGCAGAAGACAGTCATCTGTGATCAGGAGTGAATGACATGCTGGCTCCAGCACCAAGCCCCTGCCAGCTATACATGGAGCAGTGCAGACCTTGGGCATAAAAGGACAGCACCTTTAGACACAGGAAAATATCTTTGCTCCCAGAAGAAATGCAAAAAAAAAAAAAAAAAAAAAAAAAGAGGTACATTATCATATAATGAGACAGATGCTAAGCATGTACAATGGTACAAAATAGGTTGGCACGTCAGCTTTTCCTGCCTGCTGCAAAGGGCAGGGTGAGTGACCTACCTGGCCGTTGTGGGAGACCTCGAAAGTGCTCTGTATAAATGCATATAAATGTGCACTTTTACATCTCTGAAGACCACAGAAGATGGTGTGCCAATGGGAAGCTCTTCAGGCCTGAGCAGAAGGCATCCACCAGCTACTACCACTAGGTCTGCAACAAGTAGTGACCAAAATAAGCCCACTTAGAGTAACTCAGCAAGAGACACATGCCCCCATGAAAAAATGACAGGACATCCGCTAATCAGAAAGGGCCTAAGCTCCCATCAGCTTTATTTTCAGCCTGCTGCAATAACATAATCTCAGTTGTATGAAAACTATTTGGAAAATGTGTTTTTATGGGCCTTCTGCTAAGGCCAAGGAGTGTTTGGGGTGCTTGTGGGATGGCAGATTTAGGTGCAAAAACTGTGTGTAGGAAGCAGTGTGTCATACCGACATTGCCAACATGCCTCCTGTCATACCGTGCTTCTCTGGAGCACGGCATGCAGGGGTTCCCCATTGCCTACATTTCTGTCCTGGTATTTCTGAAGCCCGTTCTAATTATTGAAAGTGCCACCTAAATTGCAGCAACACCCTGCACTGATGCTGGTTTTTGTAGGAGCTGATCCGCTACACGGAAAATTTGGGATGCTTCTGATCTGGATCATCTCTCAGGTGTTCAGTGTCTATCTTGATATGCCACAAGCAAGGCACAGAGAGATAATAGATAGAGAATGAACCAGATAAAACAAGATGTCAGCCCCCCAAAGTACATCTCTTAGGATTACAGCAGACATATTCCTGGATTCTCGGCCGTCACTGGCACTCATGGCAGGAAGCTGCTTCAGATAGGGAGCTCTGCAGGGGCTTGTCACTCAGGGAGGAAATATGGTCTGGAAGTGTAATGTCTTTTCCCTCTGTTGCAGCTTTCAGTAATGCAGGTATGATCATCAGCTACCAGCTGAGCAGTAAATCAAAATGCTTGCCAAAAAAAAANTTAAAAAAAAAAAAAAAAAAAGGAAAAAAAGGCAAAATACACTCCTTTCTCAACAACTATTATACACAGAATAAAATCAGCCACCAGCATGTTTATTAGTTAAGTAATTTTGTATTGACATTCATGTCAATTGGCTTTAAAACAAAGCCTAAGCTCCATACTTAAAAATAATATATTTGTCTTTGCCATGTAAGTCAAAATCAGTCTTACACAATCTCACCTAAGGTTTTAGACACAAAACACGTAGTCTAAACATTTCTGGTCCTATTTTTGTTTTAAACACTTACAATGCGTTATGAATAATGACAGTAACTTCTTTTAAGGGCTCACGTCCATGACTGGAACAAAATGTCAAGAGCACTCCCTTCACATTGTGGTCTCCTTCCACCATCTGCTGGATTTTATATGTTATTGCAGTAGTTACAATTCAGAGATTCTTTTGTTAAGGATGTGATTACTCATTTTAATCTTCTCCCTTTCCCTCATTTCTCAGGTCTGATTTGCTACTTACGAAGTCCTGAATGAATGGCAGAGTGAGTAAGTATCTTTAAGGCAATGAAATGTCGTACCTTACCAAAATTATTGCCAGATGGGAAGGTATTTTTTTGAGAGAAAGGAAAGGTTTAATATGCTGTTGTGAGTATAAATAAATAAATAAATCAGCTACAGGTATTTTTCTTCCTGATGTAAGAAACACATTTTGCAGACAAAAGTCAGTTGTGTCCTATCTCTAGATGACTCTTTCCTAACTCTGTATTGTTCCACATCGGCATGAACACAATTTTGGCTTGGACTTCATATCATATGCAGTGACTAACCAAGCATTTCTTACATTTTCATTAGAGTGATACACACATGAAAAGCTACACAAATGTTCCTTTTCTTAAGGGTCCAGGACAAACTCGCCTCAATGGTGTTTAGGTGAGGAAAGTATTTATTTAATATAAACTGAGTACATTTACATAGAATTATCAAGAGATGAGAAATGCTAAATTCCCCTTCCATACACAGCCACAATGCACACATCCCAGCACTATTTTTAGACTTGTTTTTCAGTGTAGCAGCACATTTTAGTCTGCCTTACAGTCCAGAATACGGAACTAGTTGGTGTTCATGCATTCAGTGTCAAAAGCTATGCAACAACACTGATGTTCAGGACAGTTTGGTACATGAGCGGATCTATCAGAAAGGTAAGGAAGGAACATAGGTTTTGGCCTGGTAATGACACTGAGTCTAGATTTACTATAGCTCACATGAGAACTTGCAGAACTAACCAAAAGTCAGGCAATTTCTCTGTGGCTTTTGTTTTCAACATGTTTGTGTGAGGAAAAAACCTGCAAAAAAACATTTTTTTTAAAAGCACAGCTGGTGCAGAACTGTCAGAGGTCTCTAGGGTGGGCTTACAAATGTAACTCCAATGTGATTATGTATTATAAAACTGTTTTCCCACGAAAAAGATTGCGAGATCTCCAAACAAACAGCATTGCTCAGCATTTATTTATGCAGTAACTTGAATGGAAACCAAAAGAGAACTAGGCTAAGGTTAAATGTTTCTGGAAAATGCCATCTCTATCTTTTCTTTCTTTCTTTTCTTTCTTTCTTTCTTTCTTTCTTTCTTTCTTTCTTTCTTTCTTTCTTTCTTTGTTGAAGAAAGCAGTTTTTTTTTTTTGACAATATAGTACTATGTCTCTACAGTGGGAATTTTCAAGAATTATGTGACACTGAATAAGAAAGAGAACTAATTAGATATCATGGCAGGACATGGATGGGGAAGAAAACATCTTAAGGTCAAGATTCTCAAAGATTATTTTAGATGCCTCCATTTTTGGGTAGCTACTGGAAGAGAGCCATACTTTCAGAAAATGATTCAGCTCCTGAATGCTGGGTCCCATTACAGTGTTTATGCTGTCCAAATACGGATGGCTAGTTATTTTGGTCTTCAAGTTGTGTAATTATTGTGGTACATCTCCCTGAGTGTAAAAAAGTGCTAATAAATGCCTCAGTAGTGTGCTTTGAGGCTTCATATGTTACTGTCTATAAAACGCTTTGAATGGACTGTGATGGAGGGCCTCATAGATGTGTAGAAGACCACTAGTATCATTCTTCACATGATGGAGGTTTAAGGGGTGAAGTAAAGAAGAAATGTTGTGGCAATAAGCTAAATGCCTCTTTTTTTATCATTCCTGTATATAAGGCAGGAAAAATTAGACCTGCAAGGCCAAGTTCAAAAATAAAACAAAATCCAC
This sequence comes from Anseranas semipalmata, assembly GCA_013399115.1. Classification (NCBI taxonomy): domain Eukaryota; kingdom Metazoa; phylum Chordata; class Aves; order Anseriformes; family Anseranatidae; genus Anseranas; species Anseranas semipalmata. Next base: position 166,651 of record VXAA01000155.1, on the reverse strand, counting down.
TGTCTTTATAATGATGTTGTAAAAGAGATGTATTTCTAAACATGAGCTGATCTGGGGGTTTGTCCTTTGATCCCACTGTCTTTAAAGTACATTGCAAAAACCGAAGAGATTGTAGCCTCTTGGAAAAGCTTTTACAGCATCAAACAAGAGCCCTCCTCTGACTTTGAAGATATCCTGCAATCAATTAAGAAGGCCCTAAATGATGTTGGAGTGAGTCAGGAGTTTTGCAGAATAACTGGCAAGCTTCCACTTAGAGACAATCACTGGGAATATGAGAAAACAGGGAGGATTAGCCATCCCCATTAAAGACAACAGCATTAGGAGCTGTTTTCGAAACACCAGAGCTTCTTCTTGCCTAATGCTTTTTAAGTTGCTGTTCTCAGCTAAACTGATGAGTTGTTCTGTCTTTATTTTTAGTATGGGAAATTCAAAATAAACTTGGAAAAAGTTCTCTGAAGTCAAATGCGCAATTCAAAACGTGAAGATTACATCTTGACACAAGTGACTATTGCCTTTTCCCTGTGAGGTTTGTTAAGCCTAACCTAAAGCACTATGGAAGATGAGGGAAGATATTTTAAACCTGTTTTCCTTTGCTTTACAGTGATGTAAAGGACTGTTGGAGATGGGAGGCAGTAATGGTCTGGGTCTTTCACGTCCAAACTTCCCACGGAGGAAATAATCTTGCTTTCAACCAGTGCCTGACCAATTTCTCCACTGATCTGAAAATCAAAGATAACTTCTGTGTACGTAGCTGGCTATCTCTGTTCTCCCAGAAGGGATAACAGATTTGCTTTAGCTTACCACTGAAAAGCTATTCACCTATGCTGCATTTTCTTAAGCCAAGGCGCTAAAAAACTCTTCATACCATGCATTTGGAAAAGATAATCAGTTGCAAGCCTTCACATCTGTAAAGAAAAATATCTAGGAGTTGGAAGCAAAGTGAAAGCCTCCTCCCTCCCTCCCTGTGCCTTTTCTTCCTTCTTTCCTTCCTCCCCAAAATAAAGTGGCATTTTGCTCTGTTCTCACTGAAGTAAGTGAGAACTGTATTGGTCTCTGTGGTTATATCTGGGATTTTTTTTAATTCACTTTCCTGTAGTAAGGCTCTACTCCCAGTAATATCACCAGGCATTTAAAAAGACTAAAAGCTCCCAGGGTTGCAGCTGGTAGATATTCATGCAGGAGTCACGGAGTATTTTCCCCACTACCATAGATCCTCTTATCTGGTTCATTATCAGTAGAATCCCCTGTACACTAAAATCCAGAACAGCAAAATACTCAGGCGTGTACTCAGAATAAGCTCATGTCTACATGATTTGCTGGATGAAGACCTGTAGACAAAGGCTGTCATGGAGAAACTACATGATGCCATATGGACATTTTCTCAATTGTCACATGCTTTTCGGGCTGAAAGCTGGAGAAACATGGATTATGTACATTTTAACAACCCTTTTACTTCCTATTGAGCCAACAGTAAAATCTGTTTAAGCTTTACCATCTGGCTCTGAGTCCTAGCAAAGAGGAGAGGTCAAAAATGAATGGTGTAGCCTACAGCTGAATGGAAAGTCCTAAACTTAAAAAAAAAAAAAACAAACAAAAAAAAAACAAACAAACAAACAAAAAAAAACAACCAGGGTCAACAAATGGGAAAGCAGGCTGTGACTGGGAAGCTTTTTGATTCCAGTCTGTACAGCAAATGCTCTTCAGCTACGTGGAGCAGATAAAAAATGACTGCAGATTTCAGCAGTGCCCTGTCAAGTAGGTTAGCAAAATAAAGACAGATGGCAAAGGATTACATCTAATTCTTTCTCCTAATTCATCTTTTCCAGACCATTCCACTGCACTTGGTGTAACTAGAGATTTACCAGCTTAACTTCCTCTCTATAGCTCATAGTGACAATCCGCATAGTATAGATTTGTGAATTCCCATCATTAGGAATGTTCGGTTAGACTCAACTGCTTTTCATCTGCTGCCTTTAAATGTGCTTCCAAGGGAAGGATGTTTGGTGTTAGAACAGTACAACTCTAGCTTTATTTTTAAAGCAAACATCCTAAAAAGCACACAGATATCAGGGTGTTTCTGATCAATGTAGCCATCCTGCTCAAAGAATTTCAGGCTGAACATCTCTTACCCAGGTGTGGGTAATGTCACTGCGCAATGCTAACAGTACTGTCCTAAAGATACCTTACCGTTTCTTTCCCGAGTTGTTTTTGTTTTGCATTACCTGTTTTATCAGGTACCTCCTGACCACTCTTCCTTCATGCTCCCTTTCATGCTAGAGCAGATAACGAAAGGAAGCTGTGTAGCACAGCCCAGATAAAGCTGCAAGCATGCAGTCCATGACTGAGTGCAAGAGGGCCAGTTCTGCAGTCACAGCTTCTCATTACCTGCCTGATTCTGATCTTCTTCCTTCCCCACTCAATTATTTAAAGCTATTTTTTGAAAATTCCCAGGGTATTTCAATGTCTCTGGTTTCAAAAGCCTGTCTTGAGACACACTTCCAGGTGATAATAGCTCCTTATAAAGTTGGTGGGGAACTGCCACTATTCAGCACCTTCCTCATCAGAGTTCAGGGTGTCTTGAAAGCAACGGGGAAGGAATGATACAGAATACAGTCTGTGCTGCCTCTCTGACTCTCCTAATCGCTTTTACACCTTCCTCTGTGCTAACACCTCTTGAAAATTACAGATCTGGTCTCTCTTTTAGACAGCCCTTTTGATTTTCTGTGCAGTTATCATTCTTCTCTTTGAGTTTCTTAATTTCTCCCATTAAAAATCCAGGAAATGGCAGTTTCCTTTCTTCCTATACCCTTTCCTTTCCTTTCCTTTCCTTTCCTTTCCTTTCCTTTCCTTTCCTTTCCTTTCCCTTCCTTTCCTTTCCTGTCCTGTCCTGTCCTGTCCTGTCCTGTCCTGTCCTGTCCTCCACAGTCACTTACT
>VXAA01000155.1:144050-157192 GCA_013399115.1 Anseranas semipalmata | reverse complement strand
GTGCCCGCGCTTCTGGCGGCTGGTGCAGGAGGGGCTGACCGAGAGGGACGGGCTGTGCCGGAGGAGGGCCCGCTACCTGCTGAAGCGAGCCGTGGACCTCAGCGGCGGCCAGGGCGCCCGGCTGCGCTGCCCCCCGGACGGCGGGGACGGTAAGGCGGCGGGCGGGCCCGCGGGAGGGTCCGCGGGGGAGCGCCCCGCGTCGCGCCTCACGAGTTCCGTTGTTGTTGTAGAGCCGAGCCTGTTCTGGTGGTCTGCCGAGGACAACGAAACGCTTCTGCAGTTCTGGGAAACTTACATCCTGGTGATGGAGACTTTGGAAGGAAACCAGGTAGGGCACCCTAGAGAGGCAGGGGCACTACACCTCTGTAGTCAAGCACTTTGTGGCCTTGGACAGAAATAATTCCGAGTTTGATTCGGAGGCCGGTGTACTCGGTAGAAAGATTGCTGTTGAGTTGAGGCCTCTGCGGTTGCATGCTGTTAGTTAGTTGTGACTACCTCTTTGTACCTTACTTCGTGCGTGATTGTCCTGTAACTGAGAGAAATAGTATTTATCAGAATGTTTAACTTGAGAGTTTCGTGCTGTTTGATTTGAAAGCTTCACGCTGTAATTTTGATGAATAGAATGGTTGGTTATTGGGAAGTATTGCTTTTATGATACAGTAGCATGGAAGTATCAGTTCGTCTTAAGTGCTAGACTGTGGTTGGGCATTAGGTGCCAAGTCCCAGTATCAGTTGCACAGGCATTGCAGAGTATGTTTGTCTATTTAAATGCAGTTACGTTGTCAGTTGCTATGTTGATGCTATTGGTAGTAAATTCTGGTTCTTAGATTTGAGTTATAAACTGATTACTTACATTGCATCTGATTTGCATTTCAGATCCATGTCATAAAGCCAGTATTACCGAAACTAAACAGTTTATATGAGCATGCTATATCAGGGAAAAAAGGTAAGACAAAATTTTTTGAAACATCTCCAAAATACTAGGCAATTTAGTCACTTTTTTCTTTGATGTTTTAGTAGCAGCTTTTTATTAAGTTTGCACAGGCAGTGCCACTCTGCTCTGAGATGTAACAACAAGAAATTCTAGCGTATGACAAAATTGCTTACTCTGAGTAAGTTTTAGAAACCATGGTTTTTCTCCTGTGAGAGATTTAGTAGGGTATTTTTATAAATCTAGCAGCTATAATAATTTTTCTGAAGTGTGTTGTGTATTGACCATCATGTTATCCAGAATGTCGATATGGTGTATGTGTGTTTGATAAATTTCCTTAAAACACAAGAGTTGTATAAAGAGTATGTTAATGCGTCACTGTCATTTTTGTCAATTTAGGAGAATTTGCTTTTGTAACAGGTTGTTGGTTGTTTCACCCATCATGGCACATGTGCATCTATAAAAGAATGTTTGAGAGTGAGAATAAAACATTGACAAAGGAAGGCGTTCTTCATTTTTTAGAGCTTTGTGAAACAAAGCATCTTCCAAATGCACTTGGTTTTTCAGAGGTAAGGGTTTTACTATTACTTGCCAGAACAAACAGATGTTCTAACTTGTAATATATCTTAACACCAGTTGCCTCAGTAGTATTGGAATTAGATGCGTTCTGTAAAAATAGACTTTCATATAGCTGTGTGAGTGATGGCAGTATTTGTAAGTGGTGTCAAATATAAAATTAATTGTAAAATGGCCTGGCTACAAGGAATGGATTCTTAAGTGCAGTCATTCATTCACATATTAGAGAGCACTAGTTTGAAATTAAAGGTAGCACCCAATTTATTGAAATTTTTATCAAAGGTTAAATTAGCAGGGTAGTGATTGATGCTTCAGACATCCACAGCTCCTGAACCTCCCCAAAATTATTAATCAATGTTAATTGGTTGAACAGAGTCTTGGGTAAACTTGGTCAACAGACTTTAAGTCTGTGCACAGTGTCTCCTATTCAAGGATTGATTTTGAAGATCCATTGCTAGATAACCCTGTGAGGTGTTTTGAATGTGCCTGTAGTATAATCAGTATATTATTGTATCTCCATTCAAAAATACACATGCATATGTTCCATATGTGGAAGAAGTATTGTAAGTTTTAAATTCCTAGGTTTTTTTTTTTTTGAAGTGGTAATGTGTGTAGGTTGACACCCCAACCAGCCTATACCTTAGTAAGAAGTGATCTATGTTATACTATCATTGCTTCTTTCTCCCCGTCATAGAAGGAATGTTGCCCTCAAAGGCTAAAGTTTCTGATTTATACAAATTAAGTTAGCTTCTTGATCACTGACTTGAAATCCAGTCAACCTGTAAAAAAAAGAAAAAAGAAAAGCAAAACATCCTTAATCTTTCTACTGCTGGTTTAGTAGTAGTTCAGTATTTTTTTTTCTAGTACCTTCTTGTACCTCTAATCTTTCTTCTATTTCTTGTTTAAATATCTCTTCCCTTCTTATGCTGAACACCATCCGTTTCCCAAAATGATTTATGTGCCTGCACCTTTCACAATGCTCTGTGAAATATACCTATTGAAAAATACTGTTTTGCTTCTTTATTCTCCTGCTCCCCCTTCTCTTTAGTTTCCAACTCCTTTTGCTACCACTTGTGACTATTGGCAAGAGTGTTCTCTAATTTCTGACTCTTTCTCTACTTCTAACGTGAGTTAGAATAATTCTAGTCTCTCTATGTATCAGTGCCTTGCAAGTGTACATTTACCCCTTGTTCTTCTTTCCTTTTATCAGTTTGTTATTGGACCATTAATGGATGCCCTCTCAGAAAGTTCACTTTATAGTAGGTAAGCCCCTGATTATTAAATGCATTGATTATTGGAAATGTATTCTAATAATAGTGGTTTGGGCATGTTGGTAAAATCTTGGATAAAGGAAAACACGTTAATAAATAAATGGTGCTTGCTAAATTCACTGACAGGTGAAGAGTTTCTTGGGAAAGGTGGGTGGCTATGAGTAAGATGAAGCAGGTTCAATTTCATCCTAGCAATAGCAACATAGGGATGCCTTTGGAAATGAAGTGAAATATGATAAATAACTTAGTGAAATATTTCTCTTCCCTTTTTCTTGTTGCACAGACAGGGGTTGCTCTACTTGTTGCAAATTCATAACTGATAGAATTTTTTTCCCCCAGTGGATGACTATCTTTTGGCAAATAAAAGATTTTTCACAGCAGACTGTTTGAGGTCAGGAGGTGACAGTGGCCTCCTTTGGTGTAAATACATAACAAACAGGTGAAAGTTGGAGGGGTTACGAGTTGCTGTACGTTCAGTGTACTGATGGCTTTCAATCCTTTGTGTTAGTCACATGGAAAGTAGTAAGAATGGGAAGTAAAATGCTGAATGCGCTTTATGCCAGATGAAACGGCTTGGGTGATGAACATGAACAATCTGAAACTCCATCTCAGTTGGAGTGGCCTTGATTGGCAGATCTTGCTGGCAGCTAGAGAAGTCATCACTATTTGTGCACTTTGGGAGGGGGGGAATGTGACTGTCACTTAACCAGTGATCAGTTTGGGTTTGGTTGTTCTGGATACCTGTTTAAAGCACAGTCAGAATACGTTGTTTTATTTGAACGTGACAGGACAGGTTACCTTTTCTTCAGGCTCCTGCAGCAGTTCTGTGTTTGTCACCTCAGAACTAGCTGGCTGCAGTATGGTTTGCATGGGCATGCACTTACAGGAAGTCAGAAGTTGAAGCGAGTGCTGCATGTTTTGGTGTGCTTGAAGTGGAGGTATATGTTAGAATTGTGCTGGGTTAATGCGTTATAATCTTCTGTTATATGTTTCACCAGAAGTATAAAAGCTGTTGGGATATATCTGAAAGTAGAGAGGGGTACATGTTTGATTATACCAAGAATATACAAAAGTTATTAGGGTTAATGGCAAGCTATATGAGAGAAAATTGTACAATTTCATGACTGCCTCATGCTAATCCTTGATAGGTAGGATTTTGAGGCTTCTTATATGATTTTGCTTATCTCTGTTTGTTTCATGGAAAGTTTTTTGCATCTTTACTTCAAACCTTTTGTGCTGGTGAGATGTTTTGTTTGTGCTGCCTTTATGATCTGTTTCAGGGAGAAATCCTTGCTCCCCGCTTCACTCGTGTAGGTAATTTGTCTTCGCTGTTCTCCAGATCAGACTAGTGGCATGCTGTTGGAATACTGGGCAAAGTGGAGGGAGCAGGATGATGCACCCCATCGCTGGCCTATTGGAACAGTCTGCAGTGAATTAACCACTGAGCTGCATTTTGTTTTTGTTTAAAGTCAGTCCTACTTGCAGCTGTTAACATGGCAGTTGTGTATTTGCTGTTTTAAAACTCAACAGGACACCAGGTCAGTTAATGGGAGCCTGTCCTCCATTGGGAATGAGGCTGCAGAATTTTTTGGCTACTTATCTGATGCTTCTTCCAGAGGAAGAAAAAGGTAAGTTTCAATTTCACTGTTATCTTTTTTAGATAAAGAAACAAATAAAAACTGTGGACCCATTTTACATATCCTGTGTAAGCATTTACCTCAATTTTTCCACATTACTTGAGGGAGAAAAAAGGAGTAGTTCTCATTGTGACAGTGAATTTTCCAGAGAAGAGAGAATTCTTCAGAGACTTTGAGGGATGCTGCTGTAACAAGTTACAAAATTGTTTTAAGGGAAACTGAAGCACACTTAAAATTAAGAGACCAAAAAAAAAATCTGCCAGGCCTTTTTGGTCACAACCTGTGTAGTTAAGCATTCAGAAGAGCCAGTTGAAGTGCTAAAGCAGAAACTGAATAAGGACTCTTTTATTGTCAGGTTGGATGCAGGAAGACTTCTGAGATGCCTTCAAAAGTTTGGTTGTAGTGTAGGCTGAAAAGGGGCAAGCTTTGACAGACCAGAATTTAATTTGGCTGAAATCAGGGCAGAACCAGCTCTATTCAATATACGCTATCTATAGGTACATATTCTGTTAGAAAACACCTTACACGTTTGTAGTGCCATAGATGCTGTATTTCTTTGCCCTGTCCTATGGCATGTATTTTGTTTATCACCAAGTTGAGGGTCTGTGATTAGCAACTTGAAGAGACTTTTGTCTTTCATTTAGTTTTTGGAAATGATTTTAAATGTACAATGTGAATGCATCGTAACACTCTCCTGCTGGGTTCCCTGTCATTTAAATGCATTGGAGAGCAGGAAATCACACTTAATTTGTTTGTATTTTGTTTACTTCTGTTTTAAGGTAGTTTCCTGTTAAAGTTTATTCGGAAGATGACAAGTCGGCATTGGTGTGCTGTTCCCATTTTGTTTCTTTCTATGGCTCTGGCATATATCCCTGCATGTAAAGTACTGGGCACTGATGGACTTCGTGCTTTGAGGTAAAATGTGTGCTACCATGTGTACGTACAAACTTCTTGTAAGGAAATGCGCTGAACATCTAGAGAGCCAGGATTTAGTTCATGTCTGTTACTTCCGGGAGGATGTGATGGTTGTACATGAGAAAGGAAGGTTCTCTTTCCTTTATGTCTAATTCACAGAATAATGCAATATAAGAACTGAAGTATTCATACCACTGTGTGACTTAAAAAACAAAACAACAACAACAAAAATCAGTTTTACATTGCAGTCATTTGCCATCACTTCTTTTTTTGGCATTGTTTTTCCCTGATCTTGGGTACTTCCTAACTGATACGTATCAAACAACATATTTCTTTTCCTCTAATTACATCAAAACCTTGTTTAATGGCACTTGAGGCTACATCAGGGGACAGTCCACAAAACTGAAACCTGAAAGACCTATTTATAAAAAGCAAGGTAAAAGTTCCTGGTGTGCACTTTGTCCTTAATTGCACTGATGTTTCCTAAGTGCGTGCATTCGCTTTCAAGATCTATTAAAAGTCACTAATTATTCTGGTTTAATTGAATTGGAACTTTGAAATAAAACCTTACGGGTGGACTAAGGAATATTGAATAAAGTAATTTACAAAGAACAAATCAGAGACACATATGCTAATAAGACAGCAGTGAGGGTTTCTTCCAGTTTCTTTCAGTGCTAGTGTAAGAATTTGGTGGCATGCATATTTTATTTCCCTATTTGTTAGATAGAAATGCAAGCATTAAATTACCAGTTTGTACTGATGTGATCATGGAGCTTTTTCCCATATTTTCCCCATACTTTTTGTCTTGTCATGTATGTGTTTATCCAAGTTTTAATCTCAATTTTTGAAAGTACATATAGCAATAGTCTTGGTTTTGGGTTGTATGTTGTCTTATTAGGGCAAAGATTGTGTTATACTTGGTAGACTATGTTTATTAAATACGATCTAATATATGGAAAATCATTAGTAATTAGCAAATACAAGAAATGTGTAAACTTCCTAAATGTGTATTTTCTACAGTGCATATTTTTCTCTTGCAGAGATGTCCTACAGTGTACCATGATTACACATCAGATTTTGTTGCGTGGAGCTGCTCAGTGCTATCTTCTTCAAACAGCTATGCATTTGACAGATGTGGTGAGTTTTTCTTTCTTCCTGATGTCATAGAAATACACCAACACTTCTACAGTGTAAATATGATTAAAAAATTGCTAGACACAACATGGAACAGCTGGTTTTACTGGATTTACAGTTTTGTTAGCAACTGCTTAAAAAATGTTTGAGTACTTAAGTATGAGTACACTTCTCTTAACTCTGGTTTTCATAGGATGAATTTATTTTGTTACCGTTTATTAGTTGATATCTTCTTGTGGGGTTTTCATGCACTAGTTAAGGAATAGTATTCTATTATGATATTCACTGTATAAACTCAGGTTTTAACAGATAGGAACTGAATTGACTTTTGTAAGTACCTAAGAGAATAAAAGTATTCTTACTTTCAGAATGATAAAACTATTGTTAATGTTGAAATAGCAAGAACTTTATTCATTAGTCAAATTACTTATGTTTTGGTTGTCTTCTAACATGCTTGCTTTCTTAGATGAGTGGACTATCAGTGTTCCCCTTCAATTATGGGCTTCCATGTTGAGTGTTACGGCTAGATGAACAAAAATTTCCTTTCAAAAATAGAGAAATAGTACTTAATGGTGACTGCTTATTTATGTCATTCATTTAAAAGGTGTTAATAATGGATAGCACTATTCTTCTAGTCAGTCATTAATTTTCAGATAGTTTTCAGATAGATGGGGGTTGGAACTAGAGGATCTTTAAGGTCCCTTCCAACCCAAACCATTCTGTGATTTTAATACTCGGGAGAATTAAATTATGTTCCTTGATAAAGGTAAGCTGGTCTCTAAGAGCCAAAAATGAGTCTGTGCCATGGAAAGGCAACGTCAGTTTCTTCTTTTGCAACATTTGCCAGATGAAAGTGACTTCTTGAGTCCTCAGATGTTATCCATTGTATATTGTGTTGACAACTATTGTATCTTAATTTCTTCAGGGGAAAGTGTCTCTTCCAGAAGTTTCAAGCTTTCTCCTGTGCCTTAGACCAGAGGAATCCCTAAGGAGAGATACTATGTTATGGATAGAGGTGAGAACTAAAGCTACTTTTATGTTCACCAAACACTTTTTAAATACATATACAAATGCATGATATATTATTGCTAATTTAAGATTTAAATAATGACTTTTGCATTGATGCATTTGGGACTTCCTGGATGTGGAGTCCTAATGGATTTGTATTTCAGTTGAAAGCTGTGATTTTTCTTTAATACTACAGAGGAGTTAATGTTAACCCTAAACAAATTATTCAGCAGATTTAAAACAACAGAATTCTAAGGTGCACCATCACAGTTGTTGAAGGTAAAGGGGGGGGGGGGAGAGATTACTTTCTCTTCTCTTCATGCAGAAATTCTCAGTTCTGCAGAAGAAAAATCTTTGTTGAGGCAGACACTTTTTTTGAACTTCGGTGCTTGTATGCACCAGTTCATCATGTTTCTTAGAGTTCATCTCTAGTATACCTAGTATTGCAGCTGTTGGGTTTAACCATATCGAAATGCAAATCAGAATCAGTTCTTACTCAGACTTTGGTCCCTGAATACTGGTCCTTTAAGAAACTTCTATGTGTTCATCACAGTTGTAGTCTTCTGCATTCTTTGCCATTGTTGTAGGAACTAAAATAACTACTGGTAAGCCTGTACTAGTATCTGTAATCTCTCCTATTAGGGATCCATGCTCCCTCCTCTAAATCGTTGGTAACTTCAAGGAGAGAGTGCGAAGCAGGGCATCCTATGGAATCCACAGAGCCATGACTTGGGCTTCTCTCTCTACTTTTATTAAGGATGCCAGGTGGATGTAACATCCTCAGCTGAAGCTGTTCTTGGTCATCGGATCTACAGGCAGTTATTTCTGTATATTATATATATTTTTTTCTCTTCTTTATGGCTATTTCCTTCTCTTCCTTTCCCCTCAACTATCTGTTGTAAAACTTCATTTGATAGAAAAGAACACTATTTTATAAGTTTAGAGTGATAGTCTGCTAGAATAGTGCATGTTTTCCCTTTCTCTTAGTTCTGAAAGTACTGTCTGAGATAATGTGCATCCTGAGACTTCCAGAATGGGCCAGTATACGGGCCAAAAAAATGTATGAGCTGCCTCTGATTTGCATGTTGCTTGGATGAACCCAGCACAGACAGAAATAACAGGGTAATCTCAAAGAAAAAGATGTGCCTAGCATGTAGAGTGAGATTGTGAATTTCTAGAAGGTGTACATCTTGCATCTTTGTAAGGTTCAAAATGCTATGAAAAAAAAACTCAAAAGAAGAAATTATTTTATGTATAGGATATACTAGAACCATCTGAATAAGTAGCCCTAGCTTTGGTTGGTTGTACAGCAATATGATGATAAAAAGGTTTGTGCAAAGTGACCTCTTATTATGTATGCTGTACACTTCATCCTATTCAATTGATTTGTTTGGCACAGAAGTTAAAATAAAAATGCAGCTCTCGTTAGACAGTATTTGATGATCAGAAGCCCATTTTGAGATAAGGGGATTTTTACTAGTGTTGCTTATATTTAAGAGTTGTTTTTTTCCTTATACTGGTACCAATAATCTCCTTTTTGGGTGCTCTGAATTACTCTGTGGAAGAAACTTTCTGTATTTGAGGGGAGTAGTCTGTTAGGCCTCTCAGTAGCTCCAGTGAATGCCTCTCATGGTGTGGATTTGTTGATGCAGCAGTTCATATTTGACAGTGCTTTAACATACTGCTATTACCTTGCTAAAGTAATGTCAGTACACAGCTAGCAGATACACTTAAATAGTAACGTACTGGTTTTTATTTAGCTTTGTAGTTGGCTGCAAGCGAATGACAGATGCTTCGGAAAGTCTGTACGCTCTGATTTTGAGCATCAAGAGACGTTATCACTGTGTCTATATGTACGCGGTCTTGTGGGAGAGTACCTGAAGACACCAGCATCTGAAAGTAAGTTAAATATTTATTAATATAAAAAGTTTTTGAAGATAATTTAACAACAACAAAGTACTTTGGATTTTAGAAGTTACTGACTTGTTTACATTGTAACTACTCTAATTCTACCAAAGTTGTGGCATTCATGATTCTTAAATCTGAACTTTATTTTCTAATTCCCGTTTTCCTTCACAAAATACAGTCCTGCAGTATTAATTGAAAGTTAAGCCTTAATACTCAGTTTTATTGCTGCACTGATGCTTGTCCGTTAGATTTCTTGTGGATACATACAGGTGTGGTAGTCTTGAAAGAAGATCTGTAGCCTGAGATCAATGAAGAAACTTCAAAGTTTTTTTTATTTCCTTTTGATAGAATAGATATAGTTCTTGATAAAATTTCTAGCTAGTTAAAATAACAGTTAATGTTTCTGAGGAAGCATGATGGAATTATGTTCTTGGTTAACTTCATTTGAATATGATAGTATATTTTTAAAAGCAATAGATATGTCTGTTGGGAATCTGCTACTACACACAACACGTTGCCTAAAATTGATTTTGGCATAGAGCCAAATGGGATCAACTTCTATGGGGTGTAGAGGAAAAGTATTTGTATTTTATCTAAATACAAACTCAAAGAATGCAAAAAAAAAAAAATAGTAGTAATATTCTTGTCAACATTAGTTGCTGTTATACTATTAATTTCTTTCAACAATTTATTAAAAAAAAAATGATGCTATTTTCTAAATGCTGTGGAAACCTTAAAATATCTTTAATTAGGAGAAAATTGCTTTATGCCTGACTGGTTTGAAGCTAAGCTTGTTGCAACAATGATTCTGTTGGCTGCTGATGTGGAGCAGATGAGGAATAAATCCAGGTAAGTATGAATTATCTTACATTTTGCTCTTTTTTTCTTATCCACCTATACCCTAAGAGTCCGATAGAAGCCTAATCAAGAAAGGAAGTTGTCCATTTTTCTCTGTAGACTTTGGGTCAGCCTGATAGATCCTTAGACCTTGTCCAGCTATTGCTGCAAACATACTGGGTAACATTTCTGCAGATACTTTAAGTGACTTGGAAACCTGTGTCCTATTTATTTCCATAAGTGACTTCAGCACTTAAGGCAGATACTCAGAAGAAGACTTTCTTTTTAATTTTTGTTTTTGTGTAGTGGAAAAAGCAACATAGAATGGATTGAACTAGAGGCTTTCTTGAACCCTCTTCTGGATGTCTTGATGAAACTTGGCAGTAATGCTTACATACCAACACTGAAAACAGATAAAAGCCTACAGCTTCTCTTGAAGTTATTGCAGACCCGTTCGTTAAAATGTTCCAATACGCAAGATGGTTAGTGATATCTTCAGTATACTGTGTCTTATATTAATTATAGTCTAACTAAAACTAAGGTACTTAATGTTTTAAGGCTATATTGTCAAATTAATACTAGCCTAGAAGTGATAAATGTGAAAGTGGACAATCTGACATATCTTTTATGAAATCAGGCTGTGGGTCCAATCCTATAGAGACTCTTTTGAAGGTATCCCAAGGACTGGGAATTGAGAATGTGGAACCCTTCTAAAACAGCAATTGTTATTCATTGAGATTAGGTTTGCAGTTAGTGAAAATTTGGAGAATGTGCCCATATTATAAGTATCTATAGGCCTGTTCTTTGCTGATGCATGGATTCCAAAAATCATTTAGACACTTGAAAAAGAAGTTGGTACAGAAACCCAGCCTAACCTGCTTAGTTACCCCAGGTTCAGGTGGAGCCTTCCCCAAGTGCATAAAATGATCCTGATAGACCTTTGGACTGAGTGGTAGATATTTTTGTCTCAATTAATGCTGTTCAGACTGCAAAAGTTAGGATGCCTCTGATTATTTCACAGGCATGATTTCAGTTGGCATGCTTAACTGACTTGATTTAGTTTTGATCTTGGTTCAAAGCAGGACGGTTAAGTGGTGCTCATTAAGCACAAGCCTGCTGGCCTGACTGTCGGGAAGATTTGGCCCCCCACATATTGAGCACCTTAACTTGTAGCCCTTTCAGCTACAAAGTCTGAGGGAAAGCTGTAGAGTCCCTATTACTCCTTTTGATAAAAGGTTTTGTCAATTTGTAACCAGGATAGCTCTATTGTTTTTTTTTCCTGAGAGCAAGTGAAAAATTGCAACATAATTTTCGTGATTAGAATGCAGACCTAGAAGGAGAGGGATCTTGACATTTGTTTTCTTCTTCTGCAGATTATTTTGGGATTTTTTTCAACGTTTTATAATATGAAATAGAAGAGTATTTTTGGAGCAGGGGCCACAAATCTATGCTCTTATATGGGGAAAAAAATGATTTGGGGTTCTGCATCCAGGTTTAATAAAGATATCTAAATGCAGTCCTGAAGTAAATGCCTAACCTTATTTTTAAAAGTACTTTATACAGTAATCCCTCTCTTGAATTGCAGCTGTTTGACTGAAATGTCAAGTGCTAATTATGCAGGCTGTTACAGCTCATGTTGTGGGATGGTCTCTGACTGCTGAGGTGGATTCCTTCAGATGAAACTAAACTGGAAGATGTTTCAGCTGCCAGTGTGCTTTCAGATCATGGCACCCGGCTAGAGCAAGCTGGAAGCAGAACCCTCTAAAACACATATGACTGCATGTTAGGTTTTTAGTATTTTGTTCTATAAATCATTTCCTTATCTGATGGTATGCTTGCTCATGTAGATCCAGTCAGTTGCTTCCGCTTTGGGAATTTGGATGCCTAACTTAGCATTTGTTGTACTGCCAGAGTTCTTAAGCTGTTCCAAGGCTGAGCATCACAGTGTCTTTGTCCTTTTGAATGCCCCCCCATAGGTGATATACTACAGCTCATCATCAGTAGCCTTTCAAGAGGGTTTTAGAGTTGGGCTTGTAATATTACGTGTCTTTGTGTTAAGAAAAGTAATTCTTATGTTATTTCCTACAATGTTTTCATGCATCTTCATCTTGCACAGGAGAGCCAAGTAATAAAACTTGTTTCCAGAGAGGCGAATTGACTATGTTGGTGGCTGGGAGGGGTGGATTTAATGCTGTGAAATACAAAAGTTTTTTTGCCATGTTTATTAAAAAGGAGGTGAACAGTCCTGTCTGTCAAATGGAAAATGAGACGATGTTAGTGAAGAAGAAAGGTTTGTTTTTTTTTAAGCTTCTAGAACAAAAATAATAATTGAAAAGTGTTTTTATTTAAAAATACTGTAATGGGGATAGACATAACTCTGAAAGCAGCAGCATTTTTTCCAGAGGTCTTGCTGACTGTGCTGCTGTTAGACTTCACTGTTTTAAACACTAAGTATTTGCTATTTATTGTTTTTGATAGCGTTATAGAGCCAATGATAGTGAATTGGATTTTTGTCTTAAATATTTATCTGAAGAATTTCTGAATTTTAATTGCAGAAGACTTTTTAGCAATTTGAAATTTTAATCACTTAGAAAAAAGTGATGAAATGTTAGTAATGTGACATAGTTAAACTGATTGTTCTATACAAATAAAGCATTTGAATGCAGCCTAATGAGCCATTTTGATAGGGACTATTGAAGGTAAGCACAATATTGATTTGGGACTTCTGGAAGTGTCCCCTGTTACACTTCTACCTTTTGAAGGTCTTCCATTTCATAAAAACTTTGCTGCATTAGGTGTAACTCAAGTGCAACACCTAAAAAAAATCAGCAGATGTATCCTCTGGGTAATGCTGCTAAATACAGAAGCTAACTACTGATGGTTTTAGAATAGGATGGTCATGCAGAAGATTTTAGCTCCGTTTGC
>VXAA01000155.1:120356-142596 GCA_013399115.1 Anseranas semipalmata | reverse complement strand
TGTTTCTGCAAGGGTGAAAACTTGGACAGAAGCATGGGGCTCTGGGGTACTTTCTCAGAAACAGTATGAAAAGTACAAAGTGAAAGGAAAGTCCCCAAAATACAAGTGTGATAGAAGACAGATAAGAAAAGTGGTACTGCATCAAAGCAAGTATTAGTGTTGAATCAGGAGAATTTCAAAGTCTGAAAGTCAGTGAAAATGCAGAGGTGCTACTCTCAAAGCTAAAGGGATCTTTTTAAACGGTTTCTTGAGCAAATGGCTTAATAGAGTAGTAGTTTTATGATGTGGAGAAAAGTTGCAAATGCGAGAGAATAGGAGAATAAAAAGCCATAAAACAAGCAAGATACAGCCATGAGATAAAATCTGGTGGAGAAGTGCAAGACACGCCATTATGTATGTACAGGGTGCAATGCAGTGCTATGTTCTGATAACTGAGTCAGTTTTGTTTCTGATATTCAGGCTATCTCAGGTGTTTTTATGTGGCATTCCTTTGGACTCAGTAAGGGAAATAAACTTGCGAATTAAAAGAACTGGAGAGTTCTTTCAGAATTTGACCGCCTCTTCTAAGGCATACGCAGGAGCCCTTAACTAAAATATCCTATGAGATGAAAAGAAAATATTAAAAATAATAACAAGAATAAATAAAAGACTGTTCAACTGTAGACTGCTGTTGCTTTCCTTCTGCTATTGTTGTTGATATTAGTTTTCTCACTTTTCAGTTTGTTTCCTTCTCTTAATGCTTCAGTTTACTTTTTGTATCCTCGTTCTTAGGTTGGTGATCTGGATCGTTGTGATCTATACTTAGCTTTAATTCCAGAGATCGTGAATTTGTGCTTGCAAGTCAGCTGGAAAAAGTTACCAACTATCAAGAATTTCGTTTCGTCTCTGACTAACGCCTCTATTCATAATTTTCAGGAAACAAATTGTGAAAAGGTAATTCAATATTATTTACAACAGTAAATATTAATATAAATTAACTGTAGTTATTAATATATCAAAGATATAGTTATAACCATATTTCTAATATAATTTTTTATATATGTCTGTGTATGCATGTATACATACATTTCCCCACACATGTAATTGGGAATATAATGCCAATGTATAATATTTGTAACTAAGATTTTTAGTACTTTTGTTCTCTTTTTTTAAAAAGTCGATTCAACTAAAGTGAAACTGAAGTGAAGCTTCAGTTGTAATAATGGACCATATGTACTCAAAATCTTTTTCCTCAAATGTGAATTGATCTTACCAAGGTAGTTACAGTTAAGTGAAAATGCCTTTGGCATGTCTTAGTATAAATGATCTGTAGAATTTCAAAGCTTGAACATACAGGGGAAAAAAATTCCAGAACCCAGCTTTGCTTTGGCTTTTCATACAATTCAGTACGTTCATTGTCTTATAGTAGTATGTATTAGGCTAGTATATCTGAAATACATTTTCAAAAGGTAAAGAAACATTACTATCGTATAGAAGGAGGGGATTAAACTAAGACTTTCTGGGCAGTATAATTTTGGGTATTTTCTGGGTAGAATTAGTGATCAAGAACAGTTAATAGCAGAGTAGAAAGATTGCAAGTATTGGATTTACTAGGCTTACTTCTCTAACAAAGAACAAGATTTAACTTTTTTTACTTTGGTTATATGAATTACATACTTATTCCAGGAGTTTCAAAGTAATCATTTTCTGGTTCAATCTGTGTTCAATGGTGCCTCTACAGGCTTCTTTTGAATTCAGTGACAATTACAACATCATGTTGATTTCTCCAGTTGCTCATATAGTGCATTTTCAATTTAAGTTTATTTAAGAAGAAAAAAGAAAATGTTAAGTAGTTTAGATGAGAGAATGTTTTCAGTGCTCTAGACAGCTGGAAGTGGTTTGAAGATAATTTAAATAACACGGAGCTTTTAATATTACTAGGAAACTATATACTTATTGATGTTTTAAGACTTTTTGTTTCATGCCTCTTTGAATATATGCATATATATCACACAAAATAATCATAGTATATATTGTGACCACATGGTAACTGTTACAAGAGGCTAAAAGGAAATTCCAAATTTCCACTGTGTTGTTGCATTGGTTTTCTGACTACATAGACCTGCATCTTTTTTCTAATTGGTGTCCAGCAATATATAGACTGCTACCTGGCAAGATACAAGTGTTCCATAATAGTCAAGCTAGAATCCTACACTTAATGGATGAATGACTGTAATCTGTAAGGCTTATACTTTTTTCAATGCTCCCAACTTGTGCTTGATTGCACTGACCCAGCTAAGGCAAAGCTGTGTTCTGCATAGGATAAGAGAAAGGAAGTATGAGTATGCAGAGTTGCTAATTTATGATGTCTGAGGTGATACAAACAAGATTATCGTGTATCAGTTGGTTATTTGTTTGTATATTAGAAGAAATAGATGCATGTTTGATTTGTTCATATTTGATTTGGTCTTATTAGGAGCCGAAGCTTAAAGAACAAATTAAAAAAGTAGCTAGCATGGCCTCGCTCACAGTAGTTTGTGAGATAATGGATCGGAAACCTGAAGCACATCTTGAAGCTCTGCCTTCTGTGGATGCTCTAAAGAGATTTATTTCCCTTTCCCAGTTTAATGAAGTATTAAAGAAGCCATCTTACATTGAAGAAAAAAGTGGGTACGTCTGTGATGTAGCTTAAGTAATACTCCAGAAAAAAATTGATTAGAGAGTGAAGCAGTGATTAAAATGCTGTTTTTTTCTGTTTTTTTCTTTGATAACCTTATACCAAGGTAAAAATGAAGAATTCTGAACAGAAAAGATTCATTCAGTTGCTCTTCTGCCTTTACATTCAGATATTGTAACATTAAAGCAGCCATAGTAGGTCAGACCAAAAGTTCTTTATCTCAGTCGTCCAATGCTGTGAAGGTATTTACTTCATAGTACTGAGCTGGCTTCGACTACTGCTGATAGTTATGCCAGCTTACATATCTATACAGAGCACAAAGCCATAGCATGTACGCAAGTTGGTTTAAAAGGAAATTGTTTACTGTTGGGGAAGGGAAGGAAGCCCAGAGCAAGCCATAGGGTCAAAAAGCAAATACTTTGGGAACATGAAAGCATGGAAAGCATATAGTGATGTTTCCACTGAATATTCTTCTGGAAGTTTGAATAATTAAGACTACTTGAGCCCAGAACTGATTTATCTGTGTTTAGAAAACTTTACTTGTCGATTTCTCTTCCATGAGTTTGTCCAGTCTCCCCTTAAACCTGTGTAAATTTTAGCATCTCAAATATAGTAAGTATAGTTAAGCTGTTCCTGGTAGACAGAATGTGCAAGATGAATTAACATAATACGTAATTAAGAATAATATTTTTCTTACAGCTTATGCGAAGAAACATCATCTCAGGGATGGGGAAAAATTGTTGCACGCTATGTTCGTGACCAGTGGATTTGTCTGCGTTTTGTTTTAAATACACTTCCAATGCTGGCTCAAGAATATGAAGAAGAGACTTCAGAATTATCTTTATTTACAGTTGAAAGGTTGAGAAAAATTCTACAGTCTGCATTAGAAGCCCTAACTATTCTTCCTTCAGACCAAGTTTTACCTGTGTTTGACTGCATGAAAGTCCTTGTTCCCAAGGTAGAAGTTAAAACAGCTGCACAATACTAACAGTTTTGCTTGGTTGTTTGTCAAATGTACCACTTCTTTTTTTTCTTTGTTCTCAGCTTCTGAACTCATCAGAGTCTATCTGCATAGAAGCATTTGATTTGGCTTGGAAAATCATATCCTCTTTGAGCAACACACAGCTAATATTTTGGTCCAATCTAAAAGCTTTTGTTCAGTTCATCTTTGATACTGAGGTTCTAGCTGTTGCTGCAACTGCAAAGGGCCAAGCATATGCCAAAATAAAAGAGGTCAGTTTAAGAATTCTTTTTTGGAAATGAACATAAATTGTGTCTGGATCTAGAAATGGGATTTACTTTTCATTTTCCCTTCAGTGTTTGTGGTGAATTTTTCATTTTCAAACAGATATTAGTTTGATCTGAGATCAAGATCTGAGAATTAGATTGAACATAAACAAATAGAATTTTAAGCAAAAAATAGTGTTAGTTCTATTCTGTAAGAAAGTAAAAAGATTTGTGAAACCTTCATGTTCAGTCAGTCAGCTTTTTCTCCTGCTCTGCTATTGAAGGTAATAGCAACAATTGAAGGATATCTGCAATGCAATACAAATGAAAGATCAAAATATTTCTAAAATGTTAGATTTTATTGTTTGCCAACTTGAGCTGCTTCAGAGTAAAGGGTTACAAATGAAAGACTTTAGATATCTGTTGTTTGTTCTTGTAACAGAGAAAATGAAAAGTACCGTTTCTTTGATTTTTACACTGTTTGGTATCTTCCACATTCAGTAAAATGCGTTTTTTTGGTTCTTTGTTTTATACTTACATTATGCAAGTCCTGTGAAGTTTTAGTTCAGGATTTCCCACCTGCCCTGTGAAAAACTTAATATTCTGAGAAAATTTTATAATAGTCTTCTAAGAAAATATTTCCTTAGATGAAAAATTACAACCCTTCAGCACTTAATTAGATGCTATTAAATAAGGTAGCTTTAAGTACTTTAACTGCTTCTTTAAAGGTCTTTTTTTTCCTCCAAATGTCCAGGTGTAGGAAACAACAGAAAAATCATAATGTGCTTAGAGTTGTCTGCATAGAGTTCAATTTAATACTGCGTGGTAGAACTAGCTCCATATTTTGGAAAACAAACAATTTTTACTGTTTTTTTTTGTAAGATGTATGTAGTTTTCTGTACTCAGAAGTCCTCCCCTATGTCATGGTGTTCTTTTTTCATTTTGAGTCACTGTATTCAGTACCGGGATGTTGATTCATCTTGGTTGTATACACAGGAAGGACATAGAATACTTCTTTTCTAAATAATCTTTCATGTTTTTTTTCTTGCTTTTTTGATTACTTTTTCCCCTGAACATTAAATGTTTGTACAGAGCAGTCAACAATTACTGTACGACATTTACCAGAGCAGTAATACTTTGTAAATTAGTTACCCGTATATACGCATGCTTAGAATTATCGTCTTGTGCTGCTTTGCACTTAGCACAGAAGTTACACTAGAAGGGGCTGCAGTTTTGCCTTGAAGTCTGCATAAGTAGCTTTGTCCTGACCTGAGACTCGTATCTGTAAACAGTAAAAAAAAAAAAAAAAAAAAAAAAAAAAGTATAAGCTTTATTTTAGGCTCCTTTTCTTCAGAACAATGTTGCTGTCACCTATTTTAAACAGTAGGTAACACTATGCATTTGTAGTCTTAATGTGGACCCAAGCCAAAATAAGACTTATACAAAGATAGGTAAATATCTCGTTCTAGAAATCTGTTAGCTTTTTCTTTCAGTGCATATGTGTAATTGGCAATTGTATGTGGTATGATGAGCAGTAGCTAGTTTTTTATTTTTCTTTGATCTTATTTTAAAAAAAAAGTAAGATTATTGTCTTAACTTTAGTGTTAATATTTCAGACATTATGTAAGGTGTATTTTGCCAATGTTGAGTCTTGAGTCTCTATGACAGCTATCCCATTGTCTGCAGTGGGGCATACTACGACAACAGGCATCAGGAGGTAATGAAGGTCTCCTATATTCAGCAAAGGGCATCTGGTCGAGCCACCTTCTGCCCCTTCATAAGAAAATGAAGATAAAGTTCCCAAGCAAGTGTCTACTTACGTATATTCTTATCCCACTCCTTGGCAGTCTCTTGCCATTGAACCCTTGTGCAGTGGCTATATAGTTTTAGCTAGAGACAAAAAAAATTTGAACTGCCTGATACTGATTTGCTACAGAAGTGTAATTTTGCCTGCCATAGTCCACTGTCTTTTTAATAATAGTTAGAGGGGGTGGAATGAAGGGATACTTTTGAACCAAAAAGGAAGTACTGCTGTGGTAAAATACAGAATGTGTTCTGCAGAGGTGCCCAGAGCACTGTGGTTTTAGGCTTCGTTTCTTCTGCTGCTTTTTTCCTTTTTCCTTGTGATTTATGCAAATGTTAATTGTGCTAGATATGGAAGAAATTGTTTATATTTAGAAAATTGTTTATTTTTTTTCTAAATTGGTAGGGATTGATTAAAAACATCAGGTTTGTGTACTCACTGAAGTAAGCCCAGGTGCATTTGTTCCAGTTCCAGGAGATTCTTGTAAAGTATGTGTTACATTTGTATAAGCATTTGTTCTGTCTTGTGTTCAACATAAACATATAGTGGGCCAGTTGTTAGCCATAGCCAATATAATCAGAGAACTGTAAATAGATCCAAGACAATATTAACCCGAGCAAATCTTAGATGCCAGAGGGGATTACACTTGATCTAATAGAATAATATTGCAGTAGTTTTTCGTGATTCTAGCAAATGTGGAAACTAGACTTCTAATCTTTTATTTCTTCTTTTCAGATAATTTTCAAGCTCATAGATTTGTCTGCTACAAAGACGGGAGTCTTCAACGTAGTCCTTAGTCATTGTTGTCGATCTTGGATATTTCCCGCTGTTGATGACAGAAGTGCTTTGACAAATGCTTTCTTAAATGCTGGGAATTACTGTGAACTTATCACTGAGGCTTGCGTCTTTGGAACTGTATTTAGGAGAGATCAAAGGTATAAAAAAAAATCTTCATCACTTCCATGTGCGCGATTATTTGTTATAAGTTTGTGCTCTTTGTTTTCTTTTAATCTTTGAGATATTTATTGAGAAGTTTCTATATGCTGTTCTGCTAACTTTGTTGCTTTGTCTTTTATCATCTGAGAAGACTTATTCAGGATGTGCATGCCTTCGTAGAAAATCTCGGAGAAACATGTGCAGCAAATGTTGTTACAGAAAGGTATATATCTTACAATATGTACTCTGAATTGTGTCTTCATCACTATTGATGCTGTAATAGGAAAGATGCTGTTTCTGGAGCCAGCTTCTTATGAGTATACTCATAACCTTAAATATCGGTGAAAGGCAATGATGTTGCATTACATTCAAAATGTAGAAAAATGATAGGTGTTCTCAAGAAAGTATATCCTATTTGAAAACCTGAATGGGACTGAAATAACTACTTCCTCATTTCACCTCATAAAAGTAACACTTTTTAGGGTGCGGTTATTACCATACTGAGTGCTAATGTGCATCTCATCGATGCAGACATAACAATTTAGGCTTTAATTAATGCAGCCACATTTGGAGCTTGACTTCTCAATATTGGTTGTAGGCCTTTTTATTTTTGACATACTGTCAATAAGCTCTGCCTCTAGTTTTCAAAATGGGGGCATTGGCGACTGGAATATTGAACTCTTTTTTGCAGCTGGACTCATACCTTTACAGAGTGGAAAACAAGGAGCAGTTACAATGTAGTGTTTTTGGGGAGTGTTAGTTGTTGCTATAACCTGAACAGGAACTCAGCAGTTTTCTTCCTCACCAATGATGGGCATACCTTGAAACTCTGGTTTGGGTTATTTACGTATTCTGTCATGTCACTACAGGCAACCTGATGGCCCTAAGACTACTCGGTCCTTTATGACACATGGGAGGTTTACTGTGTGTGTTTTGCCTTCCACTTTCAAGATTTCCCAGTGTATTTACAGTGTTTGTAGTTCATTTCAAAATTTGAGCTTTCTAATGTCTGTTTGGCATTAACTAAATTACAAAATGCATTCATCTTAAAGATGGCCTTTGGCTTCTTCCATGGCCCAGTCTTTGCCAAAACTGAGAGCATCATACATATGCTCAAGATAATGCTTGCTACATTTTTTTAAATTTAGAATTTATCTTTATATCTGAACAAATAGAGTTTGACTTTTTTATTAATATTTTGCAGCACAAACCGAGATGATCACTATGTGCGGGTTTGTGCTATTAAATTTCTGTGCTTACTGGATGCATCGAATATCTTGCATAAGATGTTTATGGAAGACATTGTCAGAAAACTACTTGATAAAGTAAGCTTCATTTTTCTTGGTATATAAATGTAATGTAATATCATTATTAAAATGCAAAGTACGCTGAGTTGAAAGGATGTATTTATACTCGTTTGTATAGACTGTCTAGATTTGCCCCATAATACCTTTTTTTCCTCCTTATTATAAGACATGAGTTAATTCATCCAAACTGAGATGGTAAAAACTCTTTCAGGTTTATTTCTGTATTTTTAGGGGGTGTTCTAACTTCACTGAGTAGTATCCAAATTGTAACAGTTGTTCCATTAAGAATTTTCTTAAGGCTGCATTTTGAAGCTCTGCATTTCACTTTAACAATTGCAGACTACTTCTTGAACTGTGAGAGCTATTGTCTGATTAGAAGGCCTTTATAAATTAGATTAATGGAGAAAATTGGGGTCTGATTTTCATTTATATCATAACTGTTTGTGCATTAAATTACTAGTATAAAACCGGTGGTAATTTACTACAGCTGCTATTAGAACATAACTTGTGCATTCTGGTAGTATAGAATTCTGTTTTTGTCTGATGAACAAGAAATGGGTGATCCTTTATGCACTTCCTCCTGTCAATTAAGTGGTAGAGAAAAATTGGTAATATTTGTGTTATATGATCGATCGAATGGAAAAAGTGACTTGAGCTTTAAAATTTCCTTTCCTCCTCAACTATGAAGATTAAACATGTAAAAATAAAGTGTATTTTAATATTAATATTAATATGGGACTTGTATCACCAAATTATCTTCTTTTTAAAAAGCTAAGGAAATATTTTTTAGTGTCATACATTATTAGGGAGGCCAAAACAGAGTATGCAGGGAAAGAATCTAAAGCTATACGAGAATATGAATTTCAATTCTTTTTAAAACTCCATTTATTTGATCCGTTTCCTTTCACATTTTTTATTGCAGAATACTGGTTTCTGTCCCAAAACTAGAGCTGCAGTTACAAGCTGAACTAATCTATAGCATGACTAAACACATTTTTATATGTAGATACTAAAGTAGAAAGCTTTAATTTGTATACTCATTCCTTCAATTAGGGTATTTAGTTGTTTTTATACAAATAAATGACAGTTTAAGTCTTCATGCTCCAATTTACCTACTATTATTTTGTTCAGTTGTTCATATGCAGTAAGTGCTGCCCTTACATAAATTCTTCAGCTTTCTGCTCTGTGAAGATTCTTTATATCTAACACTTATGCTCTTAACTAAAAATAGTAAGTGGAATATTGTTTGTGTGTGTGTGTATTTTAACTTTCAGTACTTCTCACGGACAAGCTTCAAAATTTTTTTCTAAATTAGTAAGTGTAATGCATTTTTCCTGACTATGTAATGCTGATTACTAGCTGTGCAGTAGATGCTGCTTTCTCAGTACAGTTAAATACATTTCCATGTCTTCAATTTTAAAGGAAAGATGGGTAATAAAACTTCTAATTTGCTTTCAGGATGAACTGGTGTCCAGATCTAGAACACGCTATTATGCAAACTCTTTACAGCATAGAATTAAAAACCGGATATGGCAGACACTCTTACTTCTTCTTCCAAAGCTGGACCAGGTATTACTCTTCACCATAAATTTAAAAAAAAAAAAATTTTTTTTAAATCCGCTTTCAAGAATAATTTGTTGTCATGCAAACTGAATGCATTAAATTGCAGCAGGGTGTAGAAGCCATCTAATCTCTGTGGCTGACATAGAAGTTTTGTGTAATTTCTTTCAGTCTGAAATCATGGATTTAAGTATTGCTAGAGGTCACTAAAACCTGGATCTTGGATTTGTGAAGTATGGGAGAATAGATTGTTGAGGCTAGCTAGGACTCTGTACTGATTGTCTGATTTGAAGCTTTTCATTTAGTAAAAGTGCTACTACTTCATGAATATCCAGAAAATTGAGAAATTTTAGTTTCATCTAATGCTTCTTCATAACCAAATTTTTGAAAAGTTTAGTAAATTGTTGTAAAGTCATGAAAAATGGAGACTCTCCTTGACTGTTAGATCTAGCTCTAAGTTATTCAAATTTGTAAGTGGAAAATTTAGTGCTAGGTAGGTGCTGTACTTGGTATCCTAAGGAGACATTGTGGCAGCTTTGTGGTGACCCAAGTTCTTCCTTAGTGGTGCTGTCTCCTTACTGTAGTATTGTATCTATGAGTTTGAACGTTCTTTAATAGTCGTCTCTATCCATCAGTTAAAATTACAAATGTTAAATATGTTTTGCGAGGAGTATATTTTAAACAACAACAAAAAAAAACAACCAAACCTTCTTTTCCTCAGTTCTTCCATACGAGGAATAGAGAAAGATATGGTATGTGTTTCTAATGTGTGTTGTTTAACTTGCCTGTGCTATAGCAATGCTTCTGTAGCACTTTGCTGTCTGATCCCAGCCACCTTCTTAGTCTTTTGGCCGTAAGTATTACCTGCAGTAACTAACTTGTATAATAAATAAATTAGATGGTTCTAGAATGTTTTAGTTTGAGTATCAAAAGTATTTCTAATATTATAAAGCTGAGAATGTTTATTTAGAATTTTTTCTTCATGGAAATAACTCTAATAATATAATAAATGATTTTCTGATTTTGTTTTCTCAGAATTTTTTGTGTGGAACCCTTGACAGAGTTTTTCAGGCTGGATTCGGTAACAATCAGGCATCTGTGAAATACTTCATAGAATGGATTGTTATCTTGAGTCTACATAAATACCCCCAGTTTCTTAGTAAATTCTGGGATTGCTTTTGCTATGTAAGTAAGAACTTTGGCATTCACACGGTAATTTGAACACAAAGGGTAAAGTTTTACTTTCCCATATGTTATGTTCTGTGTATTCAAATCTTCATTTAGAAGCAGTGGGTTGTTGAGCAGATTAAATGAACTTGGAAGTGAGTCTGGACTATTGCCCGAGCAATTTAGAAGTTTGTGATATAGAAGTGGCTCAAGGCAATTGAATTCTTCCTGTTAAGAGATTTCCCTTTATAGTGTAATACTCTGGACTTAGTAGAGCTGGTGTAGTCAGACTACTCTGTGCAGTAGCCAATGTAAGAGCCATCAGGCATGCATAGACATCTTAGATTCTGAGTCTGGGCAGGTATTACCAAGTCATTTTTTGTTTCCACACTTAGCTTTTGTCTTCTGCATAATTTTGTTTGTCAGCGGGGGGATGTGACTTACATAACACATATCCAGTTTGCAGCTTTTAATGTGAACTTCTGCCAGAATGGCATTCTGTAACGCATTTCCAAAACAGAAGCAGATCTTGCATATGGTACCCAAAATCTCACAACTTGTGAGACTGAGGGTTGACTGAGGAGAACCGACTTTACTAGCACTTCATTTTTATGTCTTGGATTCTTCTTTAAGTAATCACCCTTAAAATTTGACCTGTAGAAATAGTACTAGCCTGTACCAATGACCTTGAATTTATTAGCATTGTACATTGGGGTTGAGTAGATAACAGGCACTTGCATCAAATCCAGAGTATGGAAGACATTACTTGTGGGCCTCTGCTGAAGCTCACCACTCAAAATAGTTAATTGTAGATGTCTTCTTGCTTATCATATACAGATAGCCCAGTTGGTACTGTAGTTACTTTTTAAAAGCAAAACAGTAGGAGAAGAATTGAAAAGAAAAAAAATGGAAAACTGTATTTATATATTTTTGCCCCAAACCAGGCTGGTATTTAATATTACCCTGTGTGGCAACTTTCTTCATTAATGATGTATGCTGTGTTTTTCTCTGCAGAGGGGACAAATCTCTGTTTCAATGTATGTTTAAAATCCTTTGATACTGAGAGGGTCAAATTTATCTAAAAATTTTCTTTGGCGTAAATCTCATAACAGTACAGTCTAATTTCCACAAATTTGAAGTTGACCAAAATAGTTAGGAAACATTTCCTCACATGTTTATTTTTAGTGAGATCACTTGATATAATATGAAAGGTTCTTGAATGTCATCGCAGGAAGTAAGCTTCTGCACAGTTTGTGTGCAGCATATAAGCACAAAATTCCTTATGCTGTCTTTCACAAAATATTTTTCACAAAATTTCACAAAATGTGGCATTCTTCTTTCCTTTAGGATGAGGAAAAGCTTAAAACAAGCATCTGCACATTTTTATCAGTGTTATCACACTTTGACATCATTCTTCAAAATATCTCAGAGAAGGTAAGTTTGACTAAAATTGTTGTTTATTCAGTTGCACTGTACTTGAATTTCTGAAATAACTGTTTTTGCAGCCTGTCTTCAAAACCTTTTTAATACCTACTTCCTGCTATGGTACCTTTTGATACAGAAAATACCAGCTTTTCTTGCCACATTTGTGCCGTATTGAACTTACTGAAAATTAGGTAAATGGCAGATGTTTTGGATACATAGGGCCTGATTACCTGTGAGTTTTTCCAGAACAGCTATTCCAGTTTAAACATGTGGATGCACCTGGGGTTGTTTTTCTTGCTCTTAGTGTTTAATTTGCATGATATTGGGCTCAAGTAACCTGGAAGAACGTAATCTTTCTATAAAATAATAACACTCGCAGAGTTCTGTGGAAATAGCTAGTCCACATTAAATTTAGAATTTTTTACTTGGAATTCTCTCTTTTTTTTAATGGAACTTTAAAAAACAGTCAGAAATTACATGAAACCAAGTATTACACATCTGCAGTAATCCAGGCATTTCTGTTATTTTTGACCGTTTGCATACATTTGCAAGATAAGCTTTCTAAGTGCTTAGAAGGATCAACAAGTTAAAGAAAAGTTTCCATGTATGCAGAATAATAATTTTTACAGCAAACTAATACACTTTCAAAACATAAGTGGAGCTTGTAGCTCTGTGCCCTAGCAAGAAGGAAGAAAGGAAGGAAATCAGAACCATGTTCTGAAGCCTGTATCTGGGTGTATGGATGCTGTTAAAGCTTTTGGGCTGAAAGACTGTTTTCTGAGGAGAGCACCAGTTCTTGGGCCACTCTTACTTTTCTACTTCCAAAGGATAAATTAAGGCTTAACTTAAATGAAAATCTTTTTGTTTTTTAGAAGCCAGTTCTGAAGAAAGCCCTCATAGTAGTTCTACAGTGGTGTTTCAACCATAATTTCAGTGTTCGACTTTATGCATTAGTTGCCCTTAAAAAAATTTGGGGTATGTGCAGAATGTTGCATGTGGAAGAATTTGAAGCTCTGACACCTGTTATTGAATCTAGCCTTCAACAAGTGGAAAACATGCATGGCACAGGGTTAGTAACATTCTTCTGACTTAGAGCTTAACGTTATTCTTCAGAGCCATTTGCCACAAGTCTACTTTTCTAAAATAGGACTTGATGATTTCTGTTTTTTTTTAATTCCAATTAAAAAGAAACCAAGTCTTGGAAAGTGAAATCTAATTATCAGCAAAGAAAATGAAGTGATAATTTACTGTAGCATTACAATCTGAAAGCACAACAGGAAAAGCTCAGGCACGTTTGAACAGTGCTCGTAGTTTAGGTGTGGAGTGAAAAACTGACAGTCAGGGGTGCTCAGTCTTCTTATCCGATGGGTTTTGAAGGAATACAAATCATTCTTCCAAACTTTCTGATACTAGTAAATTCTCAAATATAAAACTGAAATGTTCTAGGTGTTAATATTTTCAAAGGACTTTTGTGGGAGAAAAATTAATAGGGAAATTAATTTTGGGTAATGATTAAATGAAGTTTACATAAATACTTTTCAGCTTAGTGCTTAGTACAAAAATTTATTTTATTTTCAATCGGTGTGTTTTTATCCTTTTTTAACTCTGTTGTTATGAGTTACTTATTTAGAATTTCTGACAGTCTTGTAAGCCAGCATAAACTTGGACTCTTCTGAGAACATTATTATTCATTTCTCTGATGAGAGTCACTGTTAAATTACCCAAGCTAGCATGTCAAGATGTGGGATAGAGACAAGCAGCAGGAGACAGCTGCTTTTTTTTTTTTTTTTGATAGTGGGCTTTGATAGCTAAAAGTAAGTCACTCAACCATAGGCTAGTATTCAGTTTCCATAGAGGTCTAGATGGGATACCCTTTATTGCCAAACTTATTTCTTTAATAATAGAATTTGGAGACATGTTATGGGCCTTTCTTGAAACATAAACTTATTTCCTGAATGCTGTATTTTTTAAATTGGCCCTTACTTAATTGTTAAAGTATTTTCTTTCCCATACAGTATATAGTAAATGCAGTTGGATTTCTTAGTTCCACTTTGACAATTAAAAAAATTCAGTATATTGCATTTCTTGTGCATCTTGCATTACTTTCTGCAATTGCAGGAATGCTAGAAGAAACTGGCAGCGAATCCAAGATCACTTCTTCTTTGCAACTTTTCATCCACTTGAGGACTATAGTCTAGAGGCAAGTCCAAAAGAATGTTGTTTGTCGTTGTATCTGCATAGTTTTACAAGTATATTTTTAACTTTTTTTGTATGCTCTAATGTAGGAGAAATGATGATAGACTATTACTCATTTAAAACTCTCTGAAAAATAACTTTACCTGAATCGTGCTGGATTTTACATTAAGACTACAGCTTAATTCTCTAATTAATGCTCTGTTACAGAATCATAGAATGGTTTGGGTTGGAAGGGACCCTAAAGATCACCTGGTTCCAACTCCCTGCAAAAATAAGAGTGCTGATTTAAAAAAAAAAAGATGGAAATAGGACTGAAACTGAAAGTAGAAGAGAAACATGAATGTAAAAAGGGATGCATGTGTTTTGTCACAAGCAGTGCTGTCTTTCAGAGAATTAATTGTTTGGTTATGTTTTTGTTTTGTTTTTTTGAAAACTGACATTCTGTGAGGTATTTCTGTGAATGCTTAAATGTGCTAGATATGACTTAACCACAATTGGGCAGTGAAAATCCTGAAGAACAACGAGAAAAAAGCAAGACTGATACTTAAGTGGTTAAATGTATTCAGGGTGCATCTTAATAGGATAACCACAACACCTGAGTTTTAAACTCTTCATCTTATTCACACTTTCAGTTCGGGTGGGGTGGTGGTGATGGTGGTGTTTGTTTTCCTCCTTGATTAATTGTGGCTAGTTGTTTTGGTGGTGCTGAGTTGGATTTTAGGACTAGATTTTAATATTTTCGACCGTATTGCTCTTGGCAGTAAATCACTCTGCATTATTTACTAGGAGTTCATGAGGGCATCTGAAAAGCCTTTAGTATGTTACACATAAAAGATTTTCACAAGATCTCTGTGCTGAAAAGTATAGAACAGTAATCAATGCAGATCCTTAAAAAAGGCCCAATTGGAGAGTAGTGTTACGAAAGTTTGGGATAGCACTATATGTAAAGTGATGATTCTTGAGAGTTGTTAGCAAGTTAAATCACGTGGCAAGAAAAACTAGTATTAAAATCATAGAATGATAGATAAAAGATGTGCTATAAA
Organism: Anseranas semipalmata; assembly: GCA_013399115.1. Classification (NCBI taxonomy): domain Eukaryota; kingdom Metazoa; phylum Chordata; class Aves; order Anseriformes; family Anseranatidae; genus Anseranas; species Anseranas semipalmata. Next base: position 127,275 of record VXAA01000155.1, on the reverse strand, counting down.
ATTGCCCAGAGGTTAATTTATTATCTGTTTTGCTTGCTTTGAGTGATGCTTTGCTAATAAAACTGTGTTACATCGCAGACAATATTTTACACTCTTCCACGCCTTTCAGAAGTTGCTGAGGATGAATGGATCTCACTCTGTAAATTTGACAGATTCACTGATGTTCCTTTGCCACCAACATTTCAGTGGTATCATTCTCGAACTGAACTTCTTGATCTGAAACCAAGTGATTGGTCTCAGCAAGACATGGGTAAAATATAGCTAATCTGTATTAAATGTAATCATTTGTATGTGGTAATAGCTGTATATTTTTGTACTAAGTCTTGTCTTAGCATGTGCATGATCCCTGTTTATCCTGCTGTATTAGTCTTGTATCTGTATGAGCGTAGTATGTCCCATAAAATGATAATAGATGACTAATGTTGCCTACAGTATTACCATGTAGGTAATCTTCTTTACTGAAGCAGTAGCTTCACTACCACTTGTTTTTTACAGGTTCAAATTCAGGTGAAACAGATGGCCAAACAGAATGGACTGATGTTCAGAAAAAGGTTATACCCTGGAAAAATAGTACTCCTAGTTTAGACCTGGAAATGGTATTTCAGGACCGTGCTGCTAGACTCGGTAAATCAAACAGCAGACTGATTGTGGTGGCTTCACTTATTGATAAACCTACCAATTTAGGAGGTAAGCTTGAATGGACATTTTTAAACTTTTATTTTAGACCGTAGAGCACACTTGGCTAATAAGAATGAATTTTAAGAATTTTAGTATGTTGATATTAGAGAATTATTTTAGTTCTACCCACAGAAATGGATCATTATCCTGCAAAAACTTGGTAACCAAATGTTACCCCTTTCACAAGACAGAATATTGTATAGTTATACATTTAAAAAAAAAAGGCACTTACACATAGCATGCATTAAATAGAACTTTAATTTACAGTGAAGTTTCTTTCTCCATTCATATTCTTTGTCACAGTTAAGTTTTTCATAACTGTGTATGCTGTTAAAGGGAAATAATTTATTTATTTTTTTTATATACCAATTAAACCAAATTTTGTACATATACTAGTTTCTTATGACAGCTGGACAACAGGAAAGTGCCCGTTCTGATTTTAAGTACTCTTTCACAATATCCTGCAAGCTGTGATATAAGAAATCCTGCAAACACATTATTGTATTGGGCTTGCTGTTGTCAGCTCAGCAGTTTTAATAACTACTGAGAAGCTGTTAATGAAAAATACACCAACAAGCTGGTGCTGTCTGTGCTGTGGTGCTGTCTGTGCTGTAATGCTGTGATGCGCCATTCTCTCTCGTCTTTCATTTAACTGGTACTGGATTTAGAGCTTAAGCCTGTGTGCACGTGTTCATCCACCCCAACTAGGCTTTTACCCATTACTTTGTGTAATTAGTACTGTAGAAGCATGTTGCTAGACATAGAGCTCTTTTCATTTTTATCTTTCTGTTAAGTTACAAAAACTTTTTTTTCTGGTAAGATACATGGAACAAGGTGTGACTTGGAGCAGACTTAAAAGTACATGAAACTGATTAAAAACAGAGGGCTAAAATAACAATTTCTCTTTTGGATTCTTTGTCCTTTTTCACTTGCTAAAATATTCTGGCATGGTATTTACATTATTTTCTATACAAAAATCACTTTAATTCTTCTGTTGTAGGTTTATGTCGTACAAGTGAAATATTTGGGGCATCTGCACTAGTTGTCGGCAGTCTTCATTACATACAAGATAAGCAATTTCAGCATCTTAGTGTTTCTGCAGAGCAGTGGCTCCCCCTTGTTGAGGTGAATGGAAACAATAGCTAAAAACTACTGCATGCCTTCAGTTTATCAAACGCATAGTTCAGAATCTTACTTTTTTTCCTCTTGCAAAAATGAGCTTTTTATTTAAGCTCCCACTGTAATTTCTGACACTTAATGTTGAGTATTTTTGGAATAACCTTTCGGTCAGCCTGGGAACAAAGAATTTTAAAACTTTTGTTTTTATGTTGTGATAAATTATGTGAGCTGCTGTTATAGCTTACTCTGTGTTTTATAGTGGAGTATTGGAATGTAATGTTTATTTATAAAAGCTGAACAACACTGCATTTATCTTAGTCCATTGCATTTGGTAACTTCATGAGTATAATCTTTGAATTTGCCTGAAGCTAACTTGTGCTAAGTTTTTAGAACCTATTATCTAGCTTATAAAAATGAGGATTTCAACCTATATCTTTAGCATGTGGTAGAAAATAGCAATTTTGTTTTTCAGTGTCAGCTTTGGTTAAGTCATCTGAAAAATTCAGTTCAAAGTTTTCATTTTTTTACATGGTGTTGATTTTCAGCATGTTAAGATTTTCTTTTCTAGAGCAATACAACTGTAGCGTGCTTTGACTAAAACAGAATGCTGATGAACACACATTTTCATACCTAATCTCTACTTCTGTACTGGTGATAGAACTTCTGTTGCATGAAGAAATTGAAATCTAATACAAATAGGCAGTTTAGAGTTGGATGAAGAAGGAACTAAGAAATTACTTCAAGCTATCACAAGTTGTAATAAAGGCATGTAAGGCAACTGGGCTACAATACTGGCTTACCACTGCATTGTGTCAGGAAGGGATTCCACGGTTAAATAACAACTATGCAGCTTACCCTATGCAACAGTGATTCTTTTACATTCAGCTGTCAGAAGCATAGAAATGCCTTTGTTCGTTGTACTTACGGAGTATATTTTTGTGACATTACCTACCTTTTGTGCTATTGCTGAAGAGCTTTTAAAATAGTAAACTACATATATGGACAGTCTTCGGGGATAAAACTCATTCTGCTAAAAGCTGTCCAAATAAATTGTTCTTTTTTTTTTTTTTTTAACAGTAACTTCAGAAGTTTACAAATGGCAGTGTTTAAATATTTGTATATTTCTCTCTACTTTTGATGGACAGGTAAAACCATCTCAGCTTGTTGATTATTTACAGCAGAAAAAAACAGAAGGCTACACTATTATTGGTGTGGAACAGACAGCTAAAAGTTTTGATCTTACAGAATATTGCTTTCCAGAGAAGTCACTGTTATTGCTGGGGTAAGAACACATGCTTTTTTTTAAATCTACCTCTTGCCATCTATCCAAATGCACTTCTGCCGGTCAGCGTTTGGTCATGTACAAACCAAGTGACACTGGTAAGGGTGGAATTAGAACAGGAAGGGATTGGGAAAATGGCAAAGATTTTGGCTTTGTGTGCAAAGGCCTGGGAGGTATGGATATCTACTCCTGAACGATCCTTTTTCTCATTCTTAGTAACCCATCTGTACACTGCAACTCCTTTTTTATGGGTGGATGTAGCAACACCGTGGATTAGTTTTCCAGGTGTGATAGAGGTATCATCTGTTCACTTTAGTAATATGGGGCCCCGCAGGTGCGCTCAGCAAGAAGGGACTGCCCTGCTCACTTGGTGAGGAAGGTGGAAGAGGAGTGGGAGCATGCATAGCTGGGAGATGCTTTAAAAATTCATGATGAGGCAGACATGGCACATAGTAGCAGGGGACAGTGTTTGCAGTTCAAGCAGAGGCTGAAAGGACTTCAGAGAAAAACAACGATCAGTTCCTACAACCAGGAAGTCTCAGATGTAACAAAGGGGAGGCTAAAGCCATCTATAAGGTGTCTAGAATTCAGAAAGATCCTAGAATTGCTGGGCCACCAAGTGAGATCAGGAGGAAGGGCCTGTCCCCTCCTTTTAAGACAAAGCAGGCAGAAACACCTCCATTTTTCAGCCCTTTTTATATATAGTTTGTCTTCAGACTGTAGTTCACATAACCACTTTGTTCTCTTCTAATTAAAAGCATAGCTTTAATTACTGAAACCTTTGGTATCTTCTGATGAAGTGAAGCATTTCTAGACTTTGGTCAGCCTGACATTCCCTCATACCAAGGCCTCATCACAAGTAAAGTGGGCAGTTGAGCTCCCTGTTGTGCCAGCAGCTTCGTACCCTTATTTCATTTATAGCTGTTCATTTTGCTGTATATGGATTGTTCAAAATGAAGGCAGAGGGGGAGTCCTCGTGCTAGGTGTTCAGCTGTTGCTGGCCCAGTGAACTAAAGATGCAGTGCTCTACCAGTTTCACAGCTTAGGTCACCCATGCTTTCTTTGTATCACTAATGTATAATTGCTTTAAAAAAAAATGTTGTGCTCACCCATTACGTTTAAGGGCAGATGCTCCATTTTCCAAATAGTATTTGGTTGCTATTGTGACTTCCGCATTTTCTGCTTTCTGGAACACCTGTCCTCTACCAGATGTAAGTTACTGTTTCTTCTTTATTAGAAATGAACATGAAGGAATCCCAGCAAACCTGATTCACCACCTGGACGTCTGTGTGGAAATTCCTCAGCAGGGTATTATTCGATCACTCAATGTTCATGTAAGTGGAGCTCTGCTGATTTGGGAGTATACAAGGCAACAGGTGATCAAGCAAAAACAACAAAAATAACTGCCAAGAATTTTGTGCCTTATAGTACATCTGGGTGACTTCCTATGGTGCTACAATATGAAATTCTGAACCGAGGAGATACAACTCAGGGTGAATGAGGATTCTTAAATTTTGCATGTTTTGTTCTCTGTAGTTCAGACTGATTTTTAAATGCCTTAATACTTTACCTCCTTAAATAAAATGGTTGCATTGGTAATAAATATTATTTATATTGCATGTTGTCCGTGATTTTACTACTTTGAGAACATCAGCGTAGTACCATGAAAAATCCCAAATTCAAAACAGGATTTTTACTGCAGTTATTTTGATTGCACGCTATGCTTGAAACTGAAGTGGTGCCTTTCACTAACCACAATCAAAACTTCTTGTACTATGAGTAAAGTGTTTAATGCCTCCACCATCCAGATGGTGTAAGTGAATTTAACTTGCAAAATGTATATAAAATGCAGTCTATCACAAATTTCCTGTACTGCCCCTTGTTTGTGTCCTTCATAGCCATGCTTACTAGTCCTGCTGTAAACCTTGGTATATATTTTTAATGGAGTTGCTTCAGTAAGGCAATTAAAAATATTAAATTATACAAAAAGCCATAATGTGAGATAAATAACTGCCCTACTTAGATACTGATTGAAAACTGTTATAGCTAACAAAAATCCTTACTGTTTATAAAAAATGAGCATACTCAAAATATGTAGCGTAAGTATCATATGCACAGGATGCACTAGGTCTTTTAATGGCTGCTGTTTTGTAAACTGACATCTGACTTAGACTATATTTTAAAAAACTTTGAAATACTTGGCCAATGACAAATGCAGATTACATAAACCACCCTCCCTCTGCTTTCGACATGGAAGTGAAGTTGGAAAAGCTTCCCTAGGAAGAGTTGGTTCACTTACTGAAAAACACTTTTATTGTTCTTTTTAGAATATGTACATTATGCTGTTATATAATCATTTATTTATTCTTGTGAAACAATGACTGTAATTACACATTCAAAGCCTTAGATCTCTGAGCAGCCCTGCACCATATTTCTTTGACTCATACTCAAGGAAAGGTTGTCCATGACCATCTTTTTTTTCAGCAGACATGAGGCCTTGTAACAAGAACAGCAGCCTGCATTTTAGGAAGACAGGTTAGCAGTTCTTGACCTCGGGTTCTTGAACTCAAGCAGGTTCTGTTGCTTTCTCCTGCTTCTTCTTCCACAGATCTATTCTCATTAGATACACTTTGAAAGCAGAGTACTTAAGCCTTACCAGCAGTTTCTGGAGGATGAAACCCTTCTGCTTCAAGTTTTTTTTTGTATTTTAAAAAGTCTCTTCTTTTGTCAAAGTATTTAACCTGTTTAAAAAGAGAAATAACTCATGTTCATCATAATAAATGAGCAGAACAATGGCCTTCATAAAAAGACTGAGAAATACATGGTCTCTGTCTGCTGAACTTAAGTAGGATTTTAGCTTTCTACCGTAGTTAGGAGTTTGTTGTGTGACAAGTAGAAGACTCAGCGTTTTGAAAGTGTACTCCAGTTTCTGTCCTAACCTTTCCCCTTACTCCCATGGACATCTAATAAAAGTAGTCCCTTGCTGCAATTTTCACTGCTGTGAACAGGGATTGTGGGCCATAGATAAATTCAGCAGCTTTTCCACGGTATCACAGATTGTGTGGCTGCTGCAAAGCCCTGTGAATGACACCACCAGCCCTAGAAATGACATAACAGCAGAACTGCAGTCTTCAAAGTGTAAGTCAGCACAGCCACTGGGAGCGTACTGATTTTTTAAGCTGACTTTGGTCTGCTAGCTCAAATAGGAACTGCTCTGCCCCTCGGACACTACTGCTGCTAAGGTACAACGCCTATTTAAAAAGTTATGAAGTGTAGTTCGAGCTTGGGAAACTAAAAAGCGTGCCATGGGAGAGTTACACGCAAGCCGATGGGCTACTGTGGAACCATGTGGATACCAGATGCGGGTCTTAGGATGCAGCTGCAAGCCCTAGGCATCACCTCCCTTCCCCTTTTCCTGTTCTCCTTCGGTAACAATAATTTGTGTTGCTTCCAAAAGCCTCCCGGCATCTTTCAGGCCTTGTTAAAGGCACGACTGTGCCGCAAACAAACGCTCTTTCCGGGCGGGGCGCGCTTGGGGCTGGGCACACGCGCGGGAGCAAAAGCCTGTCGCCGCTCACCCACTGCTGGGGACACAGGGATTCAAACGACAGCCTCAGCTGCTGGCAGCGCGACGCGTCCTCCGTGTGTCTGTCCAGGCACCGCCAGAACTCGTCCCGGGCCCCCCAGCACGCCTTCCTCTCCTCCATCGTCGGGGCCGACATTTTCCCTGCCGCGTTAAACAGACACGCTGGGCGGGCGGGTGGCCGCGCGTCCCCCGGCACCGCCGGGGCTCTGCCCTCCCCGCGCCTCGCCCCGTACCACGGCGGGGCCCGGGGACGC
>VXAA01000155.1:48912-120309 GCA_013399115.1 Anseranas semipalmata | reverse complement strand
GAGGGCTGAGCCGAGGCGCCGCGGGTGGGCTCAGGCCCACGGCAGCATCATGCACAAGGCCTGCGGCGCTGGTGGCGGGCACCCGAGAGCAAGCTGTCACGGCTTCGGGAATGGGGGGCTCGTCACGGGCGCTGTGCGATTAATTAATGGCCTTTGCCCATACGTCAGCCGCCTGTAAATGCTGGATGGTTTGCAGTTTCAGAAGCGCCCGTTTCCATGGTAACTCCCTGCACTGCAGCTGTGGGGCGGGCGAAGTTTTGGCAGCTGGGCAGAGGTTTCCAAATGGGCCCCGCTGGCGGTCCACGGGGCTGCATCGGGAGCCGGCGTGCAGGCTGAGGAGCTGGCGCGGCGACGGCGGCCGTGTCGGCTCCGCCAGTGACCCAGTGCCCCCGTCGGGGGACGAGCACGCGTGCTGCAGGGGAAGGCTACATCCCAAACGGCGTTTCCTCCTCGGCCTGCGGTAGCAACGCTGGCCAGTGGTGGGGGGCACGCTCTCCTGGGCACGGTGCAGGTGGCTCGCTTGCCTGGATGTAAGGAAAAGTAGTTGAAGAGAAGACCAAGGATTTGCACCTTACTGTCTTCAGCAGAGCTGCTGTGAGCCAGCCAGATTTGGAAGAGATTTCGTTTGTTGTAGTGTATGACCAACCCCCAACATGTCCCTCGGAAGGGACGTGTTTGTCAAAGTACTTTGTGTGAGGGATATTTTTGGGGAGCAAAGGGACTGTGACTGCTGTGGTACACTTGACAGTGTTTAATGCAGTCCGTGTTCTCATCTGTGGCTGTTTACTTTAACCACCTTTTTATTGTTAGACTATGATAGGTAGGAGAGGGAGATGCAGTAATTTAATTTCTAACATAATGGGGACTTTAAGGTGAATAGAAGCCACTACAAAAGTAGAATTGCAGTTATGGCTTTTATTGAAAAGAATTGATATAGAAATAAGTAAGCTTACTTATGACTCTTGCACACAAGCTTTTGAGAAGCAAGCTTTTACAAGCATGAATGTTAAGTTTCAGGACCTACACATGGTAATAGCAAGTGTCAGTTGTGTTTCAGATTTTAAAATTTATGCTGTGTATAATGTTGTTTAGTTAATGCATTCACGAAACAGAAGGAACAATGCAATTATATATAATTAATCACTAAGCCCCAGTAGCACATCTGGGATATTTATGATAAATAGTTTATTCCTTAAGGACCTGCTGTCCAAGAAATACTCGCTGAAGACATTTGTAAATAATGCTGTGTAATGGATATTATGGAAATCTAGTAATCTGGTTTTACAAAGTATGCGAACAGAAAAAAGATAGATTTCTCTAATATATTTTTAATGACAGTGTTTCCATTTGGTTAAACTGCTATCGTAAGGAGGTGATTTTTTTTGTTGTTGTTCATTTGCCAATTCTAAGTATCTATCTTTAGTCTTTCACTTTCGGGAAGTGTGCCCAGTAAGTAATAAATGGGATATTTATAATGGCCAGGCAGAGGCAAATGTTCTAGAAAGATGGAAGGCTGCAGTAATTCCAGATTTGTTAGGGGAGCTGCTTGCCACAACCAAAGCCTTTGAATTACATTTCCGCTTAGCGGTTAGTGGGATGTTAAAGAAACTGGTGACCGTCGTCCACTGAAACTCTCGCCAGGACTGTGTTCAGGTGGATTGTGTGGGGTTTGTACAGCAGTTCAGCTCTCAGATTCTTTTGTGCCTGTTGTTGTTAACTGGGATGCAGCTTTGCCTTCCAATTAACACCTTACAGATCTCTCCTCACCTGCAGACTTATTTACCCCAAAATTACCTGATATTTACCCAGCAGATTCTGGATTGGCTGCCGTAATGATTTCTCCTTTCACTGCTGAAGCAATTACCATGTTACAGGTATCTCTAGGACCAGTAATGAAAGTACTTTTTGAAGTACCGTGGCTGTGTTCAGCTTTGTGCTTACACCAAGAGCTCAATTAATTAGTTTTTCTTGCGTAGAAAGACTCAGGTATAGCCCCCCTTAATCGTCCTTAATCCCCCTATGATCCTTATCCACAATAAATTTTCAGTGAATTTCATTTGAAATAGTGTTCTTTAAGCAATATAGCCCCGTGCCCAACTATTTATTTTGCTAGAAATAATAACAGAATCTTACCTGAGGTGGCCCAGGGCATTCTCTTCTGTTGCTGAGCACCGAGCCATTTTTTTAAATAAAAAATACAAAAATATGCAGCGTGTGAGAATCATGCATCAATGCTTTCTCTTTCTTGCTTCTCAGATGTCCACTAAGGATGTAACTCTCACTCGTCTTGTCTTACAGTGTTCATTGCTATGCCTGAGGAAAGAAGATGATTAAGGAAATAGTAATAATTAATTGTCTGATTTTATTATTAAAAAAGAAGAAATTAAGCAAAGAAATACCATGAACTGCAGTCAGTAGCCACCTCTTTCTGTTCCTCTTTGAAAATGTTTTAACAGAGATTACTTAGATGCTTGGGCATCAGCCATCTCTCTGGGAAGCTCTCACTTAAATGAAGACAAAAACGTTTCATTTGAAACAGTGAATTTCACCTTAGCAATTGGAAGGCAACCATTGCATGGGGAAAGGAGGTTTGACTACTCGTGCATCAGTCCTATTTCAGGAAGTGCAGAAGCTCCGGAAGATTACAGAGAGGCTTTGAATGCCTGTTATGGGAAGTTTTTAAGAAGAAGGGGGAAGGTAAGTAGCAGTCAGGAAGGAGCAGGTTAAACAGCGAGGTCCCCTTACAGTTCTCTTCTAGCCTTATTTGCTTAAATGAGTTCAGTTACCTAAAAGAAGCTAGCTGAGGAGGGTATCTCTTGAGATCTGGTAGGATGTGACCGAATTTTAAATTCTACTTTCATCCTTTTACTGCCTAAAGACCCTCACGGGTTACTCTTGGCAATAGCATCAGCTTTGAAGATGCAGCCTGCAAGGACCAGTGTGGGAGCACTCTTCGTTCTGGTGGAGGGGAAACATTCATACATCATTATAGTTCAAAGTCTTCCTTACCTTGTTTTCTGAAGTTACTTTTGTGGCTTATTAGGGTTCAGCAGGACTTAAATTCTCATTCCAATAGGTTGTTCTTGAACAGAAAAGGTCATCTTTAGCTTTAAAATAGCTTTTAAAAAGTGCTTTAAAAACTAAATACCCCTCATGAGGAATCAGTCTTTAGAGAAGACCACTGTTTTCTGGAGCAATAATTTTTTGGGCCTAGTAAGGAAATTGCTTAAGAACTGGCAGACAGTTAATGAATTCTTCAGTTAATAATTAGAGTTATTTTTTTTAGTAGCCCCTGTTGATACTAAATGATCTGTCTATGCTTATAAAGAAAAATTCTCTTTCTTTACATAACTTTGCAGTTAATACCAAATGTTTGTAACTAAAGACCTGAAAGAAGCATGTTAAATTCTAAAAGTTTAAGAAATGTATACTGTACTTTCTGTAGCCTTATGCAAAACATTCCTGTTTATTATTTCATAAAGACTTTATGTTAAATTTTACTTTTCTTGATTTCTTTTAAGAGCAACATGAACTTCTTTGGATTAGTTAGCAAAAAAAAAAAAAAAAATTTTTTTTTTTTTTGAATGAATGAATAAAGAAGGAGGAGTGTATGAGGAGAAAGAAAACTAGCTTTTTGGGGGCAGCTTTAGCAAATCAGTTTTCTGAATCCCTAAGAAAATTTGCATTGCCACGTTCTTTTTCAGCTAAATGTGTTGGGGTTCTTATCTTGAATTCCTCATAATGTTGTCTTTGGTGCATGTTGTGATGAAGATCCCTGCCCCAGGGAGTGCCAGTGTGACATGGACATAGAAAATTAGGTAAATGCTTTGGGATACTGAGAAAGAGGCAGAAATGGAAGCTACCACAGCTTTCTGTGCTGGCTCTGCACGTACCAGAGGGCTTGGTGTGCCCAGGAAACACTGGAGGGGATTTGATGAGGAAGGATGAAGCAGGCTGGTATGGAGACGGAAGGGGAAAGAACAGACAGAACAGAGCTTTTCACCTTCTTCAGACCTCTGCTTAGCAATCTGGAGGCTACAGAGAAAAGGCTTGCTTTTCTTTGTGACCTCTCATGGACATCAGTGAGGTACTCTGTAGAACGCGGTGTGAAAATCACTAGGCTATGCAGAGGTTATGACAAAGAAAAAAAAATCCTAGAGGGTCAGGATTCTTTTAAGTGATGAAGTCATTTGCATTAATTGTAGGCACTTTTTTTTTAATGCCAATATTCCTTTTTTGTTGTTGTTCAGTTTTTAGGCAGGAAAAAAACATAAAAAAGGAGAATTTGGGGAAGAGCAGGCAATGGTAAGGCAGGAAGACTGACTGATTCTTCTGTTGGCTTCTGATTAGCAATTCTCCAAGCCCATGAAGGATGAGACAAGTTTGCTTTGCAGCAATGTTGATGTTCAGTTTCTTGCAAGAAAGCTCAGAAGGGAAGCTGGGAGTCTGCCTATTCTACAAACAGAGTCTGATTTTCAAAGCTATGTAAATGGAAGAAGAAAACTCATGAGTTTCATTTGGATGTCTTCAAATTACTGTTGCATATAGTGTGTGGTTACATACTGAAAGCTAAGATGTGGCTCCCGGTTCTCTCTGAGACTGAAACACATTCTCAAATTCTTTATCAAAACTGTAGCTGAATGCTTGCATCCAGGTGTTACATGTAATGATCCATCAGCTACACTGATTACCTTACCGTTCACTGTAAACATTTCAGTGAAGCATTAGGTGTGCTGTACCAGATGGGATTGCTTTCACGTGGACAAAGGCAACATTGTTCTCAAACATGGTGAATATTTGTTCCGAAGATAAATGGCAATTTTTGTAGCAGCCAAGCTAGCAAGTAAGGTGCCTTTCACCAAATCCAGAATCACACAAGGAAAGGGAGGTGGTTTTGTTTACATGTCAGGAAAGCATTTAAAATATATAGCCAAAACACATAGCCAAGCATTTAAAATGTGGCCAGAAATCACAAGGACAATATTATACAACTTCCTCTGTTTGCACACTAGACTGGAGTCATTAAAGACTTGGCAGCTTCAGAAGCCAGAGAGACACTAATATCTATTGCTGGGAGACAGCAAAGCTAGGTTCACCGGCCCATCATGTGCGCTAGTGGCCAGCAGGGCAGAAAAACAAAACTGAAGCTCACATTTTGTAAGTCCTTGCAAATCCTGCTGCCTGGACCCCACTGGAAGCCAGCTTTGAGCCTTAAGCATCTTGGCCAGTTGTGGGTTATGTGCAGAAGCTGCAGCTTGGTGTAAATAATCTGCGGAGGCTTGCCAAGGCCACCTTCCCGTATGGAAAGGCAAAGGAGAAGGGACCAAGACCCAGACTCTCAGTAGTCTTGTCCTTTCGTGCTCAAAGGAGCCTGAAGGATGAGTGACTTTCCACACTCTCATCTGGGTGCTTTTCTGGGAGGATAGCAAGCATTGTACTCAGATTTTTGAGGATTTTCTAATGAAGCTTCTTACCAACGAAATGAAGCTATTGTGGGTCAAAAGAGAAGGTTTTCATGGGGTCTAATAACTGGCTTGTGAGGCAGGAAATGGAGAGCAGGACTAAATGATTGCTTTTCAAAAGGAAAGAGATTACTAAAGGAGCTATACTGACAGGAGTCTTCTTGTATGTATTTATAAATGATTGGTAAAAGAAAATATTTACCAATCATACTTTTTTACTGATTCAGGAGAGGAAAGGCTAAAACTGAGAGGATCTCTCATTGCCATGTGGCCAGGCAGCAAAATAGGTGGTGTCACTCAGCACTAACAGACACAAGGTAAAGGTAAAAAGTCTAAAATACATGATGAGAGGCTCTGAGTTAACTGTTGTCACTCATAAGAGAGTTTCTCAATTTATGGTAAATAATTCCTTTAAAGCACTTACACTTTAGTCCTCTTTATGTATCCATTGGGTGAAGGATGCTCTGCAGGTCAGTTACTGTTGTTCCCAATCAGTGCGCTGGTGCCTATCTTGCGATGTTACATGGACCAGTTCTAGAACTGGGGGGGGAAACCTGGAGATGAAGGGCGGGAAAACTCAAGTTTTCTAAAGAGATCATCTAGTTCAGCAGTAGGGTTAAAAAAAGGCTCTAGATCTTTGCAGAGAGATTGCATTTAAAAGGTTCTTAAATGCAGTAATAATGTCCACAACCTCCCTTGTTTAAGCCTGCCAGACTTGTAACTCTCCTTAAAAGTTTCACTCTTCATTACTGAAATTTACACTGGTTGCATCTTAGTGTATCTGTGATGTGCATGGAGAAATGCTGATCGCCACCCCCACCCTCTTTAGAATAATTTTCTGCATATAGAAAGAGTGATAGTATATTTCCCTCCAACAGAGTTTCAGGTAGAAGAGAGATGTATGAGGCTTTTTATCTTCAGAAACTTTAGTTTGTGCTACTGGTCCTGTCCTTAGGAATGTAATTTCCTCTTAAAAGAAGATTTTTAGGCTGCAGGTGGGCAGCTGTTCATTTGACTTCCTTTTTGCTTTCAAAAGATCTTTCAGCGCCTTTTTTTAATTTCCTTTTTTTGATGTTGAAGACTTTTAAGTAAGGTGCAAGCTGCTACAGAAGTGCCCTAGAACATGCCAGCTGAAGAAGTAAATCTACTTTCTTCTCTTTTAATAATGATGAGCTAATTAGACTCATCCATCAAAATCCATTACTGCTGGCTGTTTCTGCAAAGACAGCTTACACAAGAACTGTGAAAGAAGCTCAGCCTTGGCCTTTGCCAAGGAGTAGCTGAGTTTTGGAGGCCTTGCAGGACTCCTTCCTGTCTGCTGTACAAATCAGGGATGTGGAGCCAAGCTCCCTGTCGTTTATGACTTTACAGCATGTGCACAGACCCCATTTCATAGGATCATACAATCACAGAATGGTTTGGGTTGGAAGGGACCTTAAAGACCATCTAGTTCCACCCCCTGCCGTGGGCAGGGACACCTCCCACTAGACCAGGTTGCTCAAAGCCCCATGGAGCTGTAGCAAGGGATAAGTGGGCATCTTACCCTGGAAAGCGTTTCCCAAAGGGCATTTCCTGATCCCATCTTTCCTGTGCTCCTGCTTCACACCAGTGGTGTTGATTCTGGGTCCTGTTCTTTCCCCATTCCTTGAAGAAACGCGTAGCCCCAGCCTGCTTTCTGAGTCCACATAGCCATAGACAATGGGTGCCTATCACCATTCCTGGTGCTTCTGCGTTTGGCACTCGGGTGGAGGTGAGGACTTTGCGAACGCAGTGTCCTGTTGGCATTTGTCCCACTATTTCAGCACCCCTCCTAGGAGGCACAGACTGTGGGTGACCTTTGCCAGGCCACACAGCGGGGTCTTAGCAATGTCGGTGTTAGCTTGTATTTATTGCAAGTGAAAGCAAGTCCAACCCAAGGGACTGGCATCATTCGTGCCACAGCTATGACATCCTTTTCAGTGGAGAGAGGGATGATTCACATGTGTTTCTGTTGTGCAGGCTTGTGAGTTTATTGGGAGTACGATCCAGAATTACTTAAACAGATTAAGGTTTCTGTATTCACTGCACAGGGAAACCTTCTCTTTCCAATGGGTTTGCAGGCCTGCAGGTACAGTGAGCAGAAAGGTTTTTGACCAGAAATGGCATCAGCCTGGTGCTGTTACATCCCCTGTGGGCTGAAGATACTGTCCGTATTATCCCTGAACAACTCAATACTGTGCTAGAGCACTCTGGAGACCTTGAGATGGGTGAGGTTGACCCCTAAAACAGTAAAGCTGGATGCTGGTTTCAGTGTCTTCTGTTCATCTGTTGAGTGTTGTGGCTGGATTTCTGCCTTTTATAGCTATTTTTTGAAGACTGCTGATATGAATACAACCATCCTTGACAGAAGAACAGGAGAAATTTCTAATATAAGCCCAGCTCTGACTCATGTGCTGATGAGACTGTGGAGATCTGTAAAAGGCAGCAGCAGGAGACAGCTACACACAACAGGCCAAGGAAAAAGACTTGCAAGGGAGGGGGAGAAACTGTTGTTCCTTCCTCGGGTTCCTCCCTGCTGCATTGTGCAGCTGTGAGAGCAGGCAGCTGCAGTGGAGTCTGGTGATGCTATTTACTTTCCTGATGTTTTTTTTCAACTTGCTGCTTTAACAAGCCCACTGGATCATTACCGGTTTCCCCTTTGCTGGAGGAGCCAAGTCACTCTGTGAGTGATGAGTTGGAGCAGAAGGCTGACAATCCAGGTCAGCACTTGAGCCTCCTCCTGCAGTTCTGCCTCAGGAAGAGGTTTGAGGTGGCCACCTCGGGCTAAAAGTGCTGGTTCCAGGCTTGCGTTGTGGTGCTGCCCTGCAGAGCTGTATGGGGTCCATACATACCAGCAGCAGGACCAGATCAGTGCTGCAGAGATTGCACACAGTGCTTTGGCCTTTGACAAGCAGGGGCTCATGCCAACTCGGCCCTGATCTCTAAGGCACCACATTTGCCCTGTGTATCCTTTACCAGTCCAGCATCAGGTTCAGTCTTGCCCTTACCTAAAGGTTGATGCAGGTGCATCTAATGCTTTCTTGGAAGGGCTGGCTCTCTGTCTTTCCTTCTGGTGGGAGCCGATGACTCCAGTTCCTTTCATTCTTCAGCTTCAGATCTGTGAGGCTTTGGCACTTATAGATGCACACATGTACCCATACGGACATGCTGCTTTCTTGACGCTCTCCTAGTTGTCTGTGAAGCCCTGGGCTTCACTCTCTGGAAAGTTTCATTAAGCATCTGCTCACCCTCAAGCCAGCTGTTTAGGGCAAGGTGTTGCCTGAAGAAATATAGGTCAGTTCATCTGATTAATTTGTCTGTGTGTAGTTCAGGATTGCTTAAAATGGGTAAATCTAGTTTGCTTAGCTCCTACTTGGGAGAGAGACTGTAATAAAATACTGCTTGAAATCCCAGCCCTTGCCTGTATTTAGCTTGTTCTCAGGAAGGATAAGCCAGCAGAAGCAATGACAATTACATTTTGTAAATCACAGTTTTACTGATGCTGCTGTCCATTGTGATACATAAATTCCCCCAAGATCTGTACTGAGCATTGAAAAGTCTGCTGCCATTGTGGCAATAAACAGGTGCAGTTTTTTTTGGGTGCAGTTTTTGAAATGTCATTTAAAGTCTTTCAGATACATATTGAACTGCATCAAACACACACTAAAATGGAGTGCAGAGATGGCAAGAAGATGTCACGTACTGGAATTATGGAAAAAAAAAGGACTCTGTACATTCTTCTTTGGCCTTGCCTCAGATGGGGAGCTTGGGGAGTGATGTGGGATACTTCAAGGGTGGTGAAATGATATACCTGAAGATGCAGTAAATTTTAAGCTGGGAGCTTTGAGATCAAGCCTGTGTGTGTGCCTTTCAAGCCAGTTACTAGCATTCTCCTTGTCCTCCTGTTCTGTACCTTACCCTCCCCTGCTTCCCCCAAAAATTTAAAAATTGAGGTGTGTTTCCCTGGATGGGACGAGGGTTGTGAGCAGCTTCCCACAGCCTCGGGTTTTTGCTTGCATGTGTAATCTCTGTTGGCAAGACTTTAGTGTCTGTTTGGTCACGAAGAGAGATGCAGAGAACAAACATACAACCTGGGCTGGGGCCTTACTATTAGTGTAGTCGTGTCCTATCCATACCCCTGAATACCCGTTGGCACTTGCATTTACGGTTGCTGACCGGTGGTCTCAAAGGAAGACCAGCTTTCTCTTCGGTCTACTTCTGCTGGGCTTGTGTTTCCTGACTGATGCCTACCATCAGCCCTCTGGACTGATTTGTCCAGAAAGCCTAGCGCAGACTTTGCTGCAGAGGGCAGACTGGCAAGCAGCGCTTCTGTGCTGCTGCCTGGAGTCCCGTCACCTTCAGTGGGACACCAGCACCTGCACGTGTCAGATGATTGCAGTCCCCGCGGGCTGGAGGGGAAGCACGGTCAGCACTGGTCTGGTCTTTCCCAGCCCAGGGTGACAGATGATGCCTGCAGGGCACGACTCCAGTTTTGTGCTGAAGCCAGTGGGGCTCTGAGCAGAGGAAAAGCCTCCTACACTGGAGCTCGGGTTGTGAGACCAGACTGTTTGTTGGTCTCGTCTCTCCCACCTGATCGCTTTGGCCAGATGCAACCCACAGCAGAACTGGAATAAAGGTGCAGCCAAGAGAGGGAAACAGATAGCACTGACAGAAGCTGAGTTTAAAATCTTTTATTATTTAGCTTTGCCAAACAGATAATGGAATCTGAAGTTGATTTGCTAAAATGTTTTGAAGTGGATGCCACCCCTGCCTGAGACAAAGAGGGCCTCAGTGGCAGCAGGGACCCTTAGGCTAATGGCAGCAGTTCAAAAGAACACTTTTAATTTTGTATGCAACAATGTAAACTTCAAAAATAGTAAACTATAACCTTTTCCCCCCCCTTTTTACATAGCATGTGATCTATCACAGATAGAAATTTAATGGCGAACCAAAATCGCATAAGTAAACATCCTGGTGCTTACAAGTTTCATAAAAAGTGTTACATTTGATGTAAATATATTACATTTTTAACTCTTAACACTCACAATTATGGAGTAAAAGCAACTGGCGATTCACCCCCTTAGTCCGTGTTCTCAGACTGTACATCAGCAACCGCACTCTTGTCAGCTCCGTTGTTCATTTTCAGTCAGATTTGTCCACACACGACCAAGACTTCCCCTTTCTCGTGCTAGCGTTAATCAAGTGCAGCTCCACACAGGGGTAAAACCTGTGCAAGCGAGAGGAGAACCAGGTCCCCCGCGCGCAGACTTGCAGTCCCTGGACCCCGCGCTCCCACAGAAGCCACAGAGCGCGTGGGGGGCACGTCCTGATGCCGTGGGGCTTTGGGGTGCCCCGGGGCTGCAAGCCTGAGCCCCGCCGTGCAGCTGCCTCGCGGCGGGGCCTGGCTCTACGTGGGTAAAGACAAGAGTTCTGTAGAAGGCACTGGATTGCTCTTGCATGGTTTTAAACGTGGACTACAGCCATGCGCAGTACAAGGAGATTTGGGCTCTAGACTGCTTTCCCTCTAGTACTTTAGTGCAAGCATTTTTAGCACTTGAGTTTTCAACCAGTTCCAGCGCAGCATGCGCTCATCTATACAGAGTGATTTCCAAACTTCCTTCCTTCTACTCTTCCCCCACCTTCCTGTCCCCATAAAGATTCCCTTTTGGTTCCTTGAAAGCTTTCAGAGTACAGCTCTGGTCAAAAATAGACATGTGATGTAGCATAGCATTTGTTTCTTTTAAATCACAGTGTGCGATGCATCATTCGGTACCTAATGGTCAAAATGTCTGCCCTGCTTTTCATGAAAATCATTCTTTAAAATAGCCTATGCAAATATACTTTGACTATATATTACATTCATTTAAAAAGAGAAGAGAGGTTCTTGGTTTGCAGTTTTTTTTCAGTGTACTACTTAAGTGAAAGGTCTGATGTGAAAAAAGTACAAGCAAACTGGACATGCCAAGACTTGATGCCTTAGATGGTGATCATATCAAAACTGTACAAGTATGTACACCGTGTTGGACAGGTGTGCTTCTTTCCAAGAAAAGACCTTTGCATCATCATATGTAAGGTTAACCACACAGTTTTGGTAAAAAAGAGCATTTAATGAGCAAAGGATGACATGGAAGGGCGAGTTCTCCGGCTTTTGTTGGGCAGTCCTGAAGCGATGTCTCCGTTCCCTTCGGGGATTTCTTCCTTCTTCCGGACTTTGAGACGCGTGAGGAGCTTTATCACCCAGACGTCCCATTCCTCTGGCAAGAGCAACAGGAGGAAGCCCAGGCCAATAATGACGATGGCGATTACTCGGACACTGTTGAAGACAATTTCACTCGTGTAGTGATCAACAACTGTGTGGGACATTGAACTGGCGTTATTATGTGGGACAAAGCACGAGGGCAGCATCCCCTTCCCTCCCCTCACCTCCCTGGCTCAGAAGGCTGGGCTGCGGAGCTGGGTCGGGCGCGCAGGAGAGGGTGGAGGAGATGGCAGCGGGGGGCCTCTTCCTGCTGGTTTAGCACACCGTGGGGTACGGCCTGGGTCAGAGCCGGCGCGGCAGGCCTGTGGGCACCGGGTACAGGAGGGGACGTCGCCTGGAGCCGCAGCTGAGGTCTGCGGCAGCCTCTTCTCCCTCGCTCACCCACAGCACGGGCACTGCTGCTGAGGCCCAGGTGTGCCGTGAGGGGGGCACTTCCCTCCCCTGGCACAGCAGCTCCTTCCTGCACCTTCCGCGCCTCACCCCGAGTGCCCCGCTGAGCGAGGAGCCCCACGCACGCTGAGCAGACGTCGGTCTGTGGCTGCTGACAGCTCGCGGGCTGCGTTTGGGTGGGAGGCCTCGCGCTGCTGCTGCGTTTGCTAGCTCGGAGCGAGGCAGCACGAGGCTGGGAGCCACCGGCGCCAAGCACGCTGCGCCTGGGAGCCTGGTCGGGGAGAGGGGGCAGCTGCCTGCTCTGGAAGGGGTTTTTCACCCCCATGGCTAATGACAGAGCCTTGGGAGAGCAGCCTCCCTGCCAGCAGTGCTTCCGAGTCCCCCGGTTCCTCTAAGGAGCAAGGAGGTGTATGCAGGGAAGGGGTTTTGCTTCTTTGGAGTTCTGTCCAAGAAGGGGGACGGCTGCGGTTTGGGCCAGGTTTGCCCGTCCACTCCCCTGCCCAGCCCTCACTGCGTTTGCAGTTCTACACCTGCGGTTTTATTTACCAAGACAAGCAGAACTGCTCACACATATTTGTTATTTACCAAGGCAAGCAGAACTGCTCACAGGTATTTGCTCTAAAATCTTAGCAATTCTATTTCAATTTAGTATTAAGCCTGCCTGGAAAAATTCATTAAGAATTGATTTCTACTTCATGTGTGAGTTTTCATCCCAGCCCAGAGATGGATGACTTCAAATCTAGTTTGTTTTTCAGTATGCTGGCTTCTTCAGACAGTAACTTAAAAAGCAATTTTAGAAATGATGAATAGTCATCCAATATTATACAATACATATTTAACAATTAAAGTATGAATTTTTAATCAGTGTCATCTCCATAAGTTTTTAAGAGAAGATGCAAAATGTCTTTAACGGAGCGATTTGCTTTTATCCCTGGTAGATATTTGAAAAGCCACAGATTTCATGTATTCATTAAGATGCAAAAGTCAGAAATTCTTACCCGCATTTACTGGGACACTCAGTACAATTCCAAGAGAAATCAAGGTGGGGTACGTAATAGCAATTCCAAAATTTAGTAGAATATTGAATGCTGAAGAAGGAAAGAAAAAACACCTTTTACTACAGTGAAATGAGGCAAAGCAAAATACTTTTGCTTTACTACTGCCTCTGTATGTTGTTTGTATAGAAAGCATATTAAATTCTGGTATTCCTGGAATACCTGTGCACAGACATCCGTCTGCTGCACGACTGTCTGCCCAAGACATTGCTGTTTCCAGGGAACTCTCTATCCTACTAGAGTCCAATGGCAGGATTAGGGTGAGGTTTGGGCACAGCCTGTCTCTTAGTGTAATCCTCAGAAATACAGTCCTGGGCAGTTCCCACTTCCTATCCCAATTCACCTCGTCCTGCTGAAAGGAAATATTTTTTCATCTGGGAGATTTCAGCTAAGTAGTTGTTTCTGTCTGCATTTTTGTTGTTGTTGTTATTTTATTTTGTTTTGTTTTGTTTTGTAGAAAAGCTGCCTCCAGGTGCAGTTGGAATATACTGCAATTCTGTCCCTCTTCCTGACTGGAACTTGCTAAATATAATTTCATTGTAATAATATCATTTTATTGTAGTACCATACACTCTTCATGGAGTGTCTTATGACAAATTAATAATTGCTTTGGACCAAATTCACCCTCGTTTCATGGTGATTAGCTTTAGCAAAGTCAAGAGAGCTTCACCAGTACTGAGCCTATTGAACTGAAAAAGTGCTGCCTGTTTTCTGGTAATATCTCCACATATATTGTACACTCCAGTGATCCTTGCCAAGTTCTGCACTACTTGCTTTCAGAAAACTTCTGTTGAGTCCTCTTACAAGTGAGCTGGAGCTCCTTCTAAAGTCAAACTGCATAAGGTAAAAGGAGCTCTGATTGAGAACAGGGATGGAGAAGGGCTATTTCCAGTACGAAAGAAAGGAATGTCTTAGGAGATGTGACGCTGTTATCCATTTTAGGGATAAACTGTGGCAGCACAGTCAACATATCTGGTTTAGCAAGGAACAGCATCACGTTTCTGATGATGAGGAATCAATAAAGCTTGGATTTAGCTTGGATTTTATCCCTTCCAAGCTGAGTTCCCTTGGTAGCAGAAGACAGGGGTGCCACCTACAAAATCCCCATCGGCGCTATGCAATGCTGCCTTTTCGTTCCCCTCAGGAATAGCAATTAGCTATTACTTATGTCAGCAGAGGCACCAGAAGCTGGCCTTGACCTGCCTGGCCAAACCTCTTGCTGGGGCGATGCCAATGAGCCCCAGGCAGGGCTGCATCCTGTGACAGCCCCAGCAAATATCACTTGTCTCTGTGAAGCAGAGTTTGTGAGCAGGGTTTGAGACAAGCTTTATGGTGCCGTCTCACAGCACCTTCTAATGATAGCCATAATATTTGAGTTTGGTCATAACAGCAGGAACAGGGTCTACATTTCCACATAGGAATGGGCCCTCTGCATGACTTCTCAAGCTAAAACTTAGGTTCAGAAGAAGGGAAAACAGCTCCAGTAGCTCAGAGAGCTACATCTTGTACCAACGGCCAGTTCCTGGCATGCTCTTTCACCCCGAGCAGCACAAGAGCCCAGTATGTACTCACTCAATAAGAGAATCGAAAATCCGCAGAGGTTTCCCCAAGGAACGATGGCAAAAGAGCTCCAGTATTCCACTTTGGTAAAATAAAGGATGACAGGAATACAGGTAACGAAGAGAACATTGAAGACGGCTAACACGGACAGAAATAAGGCAGCTTCTCCGAATTTTGCACTGCCCAAAAGAAGTTTGAATAAAACCTACAAGACAGAAACACGTGGGCTGGTGTAAGTCTCGCACCACTTCCCCAGAGGGCTGGCATCCCAGCTCCTGCGGCTCCCGGTGTCCTGTCTGGTGCCTGAGGCAGAGGGACTGCGTGCAGAGCCTGTGCACAATGTTGGCAGACACCTGAGATGGCTGCAAGTGGAGCTGTGTGCCCCAGCCCCGCTCCTGGCACCTCCCCAGAGCAGGGGCAGCTGCCCAATACACCCATGTGGGAAGGGGGCTCAACACCTTTGGCCGTGCTAAGGAGAAGAGATTGCACCTCCTGAAAGGGGAGGTAGCTCACCCTAGTCTAGACCCTTGAGTCTGTTTTCTGCATGCTCCCTTCAGGAAAACCTCAGGAAAATCTGACACGAAAAGCAGAAGACTTGGTGGAGAGGGGCAGGGCAGGAGAGGAGAGGAAGCAACGTGTGTGCTCCCCTTGCACGAGATGTCGCTTGCCCATGCCTGGAGCTGCGATCCGAGGAGCACAGTGGTGGTGAGCAAACACGTCCATACCGCCTGGCTGTCCCCACCGGTGTCCCCCCACACCACAGCCCACCCGCCAGCACCTCTGTCCCTGCGTCCCAACGAATGCTCGCAGTGTGGCCTTCCCAGGGAGGAGGAGGCTTTGTCCTGACTGAGGGCAGACATCAAGTAAGCAAATACCTGTGCTCACAGCAGAGGTCCTCAGAGAAGGGCACGGAACTGCGCGAAGGTTTACAAGCAAGACAGGAGCAGCGAAAGCCAACAATGGTGGCGACTGGCATCTGTCTGTGGGGAGACCCAGGTATGCTTACCTTGTAGAGAGCAGACATTGAGGCAGAGCCCACCACCAAGGCTATCCCGATAACGGAGTGGCTGTGAAACCCATCAGCGTACGTCATCATAACTATCCCTGCAATAGCAAATATAGCAGCCACGATCTGGTTGGGGACAAACAAAGAAAGCGAGCGTTACTGGCCAACCCCCAACATGGAAAAACATGAGAGTAGCTTTACATGAGAGGGCAGCACTTCTGCATCATCTGTTCCTGTCCCCAGGCTGATAACCACAGAGCCGATGCTGCCTCCGCTCGCAGCTTCCCTGGCTGGCTAAGCTGCAGGCAGAGCTGTGAAGGAGAGGCTGCAGCAGGCAAGGCTCAGCATCCTGGGTCTCAGCCTGAGCTGAAGGGGCGATTTCATCTCTGTCACTGAGCCTCGCCATGAGCGGGTTCCTGCAGCGTGCGCATGACAATGATACAAAAATAGGAAATCCCTGGTGCTTGCAGGAAAGGCTCTGAGTCCTGAGGAGGTTTTGGTGGTAAAAGGCTTGTTGAAATAAACAGGGAAATAAAATGCATGTAACTACTTCCAGTTCAGACGTCATTTTGGTTAGGAAGAGGAGGCTTAGTTGCCAGCCAGGCCCACAGCAATGCCCAAGGTTATTCATCCAAGGGGAGGTCACGCTCATGAAAGTGGGGGACAGGTTGCCCCTGATTTAACGGGGTCAGCAACAGACCCTTGGCTTCGGCACACAGTCCTGCCAGATGCCTCAAGCCTCCCCAGGTGGTGCTTCTGGGATGAAAATGGCTTCCTGCAGGCTCCAGCCTTCCTGGCTCTGCAGAGGTGCTAGGGATGCCCTGCTTAGACCACATCCCCTCTGGCTGCGGCTATACAGCTATGGGGATGCTTCCAAGATGATCAGGACAAATGAGTTTATTTTGGCCTATAGCGGGGCTGGTGCCAGCCAGCTGTCCCCTCTCCTGGGGCCAGACCAGCACTTTGAGCCCCATCCACAAGTTGCCGCTGGCTGTGCATCCAAGAGCCAGGGCCTCTTCTCACCTCCCCCATTCACCACCAGGGATGCAGTGAAGACACAGCAGGGAAGCCTGTGTGCCAAGCACTGCTGCCGCCCGGTGAGAAGCTTGCTGTGGGGAGACCCCCTTGGCCAGCTGCAGGTCCCCGTCCCGGCAGCCTCTTCCCTGGGCTGAGCTGGGGCTGCTGCTGGGGGACATCTGGCTGTCCGTGTGTCCTGCGTGGAAAGGGGGACGAGCCTGCAAGGTAAGGCATCTGGGCTGGCAGTCCTGTCAGCATCACGCCTCTCCACACACAGCTGCTTCTAAAGGGATGCTTGGTGTGGCGTAGCTATGCCCCACCATCCCGGACAGGCTTCTTGTTTTAAGGCAAAGAGAGAAAAAAACCCAGTGCCTGGCACTACAGCAGCATGGGGCTGTTCGGGGCAGGCAGGACTGAAGGAGCTCAGCAGCGCTCAGCAGTTCTCTCACGTCAGCATGCTGCTGCTTGTCAAATAAAAATAAAAGGACGTGCAGACAGTGTGGATACAGAAGCGCAAGAGAAAAGGGCATCAAACAAAACCAGCATGGGGCAGGTGCAGAACAAACAAAAGATTTGTCTTCACCCAATGTGTAAATCAGCCAAGGGTATCCTTGCTATGGGTGTGAAAAATTTACCAGGATAAACTCATGAAGGAAAAATGTCCATCAAGGACTATTAACTATATGAACATCACTTCTATCTCAGGAAGTCCTTGAGCCTCAAATTGCTGGAGAGGCTGACGACAGATTATCTTTACAGGTTTCTCCCGTTCAGGCAGATTTTTCTACTGGCAGCTGTTGGAGACAGGCTGCTGGCGCAGATGCACCTCTGCTCTGACTCAGTGTAGCTCTTTGCAGAGTTGCAAGATACATGGCTAGGGCTTATCTGAAGGATGGCATCTCCAACCCCTCAGCATTGCCTGTGCTATAGACCAGGAGACAGAGAAGGGTAGATGCAGCATTTCGTGTAGCCTCTGCTCCAGGCTTGGCCATCTCCCATCCAAGCCGTGTGTGGCTTACCCAGCCTCTGCTGGAGAGCTGGGTAGGGACCGCAGCCACGCATGGGCAAACAAAGCCACTCTGCAAACAGCTTTGCTCTGGCAGAAGTTTTTGCCTCTTCTACCAAGCATGCCACGAGTGTCAGAGAAGTCTTGCCCTAACCTCTCGGCCTGTCAACATGTCAGGAGCATCCCATCAGCTTTCTCAGCAAGCCTTTCAGCCTGTCCCTCAAGCATGTCATTAGCAGCAGCTGCAGGTTGCTTGCACAACAGCGACCAGCCCATGGGGACTTGCAGATATCTCAGCACTGCAGGGCTTGCAGAAGCAGCACCTCAGGCACTCACAGCTTCTCTACACATTGGCCCTGTGTGGAAGCACCAGGACAACTTGTGCCCCGCTTGGATGGTGGCTCTGGGCAAAGGGGAGAATTGCAGCTTCACTGCAGGAGATGGAGGTGCTCCTGCCGTGGCACATGGAGGCGGGTGGCAGGGCCGCCGTGTGTCACACACTGTGTTTCCCTGCCAGTCCCTGGGGACGAGCGCCTTCTCACTCACATTGTGCCACAGATCAGGGAAACACCACAGGTTTTGGGGTGGAGAAATGTCTGTGCGAGGGCTGATAGCCCAGTTCTCCTGCAAGTCCCTTCTCCCTGCACCCAGGCCCCTTGCTGACCCATCAGTGGGGCAGGGGGTGGCCGTGTCCCTCCTTGGGCACATGGGTGTCTCAGGGAACCCCTTGGCCACTTCTCACCAGCACCGGGTACCACAGTGAGGGGCTGGGATGTGTGGGGGAGCGTTGCTGCCGCATTTCCAGAAAGGTGGCCTTTCCCGAGGCAGTATGGACAAGAAACAAAGGACAGCTGGACGTGGCTGCAACCCTAGAGAACACAAAAGAAATGTCCCTGCTCCTGAGTCCATGTGTCCCTGTGGGTGTCCGAATGCACAGGTCAGCTTATTTTCCCCAAACTCACATCCAGCTG
The DNA here is from genome assembly GCA_013399115.1 of Anseranas semipalmata. NCBI lineage: Eukaryota > Metazoa > Chordata > Aves > Anseriformes > Anseranatidae > Anseranas > Anseranas semipalmata. The sequence goes on along the minus strand of VXAA01000155.1, from coordinate 101,565 downwards.
TGGGAGAGAGCACATACAGAGCAAGGAGCAAGCTGCCAGCGCAGGAGAGCAGTGGTCATCCATCTACACACCTCCTCTCCTGACCCCAACCAGCACTGCAAGGTTCTCACTGACAGTGCCACAAGAGCACCAGCAAAACACATTTTTTTTTACTCTGATCAAAATGGCCAGCATGGCCAGCTGGGATAAAAGTGACACTTCCCTACCTCCAGGACCATTTCAGGATACCCTTGCTTATGTACTCAAAACAAACAAACAAAAAAACCAAACAGTTAATCTGTTTTCTGGGTACCGCTACCTGGGAAGTTGGATGGGCAAGCGCAGACACCAGCTGGCGAGGCCGTGCTGGTGGCAGGGGCGTTTTGCAACGCTCCCCTGAGGTGCCTCTTGGCTGCATCCACCACCAGGCTGTCCCAGCGCTCCTGCCAGAGAGCAATGCTTCCCGAAAGGTTAACTCTCGGCAGCAAGGTATTGCAGCCTCTCCCGAGCACTGAAAGCTTTGCCCAGGTTGATGAGCAGGGAGCTCCTCAAGCAGTGAGTGAAAAATAGGCATTACTGCCGTTATTACTGTAAATATTAACACAGTGCCTGCTGATGCGGCAAGGCCGGAGGGACTCAGCGGTGCCTTTTGGTTGCAGTTACTGCTGGGTCACCGTGGTGGATGCCAGGCGCCATCTGCCTGGCTCCGCTGCCAGAGGACACCGCGTGCTGAGGGCTGCCAGAACGGCAGCAGGGTCAGCGGGGGCCGTGGGGTTTCCAACGCTCTCGGAAACCTTTTAATGCAGAGGAGACAGGCAAAGGCTGATGTACGCTCACAGCAGCATGGAGACAGCAGCTAGGCTTCACGTCATGCTCCGGAGCAGGTTTCCTCTTTTCTGCTGGAAAACGCGCAGGGGGCCAGGCTGCAGGCAAGGGCTCGTCCTCCCTCTCCGAGGGTTTCTGTGCTGACACTGCAGGGGCACTGCTCCGGGAAAGGGGACAGGAAGGGCAGAGGGAGAGAGGGGAGAAAGAGACAGAGATAAGGAGTCACTTACCCTCACTCCCATGAACCTGTCCCTCAGAACGATCCATGAAAGCAAGAACACAAACGCTTTGTTGCAGCAGAACAACACGGAGACATCCGTAGTGTTTATTTTCTTTATTGCATGTAAGTAAAGGTAGTTTGTGAGTGTCCAAAGAACACCAAAGGGTGCTGCCTTGGTAAAAAACACCTTCAAAGTCAAGCCGTTGTCTCCAAAAAATCGGCAGCACTCCCTAAAACAAGGAGAGAAAGGCAGCATTAGTACACAAGCCAGTCACAGCCTGTAGCAAACACATAGGTTTCCTTTCTTTCTTGCTCCTCATCTTTTCCTTTGAGGGGAAGGGGGCACACAACTTAAAGATGAGGTGCGAAACAAGCTCCAGCACCTGCTGCAGCAGCCGCCACCTGCACAGGGCACCAGCAGGCTGAATTTCACCCTCACCACGAGCACCTTCAAAGCAGGACGTCTTGAAGCAGCTTGGGGTCGCTCTCCTTTCGCACCGGTGGGGACCAGGACGCTGAGGGGCCCCGCACTGCTCCCGCAGGCTGGCGGCAAAGCCCCTGCTCCCCGCTCCTGCTGCAGCCCCCTCCAATGCCCAGTGCTACAGCTGGTGATTTGGGGGATTTGGGGGATTTCCCCCACAGGGACAGGGGCTGCCTCAAGCCCCTGCTGCTGCCCGCGCTCTGCAGAGCGAGGCGGCCGCACCGAACAGGGCGGCAGGGGCTGCGAGGCGGGGGGCCGGGGCAGGCGGCCGGGCTGTGCGGAGCCCTGCTGGTGCTGGGCAGCTGCGTGGGCTCGTCCTGCTGGCTATCAAACCCGCAGAGCCCCCGAGGCCTGCGAGCGCGTTAATGAGGTGCTCTGACAAAATTTGAGCGAAATTAAATTTTCCTCCGACAATGAATGCCAAATAGGTTTGTGCTGCTGCCTTGAATTTCAAGCTGGTTTTTTTTTTTTCTGAAACTGGTCACGTGAGTGTCTTTGTTTGGAGCCTGATGAAAGAGCATTTTCGATCCATTTCGATCCATTTTCTCAGTGGATGGGGCTGCACCAGGTGGTTACCTACAGAAACCAAGCCGTGCTCCAAGCCTTTTCAGATTTCCCCCATCACTCTCTCTCTGCAATCCTACAGAACTATGTCCAATTTTCAAGTCCTATCACTATCTCATATGCCATACAGCTCCTCACACTGATATGACTATAGGGTGGACAGCCCTGGGAATAACATCGCAAATCCAGGAATTAAGTGCCTTCGGCAGCCCTCAGAGGAATGACCAGAGCCCGAACATGAGACTCAGCCAGAGCTGGCAGCTGGGAGGTTGGATGGGGCCTTCAAATCGAGGATCTCCTGTGGGTCACTGCAGCATCTGTACCCCTGCCACATCCTCCCATGGCAGGAGGCAGCCCAGCCTCTGCCCCTTTCTAGCAATGTCTCTGGAATCCATCCGTCCATCTATCCATCCATCCATCTATCCATCCATCCATCCATCCATCCCCCCCCCCCCACCTAGCAGTTTTCACTGCTGTGCTCATGCTGTCATGCACAAGGACTAGTTTTGGTGTGCTCCTACAGACAACAGCCCGGTGAGGCTTAGTGCCACACAATTCAGAGCATCCAAAACCTCCAATTCACTGATTAGCAAATGTGACCAGAGGCAAGAAATCACAGAAACATTCACAAAATGATGTGCCATTGGTGCTTCTGGAGATGCTGTTCTCTATCACCACAAATCCATTTCCTATTTTGCACAGCAGGTGTTTTTTGCTAAAACTCTTCCATTTTTGGAAGAAGTGTTTCAAACAGGACTAGGAATGTGTGCTGTTACTGCAGTCTAGGCCCGATTCATGGCCATGTCCCACTGGATCCATGCAGTAGAATAGCCTGGCGCATCTCCGAGGCACCTGGTGCCATGCCGCGACGCCCCAGAGGCCTGCCTCGCCCAGGCACGGGTCAGGGCCCTGAGCTGCACGTCCTCCCCTGGGAGTCTCTTCTCACTGGCCTACACAGTAAAGCTTCCTATTAGCTGCTTTCTCTGGTTTCACTAATTCTGAATTGCTTCTCGCAGGCTCCGGCTTCCAGAGGAGGCCTCTTTAGGGAGAGGTTTCCCATCGAGCACCGGGTTGCAAGGGGGCTCCTGCCCGAAACTACCTGTGGCTATGGAGGGTGCTACCACGCACGCACACCGTCCCACCAAACAGGCGTGCTGCTAAACCACCCCATGGGGGCAGCAGGTGCGCCAGATGGCTGTCGTGGACTTGGCATCGTCAATGAAGTCTGAGGAGCGTGAAGAGAAACGTGGCCTCTTTTCACGCAAGGATGACTTTACACTGTACAGGAACCCCCTCACAATTAATTGTCTCCCCAGGTTTGCTATCGCTTGTCAGAGGAACTGATTTTTCATTGGTGCCATCACGCAGCTCATGAAGCCCCATTTGATGAAGAGAGCTATCAGTGAGTAATGCCAGACAAACAGTTATGGGAAGCAAGACAGGGCAGGGATATAAGCCACACAGTAATCCCAAAACAGCTGGGGGACAAAACCACTCCAGAAAAACCAACCTTCAACTCTAAATATTTTGACAGAACATTTTGGACACAGCTCCTCCTGCTGTCTGGTTGTCTCAGTTTTGCCCACAAGGGCACACTGTACCTGCTGCAGATGCTGATGTTTTATGGATGCTCTCTGGCAAAAACAGAGCCCGTGTCCTGTGGCTCTCCAGGCATGCCTGAATGTGCCAGAAAAGCCTGCCTATGAATATGTTAGCAATCTCATCTGCTATTGAAAGTGTAACATTTTAAGGAAGACAAAAGCCAACCTAACCCGAGGGCAGTCTGTAAGCACTCAGCATCCTTTGGAGCCAAACTCAGCAGCTGCAGATCCCGAAGTGTCCCAAAGCCGCAGGACAGATGGGGAGCCTGGGTTGTCCCCTTGCAATGTCACAGGACAGCAACTTTCAGCTCTGCCTGCAGGCTCAAGCAGCACAGCGAGGCCATGCCCGCAGACGCGATGACTTTAAGCAGCACTCAGCATCCACATGGGCACGCAGCATTCGCTTGGCATGGCATCATGACAAACGCGGGCTGCTGTGCTCTGAGGCCCTGGAGATGTGCATCCCTGAGCTGCTCTGGAGGAGTGGAGCCCAGGCAGAGGCTGTTTCTTGCCTTCAGCTCTAAAGGGGCCTCCCGGGTCTGGTAAGAGAAATGCCACCTTCTGTGTTAAAAGATAAATTGTCACCAAAGACTGACTAGACCTACTCCTGCCGGTATTACCAGCAGTCCTGCAATGGGCAGTCTCACTTTCAGCACAGACAATGGCCAGACAGGCTACAGGGAAAGGGCTGACATAGAGCTGAGGTGTGCCCTGGCCCCGTGCATCTCCAGGTGGTGAGACTGGAGCTCCATTGTAATCACAGCAATGGGTTTAAAAAAAGGAATGCAAGGCATTAGTAAGGCAGTGGTGAAGGGCTGTATAAAACTGGAATGGAAACGTCAAACGAAGAGATCTCACTGCTTATATTTTTTTACTCTGAATTGTTGGTTTCATAATCCTTCATGTGTTAGTTCTTGTTCTTCCTCATAATCTTTTTAGTGTGTCTCTTCATTAACCCAGCAAATGGCAAATTAGCTCTGCCCCATTGTGCATGTCTGCAGCACAACAAGACTATCAAAATATCTCAGTCACTGGAACTGAGCATCCCCAGTGAAGTTAATGACAAATAGTTGGTGCCAAAATTGCATGCTAAGTTAATCTTATTGAAAGCAGGTGTTGCAGTCAAATAAAGCTTGCAAATAAAGCACGACGCTAAAGATCCTTTTTTTTTTTTCCCCATTGAGCTCATAATTACGTGCTTAACAATATTTATCTTCAACTGCCTTTTTTGCTGCTTTGAACCTCGTGCAAATGAATGTATAAAATTCTGCCCAAACTGGAAGGAATGTTTTTTACTCCCCTTTGCAAAATAAAGCCACTTTCTGAAGAGGAAAGGTAGACAAGAACCAGACAAAGCACACACAGCGTGTTCCCTCAGCCCAGAGGTTTGGCCTCTTGATGCCGGAAAGCAAAACTATGCCAGAAAGGTTAATAAGCCATTGAGGCTGCCATTATATTTTTTGGAAAGATGCAGCAAAGCAGAAAATATCTGGGAGGAATGCACATCATAAGGAAATTCTTTGCACAAGCCAATTATTTTTCCTTTCCAGACTGTTAACTTTTGTTACAGTTTTCTCATTGTCACAGTGTTCATACTGGAGCCTTCTCCAAAGTATGTTTTGTTCTGCTGTTGCTCTTAGTCATTGTTTTCTGTTCTTCGTAGGCTTCACTTCTTGCTTTGTTTGACCTTGTAAGGTCTGTACCTGAAAACTGAATTTAGCTAAATTGCTCCTGATTTTCACCACAGTGAGCATAGGCTCCCCAGAGCAGAGAAAAGCAGCCAGCGTGCCAGCTAATCTGGCCTCTTGATTAGAGATTGGCAGGCAAAACATGTTTTGCTCATCCCTGCACTGATGAGGCCTGCATGGATAAACAGTCTGCAGTAGCACTGTTAACAGTCGTACATTTTCCATTCAATGTACGAAAAGAGACACGGACTAAAATGCCATGCCTTGTGTTCTGTGTGACTTGAAAGCCAGTTGCAGCAAGCAAAAGCCAACAAGACAGACAAGGTGCCACAGCTGGTAAAAGAAGGGAAAAAAACTAAAACCAAATGTAATTTCTTACAGTGAAAAAAAATTCCTGGGACATTTTTTCATAATTTATCCTGTCAGGGCCACATCATTTCTCTTGCATTATGCTCATGAGATAGGTTGAAGATTGCTGTGCAGAAATGAAACACAAATTAAGCAAAAATATTCCTCAAAAATCCTCTCCAGGAGTGTATATGGTGTGTTTCCCAGAAAATAGGATCATGCTTTCAGCTCTGCTTCCCTCTCCCTTGAGCCAGTGCTTGTATGAACAGCAGTCACGGCAATGTCAGCTTCCTAGGTGGGCAGATTTTGGAGCCATGTGAGCGGAGGGTGGTTTCCTGATTCCCATTTTACAGATGGGCAAGCTGAGGCACTGAGCAGCGAAGTCTGAAGGTGCTTGAAGGAGACAGGATGAGGAATGCCTGTAGTCTGCATCTTCTGAGATCTGGGGACTTACTTTTCCTGCATTTTTATTTTGTAGCCAACTTCTCTTACTGATCAAGCCAGCCTCCGCGTGTGTTTTTCCTGCGTCACCGCAGGTTCACGTGCCAGCAGAACAGTTGTGTGGAGGCTCCTGTGGTGTGTCCCAGATCATAAAACACTGCAAATAAACCTGCCAGCCTCAGCAATTTCCAGAGAGGTACCCGGGGTGCCTGCAGTGCCCTTTAAATCTCAACCTTGGAAAATCTCAAGCCTGTCCTTAGCAAGGACAATCTAGCAAGGGCAGGCTGTCATAAAAGCACCGTTTCCACAGCAGATTACATGTGGAACAGTTTCTTTAATTGATTGCTCCTGGCTACAGGGCCAGGTCAATTTGAGAGCATGTCTACAAATCTTACGCTGCAGGAAACTCAAGCAGCGGGTCACTCGTGGCCGTGCCATGCCAGCGCTCTGCTCACAGCCTGGCAGTGAGCCCAGGCCCGTGCCAAGCGCATCCACTCACCCTCCCCGCTGTGCCCTGGGGGCGATGTCCCCTCCCTTGCTGCCCCTCCATGTGCCTGGGCCCCCCAAGGGAGGTTTCTTGAAACTGAGAAAGGATGGAGAAGCCCCTGATGTCAGATACCGCACGCCTGCTTTCCTCAGCTCTGGGGGTGAATTGGTGCCGTCAGAACAGGGAAAAAGGCCTGAATCGAAGCTTAAAGCCACAGGCAGATCTGGGGCTTGTCACTAAACCTACCTGCTCACACAAACTGAAAAATAGCTATTCAAGATACTAAGCAGTTTCTCAGAAATGGACATTATCTAAAATAATCTAATGGTTTGTTAACACCTGTCAGCCCATGCCTATGTTTCTGTAAGCGTTTTATTAAATGGAAGAAATGACCCTAAAAGTCAATCCAGTATACAGCTACCACTTTCAAATGTACGTCTGATGTTGAGCAGCACTTGTTTCTACACACAATTTGGGGCTGATGTTCTGCCTGTAAACTTCAAACTATTTCAGGAGCTTCCAGCTCATTTGCAGAAACTCATTCTGGTAGGAAATGAAATGAGAAAATTGTCTTTTCTTGAATTAAACAAAAAATCTCCAGGCTGATCTTTCTTCCCTGAACTAGAGAGGCAGAGGCAATTGGTTTTGCTCAGCACTGTACATGTGCCAAACTATGCATTTGCACAATAAATGGTCCCAGGAAATGCTTAGCTATGGATTTACGTAATACACCAGAATGGCTCCAAAAGAAGCAAATAATACAAATCTTACAAACCACCTGAATACACATTTCCAAGACAAGTCTTAGCACGCACTCCACTCGCACTGGAAGCCTTAATGAGAGACTGTTTAAACTAACAACAACAACAACAAGCAGTTTAAAAGAACAAGACCAAACCCCGGGGAGAAGTCATGAAGTGTAAACTGCCTTAGCAAAACAACAACAACGAAAAAAGGGGTGGGAGCCTCCAGCTGCAAAGGCACAGGGAAGAGTCTGCTCCATGTCCTCCATGTCCCTCGTCCTCCCAGATTTTCTGTCTACTGCAGCAAGTCCCTTGTCCCTTCCTAAAAGCATTCGGGACTGTCTTTCCCCAGGGTCTGGGTCTCCAGCCTTCCCAGTGCTTCCTCCCTGATGACGATGCCAAGGGGCACGGGCACCTTTCCTCAGGGGGTCTGGCACTCTCCCCCATCCCCACTACCCGCCTCTGCTCCCTGCTGGCTCCAGCTCCACCTTCCCTTCCTTCCCAGCACTGAGTGTTTGTCAGAGGAGAGAGGAGTCCGGCGATGAGCTTCCAGCTTGAGGGAGCCTGGAGAAAAGGGTCACCTCAGAGCCCATCTCATTCCCCCCAGTTTCATGCTGTGCTGCTGCCTGTGTCTCCAGAGCTGGGCTTGTCACTGCGCCCAGGGCACTGATCCTGTTCACTTCATCTCCATCCATCTCATGTGAAGAGCAGCAGCTCCTAGCAGCTCTTCACTTCACCCTGCAGCTTTCAGATAGACGACTGCCTCCACAGGCTGCAGGAAGTGGATTGCATTGGGAAGAATATTTCATCTAATTTTTGCTTCTGAACATACTGCAGTATTTTGTGTCTAGGTTCTTTGTTGTTTCAGGAGCAGGGCCACCAGCCACCTCTGGGGTGACATGACGGGAAGTGCTGAGGAGAAGTAGTTGGTGAAGTCGAGAGCAGCACTACTGCTCTGCTAGTACTTCACAGGAGCACACGGGGTGTAGCAGTGACATTTTTTGCAAGGGCTTTCCTGCACTATCACGTGCCCACGAGCGCCAGAGCCAGCTGAGCCCACGCCGATGCGTGCTGTCGCAGCGGGCAGGCCGTCCCGCTGGAGCTGGGCCTGCAGCCTGCTGCGTGGGGCGTGCTGGCAGCTGTGGGTCTTCCACCAGGCCAGGGGGAACATGCCGTTTTGGAAAATGCAGCAAGCACTGCTAGCAAGAAGATTTTAATGTGACAGCGTGCACACAGCTGTCAGACAGCTGAAGTTCTCACATGCTGCATTACCCAGCATTTTCTGCCTTTATACCCTAGCAGTACCCAGAGCCTGAATTGCTTTATATTCTTCTGGATAACTGGTGTTATATGAATCAAATGTAATACTGTTGTTATGTGTAAGCTCCGAGCACCCGCAGACCAGACAGACATCACACTTGGATGTACTTAAAGATGAGCTTTTTGGTTACGTTCAAAGGCTGCCTCATGGAGCAGCTGGTTACAGAGCCCACAAGGAGTTGCCACCCTTGACTTCATCTCAATCAGCACACAGCGTCTGCCTCAAATCCGAGCCAGAGCCCATCAGACCGGAGGCCAGGAGGCACCTAGACCAGACATTTCCCCTAGGCAGCAGCAGTGGCTGACGCGGGAGGGGGCAGAGAGGGGACTGAAAGCTTCGCAGGTGCCTGGGGCTCCTGATGAGCCCACGGTGTGAGCAGCAGGCAGCTCCTGCTGTGTTTTGGGGGGCTGGAGGATGAGTGAGGGGAATGGGCCCATTTGAACAGCAGGATGCGAGGGCAGGAGGCTACCTCGGGGCCTGATGTTGTGCCTGAATGGAGTACACGGAAAGGACCACCAACTCTGACAGCGGCACGTAAAACCACAGGGTTGGGAAGCAGTCAGCAGGGTGAACCAGAGCTAATCACGTTCCTTCCTCCACAGCAGGAGGAAGCTGGTGGCAGAGCACAAGCAGAGGACTCGGTCAAGACCAGGTCACGGCAGAGCGGGCAGGTGGCTTCTCTGCAGCAGTGGTCACAGCAGAAGAAATGGGGAGGTCCCCGTGCCTCACCTCCTCTCTGTGAGGGGACCCATCAGTGGATCTGCCCAAAATGGGAGCGACTGCAGGTGGAGTTATGGAGCAAACTGACAAAATGGGTGGTAGCCTGTTGCCAGGCCGTATTTACTCAAGAGTTTAAAAAAGCCTGAGGATGACTACAGAGATCCATAACTTTGCCCTTAAAATTGCCCTCCTGCCCAAGGAAATACCATGCTGATTCTTTAAAAAGGGTGTGGGGAAGAGATGGTAAGCGACAAGTCTCTAACTTGATGTTTGGGACTAGACAAATTGGTAGAAGCTTTAATGAGACCAGAATTAGTGGCTAAATTGATAAACATAACCTCCTCAGGAGAAGTCAACATGGCCTAGAGAAGTACCGCTGTGCATATCTCTAGTAGTTATCTTAGATTCCTTTTTACCCAGAGACAAAATGCAAGTAAATCTCAGATTCCACATATTTAAGGACTGTTACTCTCCTTTCCTAACATTTAATCCTATGAAAGCAATTACAAGGAATAATAATCTACTTTTATCCAAAATCAACTTTCTACTCTGTCCACTGCTGGGGTATCATCCCACATTTGTCTGTGGGAACATAAGGGAGATGATTCCTCATTTGCTAGACATCTGTGTGATGGTAACCTACCAAACATGCTACGATAACATGACCTTTCACAAGGAAAACTGTCCCATTTTCATGGTATGGTGAGCAGAAAAGCCTGTTCCTAGTTTTTAGTATGTGTCCTGTAGGATGAGGTGTATTAAGATTACACAGGGTCTAAATACCCTGAATTCTTTCTTCTTTATTAAACAAACCAAGAAGACTCCACCATTCTGAGCACTTCTCCTCAATGCTCTGATGGTCTGGTTGGCTTGGGTGTCTGAGACTGCCACAGAAACCCCACAGTAACCCCACAGCTAGCCACAGAAAACCACAGGGTCCCCACAGGACTCCCTTTCCTCACTCTGTCCTTGAATCTGCCTTACAGGTTACTTCTTGGATCCACCCTTGTTTTTTGTTGAAAAGCTATCCTAGGAATGATATGTTCACTGGACACCTTTAGAGTGGCTATTACACCTGTGACTCAAAGGCAAGCTGAGTCATTCTAAAGCTATGACTACCTTTCATTACACAAGGATTGACAGGAGATCTAATTGGAGCTGTGACTGCGGCTGGCCCTCCATTTTGAAGACAACACTGCCGGTCATCTCTAGCCTGCCCTGCACGGCCTCCTCCTCCTCCCGGGCCCACCAAGGGGCGATGAGGACAGGGAGGGTGACACGGCCGCGGTCTCGCTGCTGCTTGCACAGACTTCCAGCCCGGCAGGATAGCTGATGGGCCGCTGCCCTGGCTCCAGCAAGGCTGTTCCAGCGCATCCCACCTACCTAACGACCGCACTGAGCAAATGCATGCTAATTAACCGGGACTCTCCCCGCTGTGGCAGTATTGCCCGCAGTGGGGCGGGGAGCAGCCCTGTGCAGCCTGCTCCGGGCAGGGGGCTGTGCCACACCGGCCGCCATTTGGGAAGCGTGCCCCAGCTTCTGGGGCGTGTGCTGACACTGCCCACTAAAAGCTGAGCTCCGTGACACTGGTGTTTGCTTTGGGAAAACAAAAGAAAACAAACAAAACCCAAACCAAACCAAAACACATTATTTTTAATGTTGCCTTCGCAGATCAGGCAATTCCCTGAGCTCAGCAGGCTGCAGAGGCCCGGTGAGCAATGCTCACCAGCCAAGGGGCTGGATTGGAGGTCGGCTACGAAGCTCTGCCACAGCTTTCCTGCAGGAGCTTGGCCAAGCCCCTGGCCAGCCCGCGTCCCCCCCTCGGCAGTGTCCCGGGCCGTGCTGAGGTAAACGCAGCCAAGCACTTGTGCGGTGCTTGGCGCATGGTGAGGGACAGCATATACAAACCCAGGCAGAGAAAACCTAAACATCAGGCTCTCAAGGCTTTCACTGCCGGAGTCAACATCGTCACTGTTCTCCGTCATCATCCAAAATTTCCATTGACGTCAGTGGAAGTTCAGGGTGTGAAAGGCCTGCGGTGTCTGAAACTGTGCAGCGATCACTTGTGGATATCTTAAGCTCGGCCTGTTCTGATTTACATCCGGCTTGTCTGCTGCAGCTGTGACTTGCACCCTACTTTTTGGAAGAGTCAAAGTTTCACTTTGACTCTTCTTTGGGAGAAGCTAGCCAGCTGGCCTCCTGGGAATTGTTTTTTTTTTTTTTTTTTTTTTTTTTGTAGCCATTGGTGTAGGCAGACAAAAAAGCCTGCAAGAATAAAATGCTTTTATAACAGCTGGTGCCTTGGTTTCTGGAACTGTTGGGGTCTCAGGTCTGCTGGTTTGGAAGCACGGCACTGAGGGGAGGGGAAACGGTGCTGTTGTGTCTGGGGAGAGGGAAGGAGCAAACCATGGGGCAATGCAAGTAGGAGAGAAATGCCTTGGTGATAACCGGCTGCGCAAACACTGGTGTTACCATATATATAACCATATACATATGCTGGAGCATACATATGTAAAATACATACATACATACACTCGCACACACATTTACGTTGGACCTTTATGCCTCCGGATGGTCAGAAAGACTCTACATAGAGATATGTGTGGTTCCAAAAAGCATTGCCAGCCCATGGCCCATCTCACTGGTCATACCAGCGTTGGGCCATGGCCATAACCTATTGGCTCAGTAAATCCTCACTCAGTAGCAGCATCAAGACATAATACAGATAATGAGGGAAATAACCTCACAGCCTAAGTACTAATTGTTCAGTGCCGTGACAGGATGCTGGGACAGCTGGGAACAGGAAAGCACATGATTCAGGAGCTACAAGAAGAGACACCATCAATTTGGCATCTAGTCAATGAAAAGAAGTAAAGTTATACAAAAAGAAAGCAGAGAGTTCACTTACACAACAGAGAAGCTGACATTGACGATGTACAAATTGCTGCTAGATGCATTAAGTAAACGAGGATACAGAAAGGAAATAATTTTTTCTAAATACTTTTATTTGTGGTCATTTTTAGAGTAGCCTGTATCAACAACAGGTGATTTTTTTCTGTCCAAAGTTTGTTTGCCTTTTTAATTGCACTGCTGATATCCATTTGACACAAAATCAGAGCAGCCTCTGTCCAGTGCTCTCTGTCTTCGAGAGCACACAGCAGCACAGCAGGGATGGGAGCGAGTCCTCAGCTTCCCACAGAGGTGGAGTGAGGAGATCTCAAGGGGCTGTGGTGGCATCTACCCTCATCCTGGAGCATGATTTAACGGCATGCTTCAGAGTGTGGTGATCTTGGAAAATGAGTGTGTGAGGAACTGAGAAACACAGCAGCCTTACGTCACATGAAGTGAAGGAGTACAGCTGACGATTTTAGAGCCAAAAGGGTGGTGTTATAAAATATAACATACAGCACTTCTGAGATTCATATTTCCAAACAGCTTTACTTGTTTTGACATTTCTCCCAATAGGCTAGTTCTTCAAAAAAATCTGTTCTACAGTATGTTCCTGTTGCTGTCTGCATTAATTTAGTGTAAGAAAGACCTCAGTATAAATGGTAATAACAGAGTGATACGTAACGGTAACCGAATGGCTCCTCTCTGTGTTACTGGTACATTTAGGTCTCTCAAGTGGCACACAATACCTGAGAATGGCTTGGAAGTCAATTACCTGTTGTCCAGGAGAAATATGGAATTTCAGGCTCCCTATATGAGCACTTTCTTGTTTGAACAGTAGACAGGCAAAATTGAAAATACTGACACCCCCTGTATTTTTAAAGAAGGATCGGAAAGGACAACAATGGAGCCATGGCAGCTGAAACGGCCAAAGAGACTGTGCTCATGAAAAGTTAGGTAGATACGGCTTCAGTGAAGAGCTGCAGGAACTTGTGTGGTTTGGATCTTTGAAGACATGTTCTACAGCTTTTGGTCGAAAAGTTGTAAATTATGGTGTTCATTCAATTTGCAGTGAAACAATTTGGTGAACCACAATGCTAATTCACTGAAACAGAAGCTTCTGAAGAAGGGTACAGGTTCAAAAAACTTTTACAAAAAGTACTGAAAGAGGTTTTGAAATTGTTCCGTTTGAACATTTTAAGCGAAGCCTCCTTTGTGAATTCAAAGTGAATGTTCACTAAATCTATAGTGGAAAATAATGGAAGTGATCAAACTCAACACAAAATATTAAAAAGAATTGGAAATAACATATTTTAGTTGAAAGGAGGTTTTATTTTCATTTTGCATCTGTGGATGCTCTTGGATTTCACCCCATTAGGAACAAGATTTCTTTTGAAATTTCAAAATGTCTCCTGGAAAAAGAAAGTAATTGCCTGCAAAGTCTATTAATGACCCATTACATTATCCCTTCACAACTCTTCAATGTGACTGCATAAAAGCCACTGCTGACCAAGCTTCACAGCCAAGAAAGAACTATGTCTTGAGGCGGGACTTTTCCCTCCATATTCTTACAATATAGTTTATAGCTATCATTATAAATAAGACCCTTAGAAGGAAATTTTAAAAGAAACCATAAACCTTACTTTGCTAGAATGATCACACGTGCCAGTTCAGCTGCATTGTCTCAAGGAATTTCCTCCTCCCCAGTTTTCAGACTTACAAAGGAGTCTCTAAAATTATGGGCAGCATGACATGAGGATCCTATGTAAAAGCGAAACTTTATCTGAAGACTCTTCTCAAGACATAGAGTACAGAGAATTAACTTCATTTCCTTTCTGAGCACCAGAGGCAGGTCCAGAAGATGGATGCAACCCATATTTGTCTTTCAGTCTCCTTGCACTTTGAGGGGTCTACATCCTTGTAGTTCTTCTTTCAGGCTCGTTTTATCCCCATGGATTGATGGGCCACTCCCTCTTACACAGTTCAGAAGCCAAATCTCAGTTTCACGCTCCATCACTTTGCAGGCGACGAGCTTTCCTCCTTTATACCCTCCAATGAAGTGAACAGGATAACTGGAGTTTCATGCTGGGTCCGTCCTCCAGAGACAATGCTGAGCTATCGCGTAGCAGCTCTAGGAATGTGCTTTGTCTCTGCTCTTGTAGCTCAAATTTCAGCTCCTCTATCAGCTCCTTGCAACTTCCCAGACAATCCAGGTGGAAAGTTCTTGGTGTTTCTGAACTCTTGACGATGATGATCCTTGCCTCTCCTCTGCTGAAGCCAAGCAGGTTCAGTTTCCGAAGGAGCTACAGACCCTTCTCCCCATGACAGCTGTGTCATTTGCACTGGGAGAACGTGCTGCCTATGGGCTGGATATGCGCAGAGAGTAAAAAGATGGCTCCAGAGACCAGACATTAGCAGCCACATGTCTGTACGCATCTTCCCTGGGATGTGGCGAGTGACAGAGGAGAGCCATGAAGAAGTCCATTAGACAGGCAGATGCGCCAAGCTGTGGCAGCAATGACAAGCTCCAGCAGAGCCTTGCTTGCTGACGTTGATGTGGACTTGGAGTTCAGAAGCAGGAGAAATAGCAAACAAATACCTCAAATAGCCACAGAGACCACTGTATGCATATTGTTGTACTGGACGGCTTAGGGCTTTAAAAATGGTATCAGCTGCCAAGACTATTAAGTCTTATGCTCTTTTTTTTTTTTTTATTCCAGAATGGTGTAGCTTTATTTGACCCCCTGGTTTCTAGTGGAAGAGTTAGGTGGTGCATATGTAGGTCATTATTGTGCCCCCACTTCTGGCACATTTGGTGTTGACTTTTATTCTTACTTTGGGCTTTACAGCCAACATTCTCATTAGAGACAAATTAAGAGCATAAATAACCTAATAGGGTTATTAGCCCTTGATTGCTTCATTCAGAATGAAGTAAAGCAAGCATGATATTAAAAAGAACAGAGCAGAAATATAAAGGGAGAGAGAGATCAGAGAGAATTGATTAGTTCCACAAGTAAACAAAGAAATTATGGCACTGAGGTGACTGCACTACTAAGAGGTTGTAAGAAAATGAGACCTATCTTGCTGGAAAGACCAGAAATGATAACAGTGGTGAGGGATACTCAGAAATCCCAGGGATGCTGAACTTAAGGTTTCAGATTTGCTGAATTAAAAAAAAAAAAAAGACTCAGAGTTCAGCTGGTGGAGCAAACTGATACTTGTGACTGCAGGAACTGCTGCAAGCCACAAGCGCCTCTCTGAACGGGACACTAGCCATTATTATTTATGTGTTTGGATGGAATACACAGTGGTTCTTTGGAGGCCAGGAAGAAATTCGCTTAAATCTGAAGACTTCCACATATATTCTGCTTCAGAGTGCTGTTCTGTATGCTTTAGAAATATTACATTATTTATATGAAATATTTCATATTTTTAAGGTTTTACTCCTACAAGACAAGAGATGGTGGAGCCATCATCAAAACAAGGCAGACGAGAAGTCTCTGGCCAGAGTGTGGTACCACAGAAGTACAAAAATACAAAGCAGTCGGGTCTTGTCATTGCAATGCATGTGTGGGGGGAATGTCAGTGTGTTTTGGATCAGACTGTTACAGCGCACACTGCTCTCCTTCTTCGTGACATTTTTTATGTACTTGTTCTTTTTCTTTTATATTTTTATTGCCTACTAAACAGTTTGTTTTGGCTCTGCTTCGTGTGATCCTCAGTAAAAGGAAAACAGTTCTGTCCAGAGAAGCACTCTGAAAACATTGTCCTGATGAGGAGAGAGCTGGTGCCTTGCTAGCATCTAATGTGCCACCCTGATCTTGGCTGCCAATCTACAAATTAGGATTTCAACCCAGTCATCTCTGAAAGTACTGATTTACTTCAAGAAGACTTGAAACCAGCAAGGAGTCCTTATCTGTGACAGTGATAACACAAGAACTTTTCTGAACAAGATGCAGATCTCCTGAGTTAATGAATTGGGAAACCCATCTGCTGGTCCAAATGCTGTACTCGTGCTTTCAGCATGAAAATTATTAAAGTAATAACACATTGTAAGCCTTCCCCTCTGCCCAGCCTGTGTCAGTGTGGGATTCACTTGGCAGTGCCTGTGAAGGGATGGACCTGTACAACGCAGGAATTACCAGCCTGGGTCTGCCAAGCCCTGTTCTGTCTCCAGCATCGTCCTTCCCCCGGACACCCTGCCACTTTCTTGTCTTTCCCTTCCCACTCCTGCACTTCATCCACCTTGGATGTGTTAGACAGGCACCCTCACTCAGTTCACCACCCTGTAAGACAAGCATAACTCCCTGATGATCAGGAGCAGTGAGAAGTAATGGACATTTCATTAATTAAAGCGCTCTGAACTGCTTAGGTGTAAGTGTAGAGCTGAAGTACAGCTCCATCGTCTTTGAAAGGATGATATAAGCTCCCAATAACCTACTCAGCTCAGCTTGGACCATGCCAGACTTGCCAGCATATGCTTGGTCTGGCAGGCAGCCCTGCAAGTTTCTGTGATAAGGAACCATCCATCCTGCTGCAGGGCCAGCTAGATTTACCAGGACTATTTCTGGGAAACAGCACAGCAGACAAAGGGAGAGTCAGGATTATCCGTGGTGGAATTACATTGTCTAGTGAGAGCACCTGGAAGACTGGAGAGAACAGTCCTGTGATGCTTAAATGGCAGAGACTGACTGCTGACAGTAAACTTGAGGTGACTGAAGAGCATAATATCTGTATTCATCTCAGAAATGTGAATGTGACATTTGAAACTGTCAAATGAAAATGACAGATTTTAACCTGGATTTCCCTTAATCGGAACAGATCATGCATTTCATGCTAGAAATGTTCTGACCATTATCTGCTTCTGTGTTTATTACATTTTGATGTGCCTCTGGTAATGGCTTTAATAAACTGCCTGGAACAGAGCCTGTTAAAGAGTTTTCTTGCATTTAGATGCTCAGATACCATGAGATTGACTGTAGCACAAATGAACATCATTTTATGATAGAAAATTTCTAAAACAAAACATAAGAATATTGTGAAAGACCTGCAGCAACTATCACTCTATTTAGGGTCACAGAAGTAACTTCTGTTCTTTGACTATTTTCAGCTATAGAAACCAAACTCTTTTGATCCACATCAGCTAAGTGTGCAGCACGTCCATTTTTACAGCATTCACTTCTGCCTAAAATGCAATAGCTCTGTGACACACAGCTGCAGTTTATGGCATCTTCCTGGATTTAATGGGTAGAAGGAGTTACAGGGAATGTGATTTTTGTAGCGAGGCTGTAAGGGCGGTGCAACGAGACTCCCTCTGCTTGCTGGTCCTGAAAGCCGAGCCACAGTGAGGACAGCCAAGTATTTGCCAGATACGACATTACCGGGTTCATTTGTCTTCCACCTTCTACTCCTGTGACATGCTTATTCCTTCCTTCATTTTGGAGAATGACCTTGTGATCCTTACTTCCAGGATAACGCTGCTTCCAGAGCAGCTGCACAGACATCAGTCAAAAACCTGCTGCCTCCTATTACAGTGCAACCGCACTGCTAGGGCAGGGAGTGCAGGGCATCCCGGCTGTGGGAGCGGGCTCCTGCTGAAGACTTGCAGGTTGCCACCGGGGAGACGAGTGGACACTGGCAAGCCATTATTAATGCCTGGATTGTGGGCATGCCTGCTCTGTCTTTTTTTTTTTTTTTTAATGTATAACAGATTTATAAAGCCCCTGGACTTAGACTGTAATTATAAAATGGCTTTTCTGGCTCTCTCCCAAGGCCGTGGCTCCAGAGGCCAATATCTGAATGTGCTACATAATCCGTATCAGATACTCTTTGGTTGCAGTCATGGTCAGTGCAATTGCAGCCATGTACAAGGATTGCCTGGGTTAAAATGAAAATGGTTGGTTTTATAGCAGAAAGCACAGAAGGAGGGGGCATACCACTGCTCTGAGTGTGGCTGAAAGCAGAGGAGATGAGTACAGTCAGCCGGCCTGTTTCGGTGTGCCTGTGAATCCTTATGCATAGCAGGGGGTGTTGAAAAATTTAACAGAACTACTGCTGGGGATGTATCACAGCCTACATATTCTGTAAGCACTCATCTCAGCTGAAGTTCAGACATAGATTAATTTAACCAGATGACTTGTTGGTGTTATCTAGAGAAGCAGGCTTGCATCTTTCTAAGACTCTAAGATTTCTTTTGACCTTGGATTTCATGAACATCTTTTGGTTAAGCCAGCCCAGCCATGCTGGACGCCATGGGAGATTCACAGTGAGACTTGTCATTTGCTTGCTTCTTGCACAGGGCTTCCTCTTTCGCTGACTTTGGTAGGGTCCAGACCTCTTATTTCAGGTTGTGACATGAAGGGGTGAGAATGCAGCATTATGTTCGCAGAAAGCTGAGCTCAAGCAGAAGAGGAATCAGGTCTTTTGAAAATCCTGGGTTCATCCTCATCTACAAGAACACTTGTAATTACGTTCCTCCCTGTTCATCTGCTATGTTGTGCTACCACATCACATGCTGTGTTGCTTAGGCATGGACTTAGCAACCCATCACCAGTTACATGAAAACCACCAGATTTTAGCAGATCTGTGTGCATGTCTGTGCCTCAGCCTCAACTACAAGCTCTGTGGCACAGGCACTGGGTTCAGTTCCCTGCTGGAAAAGCACCTAGTTCAAGTTGCCAGCACAGATTAGGATTTCCTGGGTGCTCATTTCATACAAATATTAAGCAATAATGACACGCAGTTGCATGAGCTAGGCAAAGGAGACACAGGCTTAGCCAATGGAGATCCAACCTAGCATGTACCCTAGCAGAGGAAGGGAATTAGAAATAAATAAATGGAGAACAAAAATACATGAATGAATGGTTCAGCAAGGAAAATGTGTCTGGGCTTGAGTTAAGCCAGTGCCTGGCCTGTGAGAAAGAATAAGACAAAGAAGAGTAAGGATAAGTCTCTTTACTGCTCATCTCATCACATGGCATCTGAAGAACATGTAAGATGATGGATGCGTTAATTAGCTCACGGCATCTCAGTAGCTGAAATAGTTGGTAGGTGGGCTGAGCCATAAACCAAAATATTCCCAGCATGTGAGAGAGGCTCAGCAGGCAGCTTCAGGACTGGGAGAAAAGAGCATGCCATGTTAGCTGCCCAACAGAAAGCACGGAATAATACCTTGAAGATACATAGCGGGGAAAAATATCTACCTAGTAATTCTTGCCCTTTGGTTTTGATGTGAAATTTATTTCATTACTGTGCTCCTTCAGTAAAAGAATATTTAACTTTTCCCCCTCAGGATCAATGGCACATGTAACAACAAGGATGCATATACCAAACTATGGGTACACAGTCAGTGCATATCTTAAAAAACTGTTTTCCCTAATTATAGACAGTAATTTGTGAAATAACAAGCAGACTATTATTTTACTAACTCCCTGTATCCAGATTTTCTCATGTTTACTACCAGAATTGGGTAATTCTGTTTTATGTGAGGCTGTTATTAAAACTTAGAGCATCCTAAGAGATCTTTGAAAATTGAAGTTTACATGTGTAAGAGAACTGCTTGCAATCAAATTTAATGCATACCTAAATCATCCTAGAAAGTAGACAAATGATCTGGTGTTGATGAGATTCATTAAATTTCTCATCAAGATAATATAAAAAGAATTTGACAAATAATCTATAGACGGCACAAATGAGCAAGCTGCAAGGAATTACTGAATTTCTCTATCTACACACTGAAATCATATCAAATTAAAAACATAAATTAATATTCAAGTACCTAAGCACACTGACTTTTTTTCAGTGGGCTGAAGACTGTCAGCACCCACTGATTTCAAACGGAATTATGGGTGAGTGAATTTAGAGTTTAAAATAGAGATTTTTAAAAAGGTTAAGGCAGCTAAACTTAACGTCTCCGGTGCATGGCATCAGCCACGATAGGATTGTAGCCCAGAATAAGGCCATAAAACATTGTTCAGAGGGAGTTTTCATCTTGGAAGTTGGGATGCTGCCTGCAGAGGGCTGTGGAGGAAGAATTATTTACCAAAAGCTAAGAATTTGAAAAAAAAAAAAAAAGGGTACAGAGAACAAAGATGTGTTATTTTCCAAACAAGGAATACTCTTCCAACCCTACAGTAATTTATCCCCAGTGGAAAAACATGGCTTTGCTCATTCTGTGGTAGAATTGAGCATAACTCTGTCCTGAGGCACTGCACAGGCCAGAGCGGGTGCTCGGCCACGCTGGCGGGGGGCTGGCATGACCCCGGGCCAATGCCAAGGGCATTGGATTTATCCTGAAATGTGAGAGGGACAGAGGGGGGTGTAAAGGGAGGTGGGCATCCACCCCGCAGCCCGGCCAGGCACGTCAGTGGGCAGCGCCAGCCGGGCATGCTGTGCTCGCAGGGACCTCGCGGGTACCCCCTGCTTGTGCTCCAGCTCCGCTCTGCGGAGGGGAAGGGACTTTGGGAGCTCGGAGACAGATGCTTGAGAAGAAGCAGCTTTCCCGCTACAGCAAGGCAGGTGTCAGCTTGCTTGGAAGCAAGCCTGTGCAGGAGGCTGTGCAGAACTGCGGGGAAAGGGACTCGAGCTGTCCTGCAGAGCTCACACCAACCAAGACCCTTTCCAAAAATTTTCTGGGCTCTTCAGACAGAAGTCGCACCCTGCACACTGAGGCATGCTGATCACAGTCTAGTGACTTGCTATCAACCAGTTAGGCTGCTGACTTCCCCAGTTCAGCCTGGGTACAGGATTTTTCCAATGCCTTTGCAACTTACATCTAGTTGCTATTCTATATATCCCTCTGCTACAAAATTGAATGTCTCCAGAAATTACTTTTGCCATGGGTTTCTACAGAATCAGCAGGTACCAGCAGCAGTAGCTGTAGTTCTGGGGTTCAAACATACTGTTTTTTTTTTTAAGAAATGCAGGTATTTCTTCTGGAAATAGGTCATATTGATGCCCTGGTCATGGTGGGAAGAAAGGGACTCGTCAGCTTCATCCTCTGGGAGAGGCTGCTCTTGGGCAATGGACTGAAGCTGACTTTGGGGACACTTTCAGTCAGACTGTCAAAAGTAAAACCACCTGTCACCCCCTCTGGCACAAGCATACCTATATTCATATACACACATATATGTATACATACAACCATAAGGACACATTTCCTAAAACCATCATTACTGGCCCACCCCTCCTTCCAAACGAGTCACTACAGTTTTCCCACAGTCATCAATAAGAGCAGGGAATCCAACAGCAGGATCTTAAAAACACCACCGCAAACACCACAACACCCCCCTGAGCCTCAGTAACAGAGCAGTTCCATGTCACAGTGCCTCGTGATTGCCCTGTCCGACCCCCTTGATTTACAGAAGGCGTAATCTGGCTCATTTACTGTGACAGGGTAAACCCTGTTAAATCTGGCTCTTTCAATAAGACCTCCCCTACACAGCTAGAATAGAGATCTTCAGTGGCTGGGCTCAGCCCTCTTTTGAAACGTAATGCTCTGTGGTGAAACTGAGAGGTTACTTAGCAAGCTTAAAGCCTTGAGAGAGAGAGAAAAAATGCACTGCACAGTAGTTCACATCATCGCTAATTTTAGCACAGCATCTGAATTTCTTTTCAGACTGTTTCACAAGAAGAACGACAAGCGCAGCAGCCTGGTTTCGGTCTCCGAGGTGGGACTGTTTGTCCAGCGGCCTGGCAGTGGTGGCACCCGTAATGGCACCGCACCTTGCTCGGGGTCCCCGGCAGGGAGAGCGCTGCTCCAGGGACGTGCTGGTAGTGCTCAGGATAAGTCCGGCCTCACGCCGGCACAGTGAGAGCTGCTCAGCTTTGCCATACCTGTGCCAAGGTGCTCAGCAGGATGCCAGTGCCCAGGAGGTTCCGCGTGCCAAAATCTCGTTACGGCACGCAAGGATTTACGAGCTGTGGAGCTACAGGGCACGCTGGCCGCAGGGGAGGCAGGTGGCTCTTTGGTGAAGCAGCAGCTCCTTCGTTTGTGCGGGAAGATGAGTGGCAGACGGTGGCAGAAGGCAGGGGATCCTGTCATCTCGTCTGAAACATTTTTCGTCCCTTTGCAAACTGCATGCATTTGCTTGGTTAGGGCTGGCAGTAACATGGGGCCAGAACAAGCAGCGCTAGCTGCTGAACAAGGTCATGGGAGAGGCAAAGGCTGTAAGGCAGATATTAGGCATCAGTCAGGCATGCTGAGGATGACTGGGACATCAGCATGATTTGTATCAAGTCTAATGGAAGCACCAATCAACCCACTCTTGGAGAGGCATAAGATGACAAAGGTGCATCAGGAAAATCTCTCCTTGTCAGTGCTGTCTGTGTCTAATTGCCAGGGAACGGGAGCACACCTGAACAAGGGAGCGGTTACAAACAGCATCCCATGCAGAGGGCTGGAGGCAAGCGTGCGCTAACACCGCGGCATGTCTTGCAGCTCTCCGCATTTTGTCACACCTGGAGGGACCGTATTCAAAGCCTTGGGTGAGCTGAGTCCACGCTAACGAGCTTAACTATGGGAGCAGGTTAGCTCAGCCATGATAGACCTAATTAACAAGGCATCTAACCTGCTCTGCTGGTCTCACAGTGTCCCCAGCGTGGCTGTATTTTGTGAGGATGGATCTGCTCAGGCCTTTACCTCTGAGAGAGAAGAGAGGCTCTGACAGGGAGAAGCATCTGCTGGAAAGCACAGGTAGATATTTACACCTGTTTCCAGGATGGGGCATGCGTCTTGGCCCTTTTGTGGATCTCGCCCTGGGACAAGCCCTGCCCCTCAGGAAGGAGCGCCAGTCAGCACCACTGAAAACCAGTATTGGCACCCCTAAACGCCACTTGTTTACTTAAATTAATTATTAAAGACACAGAAAATAACATTAGCAAGGAATCAGCGGGGTTTGCTGACTACTCTCTTCTGATTTGGCTGATGCATGTTGCTGGGGAGGTGGGAGCGAATTCCAGGTGACAAACTCATCCAGATCCCGATCCTCACCAACTGCAGAGCTGCACCGACGGGAGCTATTTTTGGTTTGAAAAGAGTGTAAATGAATTGAGAGTTTGGCTTATGGGGTGAGAACTGGATAACGTGATGACAGAAGGGCTTTATAAACATTTATTATTCAAAATCTCTTCTGCAAATGCGGATACGCCTAGGCAATTATCTCACTTTAGCTGCAGATGGGCAATTTTGATGTGATTATTATGCACCTTCAGTACTACAAAGCTTTCAGTGCCATTCCTTTTGAAAACGCCTGAATTATACAGAACGACAAAACTAATGAACTATTGCATCTTTTTCCTGTCAGCTGCACAACATCTAGTAGGTGCCATCAGCGCATTTCACGCGGAGAAGCCGTGTGGTCATGGCTGCTGGCCCAAAGGCGGAGGAGAGCCAAGCTTCCTGCTGAAGGCAAACTGACCGGTAGCCTTCAGTGCCTGAGTTGCTTGAGGAAGGACAATTTACCATTGCACATTCAGATCATGGCATTATATTGATTCCAAGATATTGTTTGTCATCTCCTTCTCAAATTTCCCTAGTGAGATGTTTCTACATGTGCCTAAAATCTGTGGTTAATTACTCTTCTGTGCTATACAAAGGCTTTTTTGGTAATGAGACTCCAGATATCAGCAGTGTAACAGTGGAAAATGTCTAAAGCCACACTGACAAAGAGAACAGTTTGTTTTAAGCACAATTGCTATGGAGGAAATACACTTGTCTCCAGTTTTTTGAAAGTACTTGTCTCTGGTTTCTTACAGCAAACATACCTGGGAAGCCAGCTGTTAATTTTTTTGAATCGTTAAATCAAAACAAAGTTCTAGAAATATAAAGCAGCAGACAATATTTTACAGCCTTCAGCCAAAAGTTAACTATACATATAACATATGTTACATATGTTAACTATACATATAACTGGTAAAACTTTCAAGAGGAATGTTCTCATTATGATTCCTATTTACCTAAAAATAAAGCCAATCTGATGCTCCCTTTTGAAAAGATCCCAAGAAAGTATCTTCAGCAGTTGGGTAAGTTTTATTTGTACATTCATTCTTGCTAAGAAACAAATCTGTTAACACATGACATAGCTGTTGCTGGTATGAATAAATCCTTCGCAGACATTCCCAAGTGGCTTGTCTTGGACTCCCGTTAACTTGGACAGCTTTGTGGCTGCTGAGCCCCACCGGGCCCTGGGATATCCCACACTAAGGATCTGCATCCAGGCACAGGACTCGGCACACCAGCAATACCATGCTAAGCACGCTGTCCAGGGAAATCACATATGATTTACTGATCTAGCTTTGCTTGTAGAAGAGGATATGGTGCTACACGAACTATTGTTCATATGAGTTTTACATTTCAGCAGAGCTCACGCAATCTGTTCCCACAGCAGGCCACATCTGCCCCTCCGTCTCTGATTTCCAAGGATGCACTAACTACTCCTTTGGGCTGCTCTTGTTTTTCAGGCTCCTGAAAGCTCAGATGCACACTGTTAGAAACCACCTCCCTTGTTTTGAACACCTTGCTCTTTCTGTTTGATGCCACCTAGTTCCTTCTTCACCTTCTCCAGTCCATGTGTGATTTAACTGACATTTATTGTATTCCCCTACAGTTCTCTCTTTTACACAATGACAAGTCCAACTCCACTAAAAAAAGCCATGTGGAATTTAGTAAGGTGGAAAGGAACAGCAGTATAGGAATTAACCTGGAAATACAGAAGAGCATGCCTCTGCTACTCAGTTGCTTGTTTGAGAAAGCCATGAAATGGATAGAGCTCTTTGTTAAATGCTGTAAGTCTTTCAGAAGGTGGCCTTAATTGCTAAAAATTTCATGAGCAAGTGCAAGTCTGGAGGTACATTAATGAAAAGCAGCTGATCATTTGGCATACATTTGTATGTCAGTGCCCCCTTTTCTGGGATACTGTTTTTCAGCATCAAATTTTCTACTTCATTTCTCCAGAATCAAAACACACTTTTTAAAAAATAATGTGGGGGAGTAGGGTGAATTTCAGCCTCGTCAAAGCCTGAGTTCCCCTTTCAAAGAAGGAAAGACAAAACAGATCTGAATAGTTATTAGCTTGATATTTTTAATATTCACTAAGCCAGACCCTCCTCTGATAAAAATGTGTGTGCTATCATGGGGCTTAGTGGAGCTGTGCCAGCTACGGTCAAATGCTGACTGAACCCATCACATTTAATACAGAAAACTTCATGAAATACTGAAAATACTAGGTGAAAATTTGTTTGATTATTTAAAATACGTTAAGCAAAAACACCGCAGAGTGGGTTAATACAGTTTTTTTAAATTTTAAAGTTTAATCAAAACTAAATCAAATCATCAGCATTTGAATCAACATGTTCTTGTCAGAGGACAGACAAATATTTAAGGTGGCTCTGGCAGAAAGGGGCAAAGAGCAGCAAAACAGGTACCCTTCATGCCAATGCATTCTGGTATGTGCAATTTGGGGATTTCTAGAGACAGGATATTAAACAATGCAATAAAGTACACATAACTTTAAATAACAATATTTGTCTTGTTCAGCGTATGCAGATCACTAACCTTTAACAAAACAAAGTAGATATGCTGAGGCTCTGCAGTCATCATATGAGACCACAGACCATATGAGACCAGCTCTGGTTGGTGGGGACCTGGGGAGGTCTCTCATTCCCATGACATAGTCTTTCACCATTCCCATGATGAGAGACCTCCCCAGGTCCCCATCAACCAGAGTTATTCCGTGATTCTACAACCTGACATTCAGGATACCCTGGTGAGATGGTCTAACAGCAGCACCATTTGTTAGATGGTGGAAATATGAGACAGAATTACAGAGCAATAGTTTCATTTTTATTCAAGGTACTATTAAGTAGTACTGAAAGTTTCTGGCTATTTTCAAGTGTGCTATTTAATGGAGAGCTTTTCATAGCTGAAGAATTTTCCTTCTGTACTTGGAAATCTATATGCACTCCAGCTGAAAGCATAAGAGGCCAGACTAGCAAAGAAAGCTGTAGTTTCAGCACAGAAAAAACAGAACGCAATTTTCATTTGGTTGGCCTCTACACCAGATATAGTGAAGAGAATTATGAGAAAAAAAAGAAAAAAAAAGAGTATTAAGGAAAAAAAAAACAGAAAAAAAGTAACTTTTTTAGATGCAAGGACAAATGCCAGATGACATATAGCAACAGTTCTACTGTAGCGAATTGGCCTGGGCTCACGCTATCCAATGTGGATGGCCGAACTTTTAACTGATGCAGTGGAAGGTTTTCAAAGATACAAAGGAAACACTATAGGATTCTCAATGTACTGGTGAAATAAGCAGCTTAAGCAAACAAATAAATAACCACCCAGCTCCAAAGAGAAGGAATGTGGTTTAGAAATGAACAAGCCATGAGCAACCGAAACCATCTCCACATGGGAAGAGTTCAGAGACATGGGGAAGAGGGGATGAGTAAGAAGGCCACAGTGGATGTGACTAGTATAGGCTTGCTGAGGACAAGAGACCAACATGACACGGTGATGACTGTGAGGCTGTAAAGCAAATAAGGCTCTATCCTTTAAACTGAGTTTTAGCCCTGGCCCCAGGGACTGACAAACCAACGCAAAGGTTGCTTCTTTTTCACAGCAGCGCTGAAGAGAAGTGGCCCTTCACTGACCGCCATCCAAAGCAGACAAACGAGGAAACAAAACCAGATTTTGTTCATTTTCTCCATTTTGGGTCAGATTTTCTGGCAGGAAGCTACCGTTTGGGTAGGTGTTTTAGCACTGGAAAACATGGAAATGGCTGTACATGGGTGCGTGTAAGCGCACAGACGAACCTGTCTACCCATCAGCTCATATCTTACCATTGTTTCCCTCCAAAAAAACTCTACAGATGTTCACAGACTATATTACGTAACTGCTTGATAGGGTTTTTCAGTTTCTGACACCCTGTTCATATACACCTATGCTACCGCTAACCTTCATCTTTTGCTGTTTCTTCCTCTTTACCAGCTAGAGCTTTGACTAACAAATAAGGGTGGCCAGATCCCTTAGCCTCTGACTTAACAGGATCTCCAGCCAGGTACTTGTGCATTTATATGAGGCTGTCTTTTAATACAAACACAAATCATCCTGGGAAATCTGGACATGGTCCATAACCACTAGGCAGCTGGACAAAAAGGTTTTTTCCACTTCTGTGGTGCTGCCAGCCTCGAACACTTCTCACTGTATCATCCGTCTTTATTGAGAGCTGTTAATTATAGCTACAAAGTCTGTTACCATACAGGCACTTTCCCTTTTTAAAGCAGCTTTAAAGATAGCAGCCTTTGAGATATTTTGACACAGATCTGAAAAAAACTCTAAACTTCCTTACCACTCCCTCCTGAGTTGTGTTGTTTTTGTTGCTGTTATAAACAACATGGTAGAAACCCGTGTAGGACAGTCCTTGTTCAATGCGTTTGTGCACTGGCTGTCAACATACATGACGTGACGACTAAGGTAAAACACTTCCTGCAAAAAGACCAGCCATGAACTCTGTCTGCTTTCATGTTATGATGATTGGAAAAACAGAGGATCCATGCTCATCCCAGCTTTCTGCTTCTTTCCCCGTGCAGCAAATATGATCACACACTCTCTTCCCAGTCTCTTTTTTCCTCTGCCAGCCATAAAAAAGCAGATCCTTTTCAGTTTGTGCATGCTGGTTATGCACTGCAGGCAGGGCAGGGAGGAGATGACCTCTGAGGTCCCCTCAGCTCTGCTTTTTTTGGTTCCACAGTCTCAGTCAGTGCAGAGGGGTCAGCATAGGTAGGATCAGAATAGGTGGATTTGCTCTAGAGGTCTCCTGAGAAAAGCCCTAGCAGCCCAGAAGTTTGGCAGGTTACTTTATTAACTAGAGAAAGAGCCAGTTAATGAAGTACTCTTCATCTGCAGTTTAACTGCTGACCCGGGGTCACTCAGCGCTGCAGGACATGACTTTTTTTCAAGCAAAAGCCACTACATAAACACATTGTTTCATAGCACATGCCCTGTCATCAGGTAACAAGAACAATCACTTCTGTTTGTAGCCCTTGCCTCAAGCACCATTACCTCATAGGAGGCGTGTAATTTAATTATTTTAGAGTATCTGTTCAAGACACAGGAGAGAAGACAAAATAATGGAACAACAAGACAAAATCACAGGACACCACTTAATTAAATAATCCTTGGAATGATTTTGCAAACCACGCTCAAGATTAAAGAACATATATTTCTCCTGATCAGGCAGTACCCAATTTCTATTCTCCTTTAGCATTCCACATAGGTCCAAAAGCCTAGAACAAGTGATCCTCAACAGATGAAGGATTTTCAGATTAAGGGAAAAATTTTCACTAGGCATGAATGTTAAGCTCCTTTCAGAACATCATGGGCAGAAATACAAACGCCATCTCCAAGTGTATTCTTCAGAAACTGGGCGGTTAAATTACAAAGGATTGGTTTCCTAAAAAAGGAACCATAACAATTTTCTTACTGAGGCTAAGACACAGGCTCTCAAAGTCGCTGCGAAAGTTGAGGGTAGGTTTAGAAAGTAAGCTAAGCATGTAAATACCTCTTTACGTGCCTAAGACTCACATGCAGGCTTCACATGGTGAGAACTACCTCCAGAGAAGTTAGGACTGGGGCACTGATTTTGGGGCATTCTGCCAGCCACTCACATCATCAGCTGTGTAGGAACCAAGCTCCCTTACCATGCATTTGAGGAACAGAAAAACTACCACCTTGAACCAGGTCCAGGAGAAGCTTTTTAAACTACCCAGTAGAGAACATCAAGAGCAGTGCCACATCACGTCTAGATAGGCATCTAACTCTGGGATGGTGCGGGGCTCCCACTTGCAGCTAAAGTCTGGCAAACAGACTTTCTCTTTCTCCTCAGCCTTTCCTGTTGTTTACCTTATGTCTCCTCTCCACTTCCTCATGTTTGTGTCTCCTCTGTAGGCATTTGCTCTCCCTGTGCATTTTGGGAGGAATTTTTGGGAGGAAACCAGGCATTCAGCAGGTAATGCTGGAATATGCAGTGTGGCACTGAGGAGCCAGTTGTGACAAATTTCCTTGCCAATCTAATCCCTGGTACTGTCTTGTGTATAGAAAAGACTTACATGAACAGGAAGATACTTTAGAAATACTCTGGAGCTGCAGGACTACACATTTTCTCAAGAATGAGCAGCTCACAGAGCATATTTTTGGCAGTTGGCTGAGAAAATTTTGTTTCAGAAGCCACAAAGAGCCAGAAACCATGACATTACCCATTAATCACCTAAGAAAACAAGTCTCCCCCAAGAAACAGCTGAAATGATGTCTTGCATGATAATCTGGCAATAATGCAGCACAGCTGTATTATGACAAGACAGCAGCTAGGAACCACCTATAGAACTCCTATGGTGTGATGTTCCCCTAACCTGTTGCCCACTGGGATACGCAGTATTTTCAAAAGGAAAGAGACAACTCTACCGCAGTTTTCATCAGAAAGAGGCAATTCCTTAACTTTGCGAAATGGTAGTTAACAACAGCATCACCCTGGGCTCTGTGGTTAGGGCTTCAGCTGAGCTAAGCCCCAATCAATACTCTGTGCCTGAGCTTGACTCTGTGCACACAGCAGGTTGGACATCCAGCAGTTGCCCACCAGCACTGCCCCTACCACAGACACCCTGTTGTTCCAGCAGGAGGAGTCACTACTACTTGTTGACAGTAGAATTTGGCCTTGTTTTCAGCCAGAAGCCCTGGAAAAAAGTGCAGATTTTTCACTGTAGAGAAGCAGTGAAAACTGCCATCAATAACACATCACCAACAACAATTCAGACAGCTGCAGTAGAGACACAGATGACCGTGAGTGTGATAAACCTCTTGCACAGTATCCACAACTTCTTTTAATTAATTGCTTCGATCCCAAACACAGACGTAAGTCCTGACTGACTGCTGTAGAGATCAAACTGATTTAATTTGGAGTTACTCCTGATTTGTGTCTAACTCAGGTAAGAATCAGATGGTGTATCTTTTAACGGTTCTTTTTGTTATTTGGTTGTTGTTTTTTTTTTCTTCCCCAACAAGCTAACGGGAACTTGAATTGTAAAGTGATTTTATTTTGAGGAACACAAAGTAAATAGGTATTATTTTAAGGCTAATGTACTGAATTAGAGAAATAGAGTTTATAAACTGAAGTTTTTTGAAAGAAAACATGCTTCATTGGGTGACATTTGCTAAAAACACTTGCATTCACAATGTCTTGATGCTTTTATAGCTTATTTATGACTCTGTTAATGCTGTCTGCGCTGGTGGTGATGCTCCCACCTAAGCAGTAATATAAATCAGTAGGATGCCAAAAGTCAACCACACTGCAACATTTTAACAGTTGGATAATAGAGGCTCATGAATACAAAATGCTGAAAATTGATCCTAAAAAAAGTATCCAGTCATGCCAAATCAGGCTCTAACCTTCTTCCCTCATAGAGCTGCATCATACCCAGGTGGTAACAGCACCTATGTGGCCAGGTTCTCTGCCTGCAGCAGAAGAGGAGGGCAGTGCTGATGGTTCATTGAGTGACACTTAGGTATGAGTCAGAATTGAACTAACAGACCTGGAATTACTGGGGATGCTGGGCTAGTGCCTCGTCTCCTCCATGCTAGCAGAAATACTCATGAAACACACTGAGAAATTGGCCCACATTGTCCTGGTCATCATGTGAAGTTACGGCACTGATCACTTCTGGCCATGAAAGAGCTAAGTCTCAATTGTGAATGCATATATACATAAATCAAAAGTGATTCTTGTCAAGTTAGTAAGTTGATAAATCAGTGTACATGAGATCTACCACATTAGTCCTCTTCCATTGTTGCTTCCAGTACGTTGGTTCACTTCCAAAGAAATAACTATACCTCAGTGTTACCCTTAACTTTTTTCCCCTTCTTTTCAAAGAAAAGTGTTCAAATTCTGAAAGACCGGTGGCAGCCAGTTTGGGGGCAGTATAGAGACAAATCTCTGATTCAAAGAAAAGGAACACATCAAAACATGTTCAAATGTGGTTGTGGGTCAGTGCAGGTATGTGCAATGAATCTTTCACTTGCCCAACACATCCCCTGTATTCATGATTGTTGAAGAGATTTAGTTTTAGATTCTGGTGCTTTCTTTAGCCCTAATGCTTTATGAAGTAATAACTGAGACCTAAAAGATAAATAAATAAGCATGCAAACCATTGCGGAAAGTCCTGCCCTTCCCCAAAATCTTCAGATAAAACCATATCAGCAAAATAAACAAGCATTCTGAGGTATTCTCTTGCTAAAATGGGAGTAGAGTCCTCAGTTATTCCCCCAACTGGCACACATAGAGTGAATCTTTACAAAAGGTGTGTTTTCTCCCGCCCAGATATATGCAAAGCCAAACAAGGTCTTACAGGGATTTTAATTTCATCTTCCATGTAGCCAGGGAGCTTTAAGCTCTAGTGCTTTTAATTTATGTTACCTCATAAATTAATAATGTAGATATGATGGAGGGCATCTTATCAGATTAAATGTGTCATTTTATAAAGCAGTTTGGAAGCAAAAAGTATGAAGCCAAAATGAAGTACTCTTAAATGATCCATTAGGCACATAAATCATTACATATGTTATTTCTGGACTGGACAATGGTTGAAATTAATGTTAATTCAGTTACTGTAATTTTATTTTAAGCTAGTAAGCCCTTGCACAAGAAACAAGAGTGCGGCAATGACCCTGGAGTGCTCTTCTGTGGTCTGCCAGAATTTTCTGGGTCACTTCTCCAAGGACGCAGTCCTGTGCAAAGGGTGCACAGCACCCTTGGGAGCTAGCATGGGACAAATTCTCCCTGATCAGTCTTCATTTGGGCACAACTTGAATTTGATGGAGCTGCAGAGAGAACCTACATCAGTTTGTATGTGAATGCAGGTTATTTTGGTTTGCCTTAATTCATCCTCAAAAATAGGGAAGGGATTTTATTCTTTGTCAGGCTTTGCTAGCCTGGAGACAATTTGGACAGTTTCAACATTGCCTCAGTGAAATCATGAGTGACACTCTCCCCGTGCTGCAGACACAACTGGTAAGTCTACCTGGGCTTGCATAGGAAGTTACTTATGACACAATATGGGCCATAAGAAATCCTTAATACTTTATGTTACGGCCTAATACTCAAAATCTTACAAAGAGACCAAATAAAATTGTTCTTAATGTGCCACTACAAAGTTTTGGTGCCAGATTTACTACCATGATATGTGCTAGAAAATGGGAAGAAACGGGTGCAGCTTTAAACTGGTTTGTGTCCACAACAGATATGTTCTTCTGTGAGACTACAGAACATATAAATTCACATAGAGTCACAGAATCATTTAGGTTGGAAAAGACCTCCAAGATCATCCAGTCAGACCTATAACCTAACACTAACAAGTCCTCCACTAAACCATATCGCTAAGCTCTACATCTAAACGTCTTTTGAATACCTCCAGGGTTGGTGACTCGACGACTGCCCTAGGCAGCCTGTTCCAATGCCTAACAACCTTTTAAGTGAAGAATTTTTTCCTAATATCTAACCTAAACCTCCCCTGGCACAACTTTAGCCCATTCCCCCTTGTCCTATCACCGGACACGTGGGAGAAGAGACCAATCCCCACCTCGCTACAGCCTCCTTTAAGGTACCTGTAGAGAGCGATAAGGTTGCCCCTGAGCCTCCTCCTCTCCAGGCTAAACAACCCCAGCTCCCTCAGCCGCTCCTCGTAGGACTTGTTCTCCAGACCCCTCACCAGCTTCGTTGCCCTTCTTTGGACCCGCTGCAGCACCTCGATGTCCTTCCTGGAGTGAGGGGCCCAAAACTGAACACAGGACTCGAGGTGCGGCCTCACCAGAGCCGAGTACAGGGGGACAATCACCTCCCTAGTCCTGCTGGCCACACTGTTCCTGATACAAGCCAGGATGCCGTTGGCCTTCTTGGCCACCTGAGCACACTGCTGGCTCCTATTCAGCCGACTGTCAACCAACACACCCAGGTCCTTCTCTGCCAGGCAGCTTTCCAGCCACTCATCCCCCAGCCTGTAGCGCTGCTTGGGGTTGTTGCGCCCCAAGTGCAGGACCCGGCACTTGGCCTTGTTGAACTTCATACAGTTGGCCTCGGCCCATCGGTCCAGCCTATCCAGATCTTCCTGCAGAGCCTTCCTACCCTCGAGCAGATCGACACATGCACCTAACTTAGTGTCATCTGCAAACTTGCTGAGGGTGCACTCGATCCCCTTGTCCAGATCATTGATGAAGATATTAAACAGAACTGGCCCTAATACTGAGCCCTGTGGGACACCACTAGGGACCGGCCTCCAACTGGACTTAACTCCATTCACCATGACTCTCTGGGCCCGGCCACCCAGCCAGTTTTTAACGCAACAAAGCATACGCCTGTCCAAGCCTTGAGCAGCCAATTTCTTCAGGAGAATGCTGTGGGAAACGGTGTCAAAAGCCTTACTGAAGTTAAGGTAGACCACATCCACGGCCTTTCCCTCGTCCACTATTGTCATAGAAAGAGATCAGGTTTGTCAAGCAGGACCTGCCTTTTGTAAACCCATGCTGACTGGGCCTGATCGCCCTGCAAATGCTGCGTGATGATACTCAAGATAATCTGCTCCATGAGCTTCCCCAGCACCAAAGTCAGACTGACAGGCCATATTCATATGTATATGGCATAGTATGTATACCTACTGGTATAATACAGTAGGAATTCAAAACCATAATAAACTATACAATCGGTATAAGAGGGACTGGCTCATCTATTCACTGCTCCTACATTTTATGATCCCTCTTTTGTGTATTTTCTCCTAATGATTGCTGTTCGTTACATGCTCTTTAACTGTGCAGCGAGCTATACTGAAGCACACCTGCCAGCTCAGACCTCGCAAAGCCACCCACCCAGCAGGGGCGGCGTGAAGGCGCTGCCCGTGCTGCACTGAAGGGGAGCTGAGCTGCCCAGCCCTGGTGAGGAGGCAGCAGTGGCAGCACAGGTGTCCCTGGGGAGCTTTGCTGCCAAGACACTTAGGTGCCTATGGATTTTAGCAACCTGCCTAGGCAAGAACTGAAAATCCCCTCCTTTACTGCCTTACTACTAAGGTGACTTAGATGTCATCTTCTTACCTTCTCCCACTACCTACTTTTCATTTATTTCATTGCAAACTCCTGCCAGAGAGCTTAGATAATAAATATATGAAGGTGGAGGATAAAAGCAGCAGCAAGTGATTAAGCAAGTTTGTTGTTTTGTTGTTGTTAGTTCCAGGTCAGAACTATTTTAATTATCTAGAAGCCCATTCAATGCTTCCCTAACATGTCTGACTGTGCCTGGAGTGCAAGCTTTCCTGAAGATGGCAATGCCTCCTGTAGACCTGCAAAGTCTCTGTATAGGTGTATACATATATATAAATACATACACGTGCACACACACACATATATGTATATGCAAATAGGCATAATAATTAGGAGGGGATTCTGGAACCCAGAATCTGACTTACATACATGGGAAATCTCAGCCGTACTGGAGTAGGCAGATGAACAGTAATTCTTTTTTCCAGTAGTACTCAGTGCTGCAGCACTGAAAGGTCTCAGTTCAGCTAAGAGACATGCTGGGGCAGACACCATATAAACACCTGGTAAGGGCCAGTCCTCCCTCTGAAGCACTGTTTCATCCAGAGAGTACAAAGCAAACAGAGGTCTGCAGTGACTTGCTCAAAGCCACAAAACAAATCTGCAGCAAAGCTAGGAAACAAAGCCAAATCTCCAAATAGCTGCCTACCCTGACACCAATAAAAACTCTGCAAATTAACCCTAGTCAATCTGCTAGTCAACTCACAAATGCACTTTCTTCACTAAGCCTGCTGCGGGCTTATTTGTAGTGATGTCCCCCTGCATCCCAAATAGGCTACAGGGCTTGCACCTGCTCTTCAACTCAGTCATCATTTAATTAAATGGAAGACAGAAAACTACCAGCCATATCAATTAACTGTAGCAACAAGGAGTTGAATGCTCTGGTTTTAACCCCAGGGATCTGGTAAACCACAGCCATTCACCCCAGAATTCATCAGTATTTAAAACATTGTCTGAGGGCGATTGGGAAAAAAATACTGACAAACCAAAGAAACTAAAATATAGTTGTTTGGGGTTAGCATTTGTTACTTTTTTTAGATTAAACTGTTGTTTTCTCTAACCTCCATACTTCTCTCATCCCTGAAGCCACCATGTCTGCTGTGGAGTAAACAACAAATATGAACTGAAGACTGAAGTGCAGGAAACATGGCATCTTATGAAAATATCTTTAAAACTTCTTGGTACTGCTTTAGGATCTGCAGTGAACACTGAAATTCCTTTATCTGCAGATGCCTCTATGATTTAGAAGAGGAAGAAATATAATAATGGCTAAGAAGCACAATTTCAACATTAATAATCTTAACCCTAGTAATACAAGGCATAGCATAATCAGTGTATCTGAGTAACCTTATTTTTTATATGCTTTCTGTAGTGAGTTTCCTCCTCACTGCTGCACAGCTGGAAGCTAAGAAATCTGTATTTCTTACTGTTTATTTTCAGAGCTACTTCATTAAAAGGCTGTGAGTCCCACTGTGTAACAGAAGGGGAAAATGTTGTTCACATCCTTCCACGTATCGGGGAGGCTCTGACATAGGACGTCCTGATGGCTGATTCATCCCATCTGTGCCAGACGCCTCTCTGAAGCCAAAAGGAGATGAGATAAAGGAGCGCTCACCAAGAGGCAGTCCTTCAGGCAGCTAGAGCATCCTCAGGCTCTCATGGAGGATGGGCACTCAGGGCTTTCCATGAGTGCTTCAGGCTCTGCGGGTTTGGCTTGCTGTGAAGAAAAGGTGTGCTGAAGACAAAATGCTGTCCTTGGTTATGACTGTGCTTCCTCCCGGAAATAAACAAAACAGCTCGAGTTTAACTGGGATCAGAGTCTGGCCTTGGATGTCAGGGGCATAATGCCAGGAAAATACTGTAATACCTTTTACTAAGCTATTCAAGGCACTGCATGAGTCCTGATTTTGGAAAGAAGAGCTTTCTTAGCTTACTTAGAGATTGCCATAAAAGTCAGCTGTAAGGTAAAGGAAGAAGATACTAATAAAGAAAATGATGGCCACAGAAGTTTGAACAGAAAATTCTTGAGAAGTAATTACACAAAATGTGGACTTCCATTAACTGACTTGTATGTATTTCAAATAAGCTTGGACTTCTTACTTTTGGAGTCAAATGGTATTAAGAGTAATAACAACATCTAGCGCATGACAGAATGAATTCAGAGCACCCTTTAACAAACCTGAGAGGAAAGCAACTGATTTGATTTAATGAATAAAATGTCTGCTTAGAGGCAGAGCAACATACAAGAGCCACAGGAGAAAAAAAAAAACAAAAGCTCCCATACCTGTATCTCTGCTTTGGAGACTGCTTTTCAGCTGACTTAAAAACATGTCCAAGATAATACAAAGGAAAGAATAAAAAGTTCCAGTTTGTTGCAAACCATGTTAGAGTGAAGGGTGCATCGAATTTCTTAAAGGTTAGTTTTGCTAGCTGGGTTGAACCCGACCAGGAGGAGCAGACACCCAGGACCACGGCCACACCCCAGAAAATTTTCTTGAGTTGCGTCGCGGAGCATTTCCAGCAACAGCGGCTCACCCTTCCACCGCCTTCTGCCCCGGCTTGCATCTGTGCTTCAGCTGGGGCTGGAGACTCCCGGGAGCGCTCATCCCCTGGGGAGAAGAAAACACAAGGCTTACTGAGGAAATCCAGGCAGTGTTTTAGTTTTCACACCCTGGGGCCTTCTGAAGTCAGGTGGAGCTTTACCAGCAAAAATAAACAAATAAATAAATACAGATCTTGCCACAAAATGTCATTCATTTTTAGATCATCACAAGGCCTCTGGTTCAACTGAGGCATGGTTAGAATGTAAATAATAATTATCACCTCTAGATTTAGAAGGCACTGAGTAAATGGAAATTGAAATTACATGTTGTTTCGATGTACGTAGAAAGATTTAACACACCACTTAAAACTGATGCTGTTAGGATGTGTAAATGAATGAAAAATACAGTGTTGAGTTCAGTAAAGCAGCAAAGGGGATTGCAACAACACTTGGAATTATTATTGTCTTGGAAAAGGTAGAACTGGGCAGCTTATGCAATATGATGTTTCTTTAAGAGAAAGGAGGGGACAATGTATTTAATCTTGCACTTAAGCACGATCACTGCAACGCATGTAGCATGATTAATACTGAACTTGGATCACCGAGCATTTCAGTGGTCCCTAGCTCTCCCAGGGCAGGTGGCAAAAACTAGACCAGCCCACAGGCTGCCCTGAAATCGTCTCAGACGAGGCAGCCCTAACTTTTTTCAGCTTGGGTCCTGCACCAAATGTGGCACAGCACATTGACTTTCCCCTGCTTTAACCAAGCCAAGGATGCTGCTGGATAGCTCGGTTTCACGCCTTATTGCTGGCCCCAGCATCCAGCACCCTGAAGCAGAGGCAGCTCCTCAGCTGCACACCTCAGCACCCACTGGCCCAGTTAGGGACAGCGTACAAACCAGGCGACAATTTTTAAAGACGGCACCCACTGTATTTCTGGTTTCAAATCAACTGCATGACAGCCATCAATACCTCCTCCTTTGGGCTTATGTTTCCAAAAACTTGTCTCTTTTTCACATTGTACCACTTAGTTTAATAATAACAATCTTTCTCCTAAAACACCTTGCCACTTTACTTACACCCTTAAACATGGATGGTTATAGCCCTGCTATCTTACTGCTATCAGCAGATACCGTACCCAGGTTGTAAATGAACGAGCAATGCAGGGCTAAGTGGTTCAATTCCTACTGAGATCAAAAGATGTTGGCAGACCTCAGCAGCAGGCTGCTGCCTTTAGGGCTTTCACCTGCTGTAAATTAACCCCATTTGACATCCGCTGAAGCTGTCAGTCACCTGCATGCAACACTCAGCAGTGATTTCTCCTAAAGGCTGATTTCAGTTCAGTCGGTCCATTCACTTTGAGGATGAAGTAATAGTAATTCATGCTGAAAGCCAGGAGCCTACAACTTCAAAAGCATCCAAAGGTCATTGCATGCATTGAAAGGTGGAAAGAGAAATATAAGTACAGCCAGGACAGTGAAAGACTATATTGCCAAACATTTATATATGTTCAAAGCAGACTAAGAGAGATCTGCATATAGAAGTCCTTCCTTATACTGGTGGGAATCAGTGTTTGGAATGGACAATCTCTTAAAACATCTTATTTCAGGTTAACCTAAATTTGTATTTACATAAGCTAATATGTTAAGGTTTATTCCAATGGAGAGAAGTATTTAATTATTCCTTTACATATAAGAAATGTGTGATCCGAGCTAAGAGTACCATTAATTTGCCTAGTAAAGCTGTATTTTGTAACAGGAAAAACTGTAGCCTCAGTCTGATATCTTGAGATCTACGAAGAGCTACAGCAGCAAAGGAATAAACATCTAGATTTTTGTTGGTGGTTTTGAGTGGCTTTAAAGAGATGGGGATGTTGCTGATCTCTTCACTTATTTCAGTTTTCAATAGAAGATTGTGTGGGCAGCTTCCCACATAATGGGAGATGCATCAGCAGGCCAATGAGTTATCCAAAGTTAATGTGGCATTGTGTTAAACATGTAATGGGAAGCTCACAAGCTACCTGCTAAACATCAGAAGAAGCTAGAATTAAAATAACGCTGAATGTGAGGCTCTAGCTCATTCAAAATCATTTTAATACATTTTCTTTACATCACTGCTTGTAACTAATGCTCCTTCCTCTATTGCCTGCACAGACTGGTCAGGGTTCAGTTTGCCATACAACGGTACATTTATTTCTTTTAACTTCAGCAAGTAACATGCAGCTGCCAGCACTTTTACTGTCCACCACACAAATCCTGCAATGATGATTGAATTGTTAATTTCCACTCAAGCTTTTCTAATGGGCACTGTCACTGTAAGACCAAACACTTCACACACCTTCATGAACTCCCATGGGCATGCTTCCCATGGGCCAAGGAGGAGAGCCACCTCAGCTAGCTATGCAACAAGCTTCGGAGGGGGCCCTGCCACCATTAGTGCAGGGAACAGCCTTCCTCCCACTCACAGTTTACATCTCTGAAACTACCTGGAGAGGCAGGCAAAAATGTTGCTCCTTCTAGAAGACAGCCAGCAGAGGACCCTCTGCTCCCTTCTTTGCAGTTATTCCTCCTGGATGCAGGAAGCCAGCATTTAACCCCCTCCTGTTGAAGACATTTAACAGTAGGGAAAGCCACTAGGGTATATGACAGCCCAAGACAGGTAGGTGCTCTGAATCACTGAACTTGTGTTATTTTTTCTAAAATAAGAACTCGTCACTGAGACAGCAGGATAACATGTCTGGCCTCTGGTCCAGTAGTTCTGTCACTCACTGAAAAGGGGGAAAATCACAACTACATGCTCTGATCTGCCAGGCATTCAGTATAAAGTGATGCAGTGTTTGGTGGACACCCCACAGTAGACAACGTGGTGAGGATCTTCCAGCCTGAAGATGCCTGTCCTGCTCCCTGTTATGCATGTCCCATGCACATACTCATAAGCCAGCAGTTCATTTGGACAGCTTGTATGAGACATCACTATCTTATAGGTCTATTCTATGGCAATTAAGTCCCTACGAGATAAAGTTAAACTTTACTGATGTTCTCTCTACAACATAGGGCAAAATGATTCATCCATGTACATTTAACTTTGTGTTCAATGCACTGAGACATTCACTTTCAGCAAAAGACAATACTGTGTGTACCACCTCTAAAGTGACATTGCAGCTCAAGGCTTAACTTTCTAGGGATGCTCATTCTTTGGATGCATTTACATGCTGGATGGAGTAAAAACTTATCCCAGGCACAATGGGTTTCTTGGTGATGGTCCCCAGATTTTGGGGTAAAAAACACTGTCCTGATGATTAAGAGTTACAAGCAGGGACTTCTTTGAACTATCTGTCTGTGAAACTGCATCAGATACTCATTATTTCTGTGCTCCCAGAAGGCTAAATATTAAATGGGCACAGCCTTTTCCAGTGGATGTGGCACTGTCCTGGAGGAAATCCAGGACATACGCTGTCTCAGAAAGTCACACTGTCTTTTGAAAAGGTGGAGGCTACAGATAATATACACACACGTCATCCCCTCCACTCATTTTCTGAGCTGGGGATTTGCCTGCTGGCTGGCATGCACAACCCCCAGCTCTGTAGCTCTCCTTGCCCAGTCCCTGTGTCCCCATGGGGATGGTTCTCCTCGCCCAAGTCACAGGTGCACAGATGGGGTGATGATAAACCCATGCATGGATGAGAAGCTCCTCATCCTCTTTCTAACACTGCACAAGGGCCAGACCCCACAGCAATTTAAAGATGGCAAAATGGCTTTTCAGAACAGATGAGGCAGGACTTTAAAGAATTTTATTTCTGGGAATCTTCCTCCAGACTTCCTCGGTTTCTTCCTTTGCCCCCTGCAGCAGACTGCTCTGTATGCTACTATATGCCCAAAACAGTAAATCAAGATGCTGAGATAGATGAAAAATGCCTATCTTGCTTTTACTAAATTTGGCTTTTCATTCTCCCTTTTGATCATTCATTTTCCTGTTTCATAAATCCCAGCTGAAACCGTTCCTCCCTCCCTTTCAGCCCAGCCTCTCTCCCATGGCATTCAGAAGCAACCAAAGGAAATCACCTCCAGTGCTTCTGCCAATGCCATTTCCTTCTGGGATCCTCAGCCCCCAAACACAGCCGTTCTGTTTCCTCCGTTAAGAGTGAGACCCCTCTCAGCTAACTTCAGAAACCTGCGGTAGGGACATCTACCCCTGAGCTAGTCATCCCCAGATCTCAGCTGAGGCTAGGGAGAAAAGCAGGCACCAGAAGGCACGACTTATCCCACGTAAGGTATATGCCTTCAACGAAGTGCCCTTTCTCACTGACTACAGATTCTTGCACTGGGTTAGAGAAAATCCACCCCCGAACTGGTACCACCTTTAAGCAGCCTGTCCAGACCACTTCAAGAGTCTTAAGCCTCACGTAGGCTTACGATTCCTGTGCACAGCTCACCAGCTAAAGACTTACCATAGGGCTGTACCTCACTGCGTATGTTAAAAATGCGATACTGACAGAAACCAAGGGTGGCATTCAACTTGTCAGTTTGAGACATCTGCTGTGCAGACTTGTGTATCTGAGACAGTCATTTACACTTTCTGCATAGTTAGTAGACAGAAGAAAAGACATTTCCACAGCACGATTTATCTCATCCTAAAGCAGACGATTAAAACAAGCCAGATGAATCACCCTCTCCAAGTGCTTGTTTCTCTCCAGCAGCCCTAAACAGTCTGGGGAGATAAGCTCAGAAGTGAGTGTCTCTAGTGTAGGTGCCTGAAGCTGGGTGAGATGCGTCCCACCTCAACATCACTGCTGTCGGGAACCAAGAGTAAAGCCATGGCAGACAGCGCTGGCAGGCTCCGAGGTGGGCCCCGCAACACAAACATATATAGCTGTCAGCAGTGAACGGCTTTAGCTGTTGCCATCTCGTCAGCAAATGACAGAAAGAAGTACTACAAAAGTGCAGGGTGCCCTTGCCAGCCCTTCAGAGCGAGAAAGTGACCCTCAGACTAAGGTCCTGTCTATTAGGGACTGAAACATGTGCCTAATGATAATGTACAACTCCACCAGCTTCCCCAGGCTATGAATGTGCTTGCATGTAAGCATAATGCAAGCATATTCTTAAACAGCTCTTTAAATCAGGCTTCTGAAAAATATTTGACAGAAGGAAGAATCCTCACAGGTCTCTCTGACAATTACAAATGAGGCATCCTCAAGGCATTTGTATTTTGTCAGTCTCTTAAATGTTTGTAGCTGTTTGGGCATTGCACAGAACAAGTTTGTAAAGCTTGCAAAAATATTATATGCTTATAATAGATATGGAAGACAAGAGCTGAGGCACACTCCTATAAGACAGCACCTGATCCTCAGAGTGTTTAGGAGCTCTAGAAACCCATGACATGGAGGGGGATCAGAGCTGGGCACTACTCAAGGTATATTCGCACAACCTTGCCTGCTCTGTGGCTTCCTCTTCATCCAGTAATTACTGCATTTTGAGATCAGTGGGAGACAGTTAGTTCCAAACCAATTACCATTTACAAACATACCTAAGAACATACACGGTGACTTCTGGTGGTGGTGTTCTGGACACAGAATACTATTTGCCTCAGTAGCAGAGTCCCAAACTCCTCCACGTGTTTTTATACCATTTCCATCTACCACACTAGCTATGCATTATTTAGCTGTCCAGGATTTTTGAGCTAAGCTGTTAAAAACAGCTGAAGCATCATCCTGTGAAGAGAAGAGTAAGTGCCAAATCCACAAAATGATTTACATCTCTAATTGCCTCCCTAGCTGTCTAAATCTGAAGTACTGGCATTTATTCAGATATGTTGCCCAGGCATTTTCTTCACAGTTGGTTGAGTTCAAGAGTGAGGTCTGAGGGGGTCACTTGTCACATCATCCAGTAGCTGGTGCAGATTTCCCATGCCATTGTTAATGATGACCTCTCCTTTTGCAGACCATCCAGATAGCTGGTTTTAGGGAACTGCTACTATTTTATTTGGGAAGCCAGTAATCTCCATGTAACAGCCTTCCCAAAGGCCTATGTTTCTGCTGCACAGAACTGTAATGAGAGCACGTACAGCCTAACTTCTGCATAAAGGGACATTACCTCCTTCTCCAAATTAGCTTTGCCAAGCTGCTTGCACCAGCTGTATCCTCCTCCCAGATCATCCTCAGATGCCAAAGAACCTGTTCCTGGGCTTGCCTAAGTGCCATGACTTCTAAGCAGGTTTGTGCCTCTCTTACACCTAGACACTGCCAGGATTCAAAGACACATTTGTCTACATCTCCCTTTTTAAAAGTCATCTCCAATAAATATTTCTATTCCATATTTGAAGTAATCATTGGAACAAGCCTAAAATATCACTTTTTTCTCCTCTGGACCTCCTCACTTAAGGCTTTCCCAACAAACGAGAGCATATTCCATTCTGAGCAGACCGGCTTTGCTGCTGCCTGGTTCCCCTGGCCCTGGAGGGGCTGCAGAGCAGGGCACCCTCTGGGGCAGATGGGGCACCCCGTTCCTTCCAGCTGGGGAGCTGCCACTGCTGGGAGGCTGCCCTGTGCACTGAGCCTGGGCGAGGAGCGCACACTCCCCCGCCGCTTTTTGAAAGGCAGGGTTCAGCCACTTAGCTGCCAACTCAACTGTGAAACAGAGCAGTAAGTGCTAGAGTGAGCAAGCAATAGTGAGGAACGGGCATCCTAGCACGGCACAAAGCCACGCTCAGGCCTGTAGGAAGCGTCACCCACTGGACGGGCTATATCACTCATCCCACAGACTTACTGGTGCCCTTTGATGGGGGGGGACAGGCACATTGATGAAGGATACACAGTTTCTCTTTCCAGGCTTCTAAGAGGCTTCTGACAAAATCCCACTCCAAAGGGTTGTACGGAAAATAAGCAGGCAGGGAAGGTGCCAGGATGCATAAAAGGCCCAGTGCAAGATAGGAAACCAGAAAGGAGTAAATGAAGCAATGGAGGGAAGTGACTGAAGCTCTGCAGAGGTCTGCTGTGGGACCTGCACTCTTCAACATAATTATAAGTATCAAGGGGGCAAGTGGTGAGCTGACAGTTTCCTAATGAAATGAAGTTATCATCCAGGGCTGCAGGATGACAGGCCTGGGTCATAAAACGGCAGATTGGAGAAGCGTACAGATGTAGAGATGCAGGTGGGAGTACATGAACCACATGCTCCGTACACAGTGATGGGCTCTGGTCCATCTACCATGAGGGATCCTGAGCAATTCCCGGGTTGTTCCACAGAAAAGGCAACTTGCTGTTCAGGAGCAGCCCAAAAAATGCAAATTATTAACTGCTAACGCTTATTAGGAACAAAGGAGAAAACACAGCAAAAAGCTGTTTTCTGCATCCAGGGAAATTTCAGCTGCCAGCACACCCACAGTGCAGGAGATGCACCTCAGGCTAGAAGAACACCTTCCCAGTCAACTCCACCAAGCTGG
Organism: Anseranas semipalmata; assembly: GCA_013399115.1. Taxonomy (NCBI): domain Eukaryota; kingdom Metazoa; phylum Chordata; class Aves; order Anseriformes; family Anseranatidae; genus Anseranas; species Anseranas semipalmata. The sequence continues at coordinate 57,154 of VXAA01000155.1, read as the reverse complement.
AGACAGGACCAGATGGACCTTTGGTCAGGCCCAATATGGTGGCTGTTCATGTGCCTATTGAGGAAGTTGCTCTTAGCTTCCTACAGGGAAGCTGTGAGTGCCCATGGGTGGCTGTCCCATGGATGGGGCTGTAACGCTTAGTGTTTGGGTTTGTCTATGCACATTATCCCAACTTCCCCATTGTGGTACATCCTGAAGGTCTAACAGACCAGTATTACATTTTTCAATGAATACCAATTAATGCATCATGATGGAAAAATGACAAAGCCCCATAAATATTTATAAAATTAATTTTTAAATGAGAATATTTGGTCAAAATGGCATTGCACATGTGGATTTTTAGGAAACTGTAAAAGTACTCTAAATACTTTGCCTTACAGTAACAGATAAAAATAATTTTACTTAATTCAATCATGGAATAGCATGACTACATTGAGAATAAATCAATACAGGAGATAATTTAAAAATTTCACAGTAGAGGTTATTTTAAAGAACAAAAACAAGGTATTAACCTATTAGGTCAGAAGGTCTGAATTTGTTTGAGGCTACCGTACAAATTCCAAGAGGGGTGCAGGCACCTGTAAATGGGGAACTCTGCATGAGCACAGATTCAAAGTGAGACAAATGCAGACTGAGTTAAGACACTCTTTTGCTACTGGAATTTATTATATAAATTAATTAATTACACAAAATAAAGTGTTAGGATAATCTATGCAAGACATTCAAATTTATCTGATCATCTCACCTTAATTTCAACAGGGTAGGAAATAGGGCTGTTGGCTTGTAGGCAGTCAAAATGATTCTCCTGTCCTCTTGTCTATGGAAAGCTGTGTCCCATATCACTGACGCAAAATAGGCGTAAGTTTATTCTAACAGGTACTCCTAAATCCTTAAGTACTACTCACAGTTATAGTGTTTTCTATCACTAATGGTTATCATCTATTAATTCCTGTTCTATCCTGTGCTAATATTATACCTAAACTTACTAAGAGTTGGAATTAAATAACAGATCTGCACATATTTGTTGAAGATATGCTAAATTCTCCTCCTTAGCATATATATATTCCTTTCTTCCTCTGTCAAATACTCCAGCAAGATTTTTGCAAAATCTATATTCTAATTCCCGTTAGTGACACAGAGAGAGCTGATAAATTATCAACTACGTACTGCAGCAATTTGGACTGTAATCCATTTAATTTATCTTCAGAGGCAACCGCTTAGAAATTCTATTCAAATTGCTGCATTGAAATGAACCTCATTAAAACATGATATTCCACTTTGAATATTGTGGGGTGAGGAGTTCCCCTAAATACTGTCCTTTTTATTATTAAGCAGAATGCATGATTGGAGTCCAGAGTGAAAACCAACAATACTGGGTGCTTATTACAGTACACTGTGGTACTGGAAAGTAACATTGGTAAATGGACATAAACAATAATCCTGATCATGAGATACTTACTCTTGATAGTATTAGATTTTTTTTTCGTTATTCTGCATTCTCTTCCTGAATAAAAACTGCAAATGGGAGTTTTGCCATTTATATTGAGGAGACCAGCATCTTTGTGGAAGCAAAACTTCCATTAGAACAAAAATAAGCCATGACCAAAACTGGATTCTGGGCAAATGTGAGTTGGAGGCTGTGCAAATTTCATCTTGACCAAAAGTTTAAGCAACGGTCGTCTGTTCTGGTGAAAAAAAACAAGACTGTATTCTCTACAGGAAACTACCGTATTAATTAGCCAGCAGTTTGAGTGCCACACCTTTCCTGAGCAAAGGTTTAATCTCCAAGCGAATCCAGCTACTTATACTGATATGAATATCACATTTGTATCAGCACATATATACAGGTATTATACGAAGCAGTAAGCCAGCTACGCTGGCAGCATTTTATCAGAAACAAGACAATGTTATTTCTCCCTTATAGAGCTTTCCAAAATTCTGAGCTGCTTGGTATTCAGGTATACACAGTTCTAGAGACCAGATTTTGTCACAGCCATTTGGTCTCTTGCATACTGAATTCTAAGTCCAGTTGATTGTTCTCTTAGGAGATAAAGGGCTAACCTTCTATTGAACCTAAAACATGATGTTTTTTTAGGTCCTAAGTTCTGAATAAGATACTCAGAGCATCTGTTGTCAACTAACAACCAGACATTAGAGTGGGTTTGAGTGTGCCCACAATGGTTGGAGCAACATACATACACCCAGAGAAGTCCCCACGTGATTTGCTGCTCAAGGATCTACCCGAAGAAACAAGAGGATGCCTGCTCACCTCTTACTGGCAAGCTCACCCAAAGCTGGGTCTCCTTTGGTAACAAAGCTAGGCTTGGCTAGACCCAAGTTGGCACCGAGAAACTTGGTACAACTCCGAGCAAAAAAAAATTACATGCAAGGATTCCAGTTTCCATTTTCTCTCTTTTCTTCTTTTCAATAAGAAAGGCTTTTGTAATCCTCTTATTGTTTCAATCAGCTGTAGAAGAAATACTCATACTTTTTTCAGCCATAAATACAATGCTATCTTTGCTGAAAGCTGCACTAGGGAATTTGAGGTGATTGTGGAAAAGCTATTCCCAGATCATATTTCCTCACTTCTGTATTCTCCATGACTGAATTACAAGGCTTATGGGGCTCACAGGTTTTTCATTTGAGGAGATTGTTATATGGCCAAAAATAGTGATACTGAGCAAAAACTATTCCTGTTACTTCAAGAAGAGTCAACGTATAACTTTTGTATAACCAAAGGGTGCTAGATCCCATGGAGAAATTTATGCCTGGAGTAGGACTCTCGAAATTTCAAGGCTAGCTTCCTCTGCATTATGACAAATTAGAGTGGATTTATGTTCCTGGAAGCAGGCAGTTAACATCGGAGGTGGTGCCTGGCTTCTCCAGTACATGGTGCCAACACATTTGGTGGGCATCTCTGCCTGAAAGCAAGCCATCTCCGCACTGCAAAGAACACCTTGTTTCCTGTTGTCTTTGATCTGATGCTGCAGTGACTGCCAGCAAAACTCAGTGAAGATCACAAAGTAAATCTACTCTCTTATTGGCCAAATTCCTGCTTCTGCAGGATGCTCTCTGGGTCTGCACTGGCATCTCACAGTTTATAATTAACAAAGATTAACGGGGCTTTGGATTAAAGGTTGGTGATTGTACTCCAGCCAAGTCGAGGGAACCCCGTACTATGTAAGTGAATGTGCTGTGTTGAGTATAAGGGGCTAAAACAGCTGCAATGTAAATAATACTATGTATGTGCCCTATAACTGGGAAATGGCCGGGGAATACATGCTGAGCAATCCTTGACTTCTATGTTGAACTTCTAGTCTTTTCTGAACTCTAGCTCTTGTACTGAACTGCTTCTGTGCTACATACCCATCCATCTATAATTGTAAGCCATTACGAAAAGAGAGGTGAAATTTTCTTCCACAAATATTATCAAATGAAAATAGGAGACAACGCATGATGCATTCTGGTGACTTAATATTTATTTTTTCCTAGCCTTTGTTCCACCTTCTCATGAGAGAAATCTATGATTAAATAGATGGATTAGTAATCTGCTTATTTTTTGAGATCAAATGCCTAAATTGATTCAAGATGACTAGAAAATGCACCTTGTTTCATCTAGGGATTCATGGGTGAAATGTAACGGTCAGTCATCTACAGAAAGTCTGAGAAGATTATCCAATGGTTGCTGTTATTCTTAAGTTCCGTCACTGTAAATGAAAATATTATTTGTCCATATTGTGTACATATTGGCTCATTTTAGCCACTGAAGTAAGGAAGCTTGGATAAATCTTTAATAACTTATCTTTCTGCTTCATGATGCATTAAAGCTCCTGCTCTAGCATTAGTTCAGTAACATCAAAATGTTCTCACACGTTCATTTTATTTTTGTATCATTTGGGGAGGAGATATACAGTGCAGAAGTAATGAGTCACCTCTAAACCTATAGATTATGAGTTTGCACAGGCGAGATGGTATAGAAAACAATGAGTGGGACACGATCAAAGATGAGCTGGCAGGAATCCCCAGTGAGTAAGCCTAGCACAGCTAAGAGCAGCTCATTTTGAGACTTTAAAGACTAGGAAAGCACTGCGCCATTTGGGAAGGGTGCCAGGTGTTATGAAACAAGAAACTCCTCACTCCTTTGGAACACAATCTTGGATATCTGCTCAAATAGGCTGTTGTATTAGCTGAAAATACTGCAAGAAATAGGAAAATTGGGCAGAAGCTGCCCTGGGGTAAAGCCAGAGTGTAACTATTTCCTATGTGCACTTACCACTCAGTACACACAGTAACTGTGAAATAGGGTGCCCCTCTTCCAGCAGGGGAGAAAGCTACATTGACTGTACCCTGCGGTAACAGAGCGCATACCAGCAGGCACAATGGAGAAACAGACACACCGCAGATCACACCCCCATTCATCCTCATACCTGTATGCAAAGCCCCCATCTCTTGTTACCATTAACTTCACCCCTAGATCATTCCCTTCTTCCCAGCTCCAGCCAGGAGCAAGTGAAAGCTGCTACCACAACCGTGGAGCAAGCACAGCGTGGGTCTGATGGTCTCTGCCCTCACTGTGAATGTCCACAATGAAGAATCAGCTATTTTTTGTCTTCTGTGCAAGAAGACAGGCTGCACAAAAGCAAACATTTTGCAAATTAATTACTCCACGCAGAAGCCAGCATGCATTCCTCATGAAGGCCACTTCAGTGGGGAAGCAAGGGGAAACCAGCAGCCTTGGCTGAACCACTGAATCACCAACCTTTCCTGCCCGCCCACTTCTTCTGTTTTCTAGAATTGCATGAGCGCTATATAGTTCTACAATGTACCTTTCTCACATAAAAAAAGACCTGTGGGCACAATTCTTGTTTTACATATGCTTACTCCTGGGTGCAATTTTCACGGGGTCTGTCCTAGTGCTCAAAGTACAAACAAACACTGTCTGGTTACCAAAACCTTTAGATGACACCAGCAGAACACTACTAATAGCAGCACAGTATTTATGGAGAGATATATTTATGCAGCATTTGAGCTTACTTCCCCCCAAAAGGAAGTTTAATTAGGAACATGCAGGAAATCATCGTCTTCAGTAAAAGAAGTCCTCTCGTATCCTGACCGCATCCATTCCTGGGAGTGCCCTCCTGTGGCCAGAACACAAGTTTGGGGCTTGGGGGTCTGTTTCTATCTGTTGTAGGTCTTTTCTTGCCTGTTCTGTGAAAAGATGTGCTGTTTGTTTTTAGATAAGCTGCTTCATTCTGCAGTTTCTCAGCTGCCCCATCTGCAAAATGGGGATAATAAGAATCACATAGCTGAAGGAGGCATACTGCCACTCATGAAAGTTTTTGCTGTGGTTGGGATCTTCAGCCTGTGCTTGCTAAAGAAGCACGAAAGATTTATTATTAAAATGATTACAGTGTTGATACATTTGTGATGAATTCCCTGCAGGCATGAAATATATTAAAGGCCAAATTCATTTCTCATTTGTACTTGTACACATTTTCTGTAACTCCAGTGATGCAAAGTTACTCCAAATGGCATGTGGCAGAATCCAGCTCCGCAGCAACTAAGTTTAGACATATATGTGTAATAATTGTAAACAGAGAAGTATCATTTGCGTTACGAGCAGCTTTGAATACCACCAGTCACTTTTCCTGACAGTGCAGAGGAAACGTGTTACAGGGGGAGGCTGCGATACCACTTGGTTGGTGCCGGAAGCCTGAGAATAAGGAGCTCTAAGTAGGGACTAATTAAGTGGAGGATGGATTTTCTCTGGCAAGGTGATTGTCCTGAAGCTTCTTGTGAAAGCTGATGTCACCTATCTCTGGAAGATCCCAAGGTGCAGAGCAGGGATGGAAATATTTACCTTCCCATGGAAGGGAAGACAGTCCTCCAAGTGCTCTGAACTTTCATGAACGGAGAGGGTGAAACAACCAGGCAATTGGCTGGTCCGAGAGAAATGCAGTATGGATAGAAACTGGTGATAAAAACAATGACAGAAAGATAGACAAGCACAAAACAGGCACCGAGCCTACACTTCTCAAAATATGAAGTGTGTGCAATGGTACCAGGCACAGAAAACGCATGGTATGGTGACTGCCTGCCTGAGTGATGCGTGTAGATACAGTTGTCTTTAAAAGTGCTGGTACAGCAGGCTCAGTGCATACTGATGATTCAATCTCCGAAATAATTCGAAATGGCAGTCACGCTTCTGAAGGCGCACAAAGTCCTTATCTTCCTTTTAAAGTAAAGAAGCTACTGCACCGACAGGAAAACATAAAGGGAATGCAGGAAGGCTTCACGGCAATGCATATGAATGAAAGGCTCCTCTTAGCTAACTATCCGACAGAGAAACGTATTCCCAGTGGTTCTGCCAAAGATCCTTGAAAGGCTTTGGTGGTGGATGATAGGGAAGAAAATAAGCATAACTACAAAGCAGAGCAAAGTTTTTGCTGTCTTGCTCTTGCAGCACTGGCTATGCCTTTGCAATGGACATTGGCTACAAGAGAACTTTGGGAAGCCAAATCTTAGCCAGAGGTACAGCAGCCAGACCAAGGGAAGAAAGCAGCCCACTGTCGCACTTCAGTCTATAACTACATCCTGGCTTTTTCATATGGCTCTAAACACCAGCTGGCAAAATTAGTCAATATTAGTCTGAAAGGAAATGTTGTCAATTGATTTGGAAAGAGAAGCTCTCAAACAGAGCCAGCCTGTTTCATTAAAAGGAAACAAACAGGAAGGGAAACTCTTACCTGCTTCTATACAACCTCTGGTTTCTATCATACACCATCAAGGCTATTTAGATTTTACTGTTGATGGTAACAGAAAGAAGAATCTAAACTAAGGAAGGAAAAGTCCAACTAGGTCGACAAAGTCCCTGGTGGGCAGTGGTACGGTATCAGAGCCGGTACGCACAGCAGACACGGACATGCTTGAAAGAATTCAATTTTGCAGCACAGGGAAAGATTGCTCTGCTTCTGTTTCTATATAAGGTAGGTAATAAACTGTATTTGAACTGGTAGAAAAGGAATATGACCCACATTTCAAAGCTGGAACCTAGTGGGTTATTATTATTTATGATTCATAAAGCTTGTGCAGTGCACCAAAAGAAAGGAAGCCATGCTCACTGCCCAGAGGAGCCTCCAATGCAAACCTTGAGAGAAACACTCTGTTGGGCATGGGGCTAACTCCAAGGGCTTTTATTTATGATAATTATAGCATAATGAAAATCAGGCTTCTTCTTCTTTCACTCAGAAAACTGAGATCCATTCTCCTATCTCTACAGCAGGAGGTTTTATGCTGGGAGAATGCAACAGCTGTATTCTCCATGAACTGAAATCACAGCCTTCAGGTACTCCTGATTTTTCACCTTACTTGCTGCTTTTAGTTCCGCTCCCCCCGTCTTGAGCATTTCTGCATTTTCTCACTTTCTTTTCCACAGACGTCTTGCTACCATGTTTCTTTTCCTTTCTTTTTTCCCCTTAGTTTGTCAATATTACTTTTTTTTTCCTTCTTCATGAACTTTCCATGGAGACTCACATTCACATTTTACCTCTTACTGTTCTTTCATCCCCCTTTTGGATTTGTTCTTCCCCTCCTTCGCCTCCTCCTGCTTGTCCCCATCTGCCTCTCCTCCCTCCATTCCTCTCAGCCAACCTTCTTCTCTCACCAACCCCATTCTCTCAACCACCTGCCACATCCCCCAGTGGATCCCCCAGACCAGTGGCTTCCTCTTTGCCCTTCCTTGAGATGCTGAGCTCCATATCCACCCCTCAGATGAACTCCTCTTCCTTACCCATACCCTACAAGTTCCTCCGATCTCTGCTTTCCCCTGTCCATCTCACCTGCTCTGCCCTCACTCAGGTCCCTTGCTCTGCTCTAGGACATAGCCTACAGACTTCTACCCAAGACCGCAGTTCCTCAAGCCAGGCCTCCCACTCGCTATGCCCAGAGCTTCAGGGCTCTCTGGGAGGCCCTCCTGAGCACATCCAGCCCCCTTTCGTGGTCCCTGAGGGGATGACAAGCCCTCAGTGCTGCTGGGCTCCTAATGCCCATGGTGGCGACGGAGCCCCCGCTGCACCACTGCCACACGGCAGCGCCCGCAGGCTGGGCACGGGAGGCGAGGACAGGTTCTCGGGGGGTCCTGCCCCAGGCTGCGCCTCAGGCCCCCGTCCCTCCCGCCGGGGGTCGGCTCCCTCCCTCCCTCCCTCCCTCCCGCACTCCGGGGTCCCACCCGGCAGGAGCTCGC
>VXAA01000155.1:0-48402 GCA_013399115.1 Anseranas semipalmata | reverse complement strand
CTCCCGGCCCCGGCGGTGTCTGCTGCCCGCGAAGGCAGGCGGGAGGCTGCGCCGCGCCGAGCGGCTGTCGGTGGTCCGCTCAGCCTCCCCCTCGCTGTCTGACGAGAAAGGGCAAACCCTCCACACCGTTTCTTACTCCCTTACGTTCTTCCAAAACCGAGCCCCGTCAGCACTCCGGGGCGATTTTCACCCGTGTGTTTAGTCATTTCTACCGCCCTCTCCACAGCCTTTCAGCTCCTGCTGTGCCCAAAATTCGACACAGCTTTCAAGAGGACACACCACTGATTCATCAATAGCATTCCAACACTCGCAGAAGCATACTCTACAGCTTCCTTAATGCAGCTTACTAACTTCTTTGGGAAGCATTGAACAAAACACCTCAGTACCTACACACAAATTAAATAAAATAGGACATTTTGCAACTGGATGTTGCTCAGATGTAGCAACTTGTTATGTTGGTGGTTTTCTTTCAGAAATAATTTCAAGACCCCCAGTCATAACATAATAACCACAACAAGTAAATAATAACCACAACAAGTTGTGGTACATTTTCCCTTCTGTTGATAAGCAAAAGTCTAATTGGTATTAATTAACAGGAGTTAATGCAAGTGGATCCGGGAGAGGACACATTGTAATGAATGAGTATGAAACATAAAAAAATTATACAGCTATAAGCCAGGAATCAGGTTTTGCAAGATGCTGAGCACCATTTGACTCCTAGCAAATTCTACTGTGGATATGAAAACACTTAGCACATTTACCAGTTTCAAATATGAGATGTATCAGCAGACCAAGACGCAAATACTCAACAGTTTCTTAAGAATCGGTCAAATTAAAATGAGAGCACTTTGCAAACAAGACCAGGCAGCCATCAGTACTCCCCAAACATTCCAAAGTATTTGTTAATTATATAAATACTTGCTATTGAAAAGCAGCCCTGACAGACTGGTTAGCAAACTGTGGGAAAACGCCACCTTCCTTCTGCAGGCCGGACAGCCATTTACATTTAAGAGGCTAGCTTTGTTGGTGGGTCAGATCCAGACCACTAGCTTGCAAAGGTCTCATCTGGTGATCTGCAGGCTGATGAAGCCAAGAGGTTGCTTTGCATTTCCTATGATTCTTCAGTATCAGCCTTTGGGATGAGCTGTATCATAAAATCAGTAGGTTCCTTTCACAGGGTTCTTTAGGAAAGTTTATTGGTGTGCTCGGCATGAAGACCACAAAAGCCCAGCTCAGCCAAATGAAAAAAAACTGGCTTTCGTGGTTATTTCCGGGCTGTCCTAGTAGGATTATTTGATCCATTGATTTTCCTGTGATGTTACAGATCATAGGCATGTTGGGAACTGTGTCTTGTTTCACTGGACTGTTTCATCTAGCAGTCCAAGCAGTTTCTGATCTCACCTTGAGAGAGGCAGATCTCACCTTGGATGGTTCTGTCCATAAAATATTTCACAATGTTAGTGCTTTGTATATGAGGATTTCAAAGTGCGTTATAAAATATTCATTTTACACTGCTTCTGAATAGAAACTTCAGATTCACAGCCACAGAGTTTAAGGAACTTCCTCAGATTCAGCTAACCAAGTGACATCAGGGAGGAACAGAACCCAGATAAGCTGGGCCTCCTTCTGCTCTGAGCTTCGCTTCCATGCTATGTAGGCAGGAAACCATCGAATCAGCATTTCACATCCAAATTTCAGGTAAATGGTTCTGCAAGGCAGAGGAAAATCAGACTTCTCTACTGGCTGTAACTTGTCATCACCAGGACATTTATAGGAATGAAAGGTTATTTATTTGCAAGTTTGCTTTGTTGCTGGGCACTTACGCTCTTTCCTTTCTGCAAGCTTTATGCTTTCATTTTTTATAGGCAAGACACAGTAAGTACATTATTTTACTTGGAGGATGGCACTGTTCACATAAAGAGTCATGATGAAAAAGAGGTGAATTACTATTTTTTTGATAGCACATTATTCTAACTCAACTGTGAATATATTTAATATTCCAGGATTTGTGGGGTTTTTAACAGGTTTCAAGCTTGCAATGTTTTATTTATGGCTAGAACTCCAGATGTCAAAGACTTTTATGGCAACAACTGTCTCCTGTGGCTGGCTGGAGTTCTGCTAGCTTAGGTGCTGGTGGTGGCCCAGCGCACTGCTTAGCAGAGGTTGGCGCACCTCTGCCAGCTGGTGCTGCGGGAGAGCTGGGAGGCATCTCAGCCTTCAACGCTCCTGTCCTCCTCCTCCCTCTGATGACACCTTGCACAACCACAGCACTCAGGGCTCTTCTCCTCAATGTTCAGTTTAATCTCCTCAAAGAAGCTTTCAAGGCACCGAGGACAACGAGTATCCAACTAACACTGGTTTCAGATTGGGAACAGGACATTCAACTGCTTGCTTGGTTTTGGACATCATTTGCCCAATGCGTGTCAAGTGCAGCTAATTAGGGCTCATGCAGTTTGATATGGCTGTATTTAACCCTTGATCCCACAGCATTTTAACTCCACCAGTCTCTGATTTCTCTTGTTGCCCTTGCAGGCACAAACACAACCAGAGATCCGTGCTAGGCCCTTGTCTTGCTCTGTGCATAAAACTATCAGCCACATACCACAGTAACAAAAAGTTGTGTTTATTTAATGAAGAATAGTACGTCTGAGGACTGTATTCCAAGGGTTCTAAAAGTGAGAGCTCTGTTTGGCAACATGCTTGTTACTTTCTGTAACTCATATCACAGTGCAACCTTCCCACCTCCCTAAGCCTTAACACGTTTGCTGCTGGATTACATTTAACTGAATTCATAGTAAACAGCTTACAGTATAAGCAATGCAAAACTGATGCACTCAGGGAAACATTTCAAGTTGAATTTATGGCTTTTTCTCCTTGCAACACCCCTCCAGGCAACAGAGAAGCCGGTGGATGTTTGGGTTCCAGACAGCTTACAGATTTGGAGAGGAAACTATCAAAACTTGAAAACTGGAGAAAGCAGACTTTCATTTCTGATCAAGAGCAAGGATGTTTCATGTGAAAAAGGCAGGGTCAGATTAAACATCCAGGACGGGATAGTTAGAATTTGCTCAGCCAGGCTTCTGTGTGCTGAAGTCTGATGAAGGTGCTTTTGTTACCATCTGTTACCTGTAAATTTGGATTAAGAAATTATGTTTGGTTGTTTTCTTTAACACATAAACGTGTAAATGAGGGTGCTAGCATCATGCTGCTTTTAAGCTCATGTAACATCACCACTTTTGTGAAAGACTTCTTATTGATGTAGAAAGGTACATTTGAGACAAAACTAAATTCTCATAGTTATGTCTGCTATAATCCTTGACTTTTATCCTATTAGCTAATTTGATTAACCAACATGAAAAACATGTATAGTTGGTATTTTTCCAGTTCAGACATCTTCCTATTTAGTGTACTCATTAACAGGACATTTATTAATTTAAGTGCTTGCCTTACCACTGAGGGCAACCATTGTGCTTAGCAACCCTAAAGGAAATGGAGTGTGCACTTGTACTTGTGTAGCCAATTTCGTAACAGGCTACCTCTCATGCCAAAAGGAATTAATCTGCCACAAGCCAAACACATGCATGAATATTAGCTAGAAACCTACACTGCCCACCAGCTGTCCAGGAACAGATCATCCTTTCCTCCCATTTATTTGAAGTTATTTGTTGAATGTTCTCCACAAACAATGATTAGTCTGTTTGTGAGGAGCTTGTTCTATTTGAATGCAGTGTTAGTTTTGTCTGGCTACCGTCTAACAACTTTCTAATCTGTTTTCATTTCCTGACTAAAAAAAAACATGTCAAACATGCTTTTCCAACTCAAATAATAGCTATTTTCAAGTGACATTTGCTGTCCTGCTATCATTTTGAAATATGCATTTACAACGTGCTGCCTGGTGACCAGCCACCAGTATTCTGTTTGCACGCCTCCTATATTCACAACCATCATCCACTCAAAGCAAATTCAAATTTTTGTCAAATTCACATACACTTCTTTCTCTGTAATATGCGCCTAGCTGTAAGGATGATGTCTTTCCAACCTTCCCTGTTCCAAAACAGATCAGTTACTTTAGGTATATCATGAATTCACAGAACAAGGCAGTGGAGGAAAGAGGAAGGAATAAAAACTAACTGGCTAGAGGTGTTCACCAGACTGCGCCAAACATAGACTGATATACCTGAATACTTTTTCTTCATATCTGATCAGATAAACAGCAGATAACAGTCAAATCTGAGGTGTTCTTAAAGGCTGCAGATTGTATATATGGCCATTCATTCAGCAGTTCCTAGACATGGATGTGAAGTCCTGGTGAGAATATCTTCCTCATGTTTTTTTTAACCTTCTGTTTATAACTGCTGTAAGCACTACAGGAGGAGACAGCACTGATTAATTTTATTTCCAAATCTCATAAAATATTAACTGTTTCCAATACTTTCTGAGAGACCGTCTTGGTTTTGTGCATAAAGAACAACTGCATTTCAAATAATCCTGGTAGGTTCCACAAGATTTAATAAAAATGCTAGTTTAAGTCTCAGAATTTCAGTACTGGACTATATAACTTAGTTATAGTTTTTAGACTTGTGCCTTAGGATTTTGACAGGAAACATTCATGTCTTAACCATGTTGTGAAAGAGAAATATTTTGAGAATTTTTATTTTACTTTGAATTTTAAAGAAAGGTCAATTCGGTGCCCACTGGCAAGCAGGAGACTGCAGTTTTGTGAATGTAGCCTTACATTTACAAGGAAATCAGATGAAAGGATGTTTGCTAAGCTGATTCAAACTGCTGGGGGCCAAGGGAATCCCAGAGCCACTCAGTCTCAGCCTTCATGGTCTTCAGCAACATGGGTGAAATGAGCACTGCTATTAGCCCAAGGCAACTCTTCCTGAAAAATGTACATCCAGGAGAAATAACAGGGTCTGTTCATTTTCTGAAGGCCATTGTGCTTCCTGTGACCAACAGCAGGTGAAAGGCCCATGAATACAATGCAAATTTCTGTGTCCTTTTTCATGATTACATGATTCCCATCCAGCTCCTTCATCTGACGGGCCCTGCACTTTTGCCTCTGTACAGCTGCAGTTTAGCTGGAATGCCTGCTTTTGGACCAGGTGGCTCAGGAACAACCCATCATGTGGCAACTGAGATTTTTCAGCAAGTCCACAAAGTACTTGCAAGGTTTGCCTTTAGGAGCTGTGACCTATAATTAATATAGTGAGTACTTACATAGACAACATTTCTTGATATTAGTGGTGGGAACACAGGAGAAACTAGAACGGAATAAAACACTTCAAATGCCTGTTTGTCTTCTTAAAGTGTATCATTCCCTGGAAACTCCAGCAGGCTCAAACAGTTTTGCCAGGTAGAAGTTGCTCCTCACTATCTGCTCCTCACAACTCCACCAACACTCCTGTCTCTTGTCACTTTTTAGCCATTTCAAATGTCGGTTCCCAAAGCTAGCAGTACCCTGTGTAGTTGTGGCTGGAGACAAGAAAGCAGAGTCCTCATACCTTAACTGCCCAGCATTTTTTCTAATGAATCTCCTGGGTTTATCAGGCAAAAAATTACTTTTTTCCTAGCCATATTTGATGCTGCCTAACTACAAGACCTCTATAACACCAAACCATACAAAACAAATCATTATACCATCAATATCAACAATTCAATAATAACTATTTCTTAACCTTCTCACTATCTTGGATACATACGATCTTATTATCTTGGATTACAAATAACTGGGCATCACCTCTACACTCTTCACTACAATCTCACTCCTTGCCAGCTGTTTTTGTAAGGCACTGGATGTGAAGTGCATTTAAATGTAGTTGTGCGTGTTTTCCACCATCAGAAACAGCGTGTAAACTGTGCTAAACCTCTGCTGCTGTAACATCCCGGCTTAGGAGGAGCTGGCTCCTCCAGTAAAGATGCAAAGGCCAGGAGACAAAGTTTGGCCATCACTCACATTTCTAGCATTGTAAAAAAAATAGGTTCAAAAATCTGAAGTTAGAATATATGAAAACAGAATTACAAAATCTGTTGTTCAGACTCTAGATCAAAAAAGAAAAGAAAGAAGTTCAATCTGTGAGGCAAGCTTTTGTCCTCAAAGAAAAGGTTCTTTAAGAACAGACTGAGCAAGTAAGCATACACTCCCTGTCTCAAACACAAGCAGAGACCATGAGAACTGAAGGCAGAATCACATCTGTTTCTCCTTCTCACCTGAATACTTACAGACTTTTGCACTGCCTTCCCAAGTAGTGTTATGCAGGAAAAGAACAATAAATTAGATGGAAAAGGGTCATCCAAAGATCATTCAGAAAATAACAGTAAAGGCACTTCTGAGCAAATCTAATCTGTATTTTTGATTCACCTTTTTATGGACAGTGCTCTGGAGTGAAATTCATAGCCTCTCCGTCAAATTTGTTTCACTGACAGCTCCTTGAAACAAAGATTAAGTAGGATGTAAGCACTCCCAGTGGTCTGTGGGCTGGAGAGAGTTTCAGCCTACAGAAATAACTTGCCAGTTATTTGCCAGGCAGAAAATTGCTGCCGTCATAAGATCCAAAGATGCATAAGAGACAACCAGTTCAGACAGATTCCTTTGTTGCCCTTTTACCAGGAAAATTGATTTTAAAAACTTTAAATAATAACTTTTTTGCTGTTCTCCTCTGTATACTCTGCACTTCGTCTTTCTTCTTAGTTTTTATGTCAGTATTTCTTTTGTTCTTTTTGTTTTTGAGTTGTTTTTCCCTTTTCTTCTCATGCCTTTTCTTTGTCCAATTTCTCCCAGTGCTAACACTAAAAGGCTTGCAATGTGAACTGAATGCCACATCCACATATGAAGCTACACAGACAATCAGATAAAAACATGCATTTCAACTGTTTTTTTATTGTTGATTTCCATCAAAACCCTTAATAGCTAGTACTGGGATTTTTGGAGGTATCTTACACCTCACGATTTATGGCTTCAAAGTAAATTTGCTGAAGCTGTCCAGAAGCTGTGCACCTCTCTAGCTCTCCTACCCTTTGCTCTCTGATTTTAAGTTTCTGCCTGTGCACACTACTGGTACTATGTCCAGAAGAATTCAAGACAAGGCTGAAAAATAAAGCCACAGGCACAGCCTCATCTCAAATTTTCCAAGTCTGTCCTTGCAGGGCTCCAAGTGAGGTCCTGCAGAGCAGCAAGTCAGCTCTTTGGAAGCAACAGGTTAATCTTCCTGGGACCTCTAAGTGAAATGTTTTAAGTGAGTAGCTGGGCTGATTGCCCTCAGAGAGACCAGTTTGGCACACTGAGTTCCTGCTTCAAGTGTAGATTTTATTTAAAAGGCATTATACAGAATGAACCTTTTAGCATCAAGTGCTTCGTAATTATATCCTCCCTACCCTGCAATCCTAATCACTCCAGTCTCCCACTCCTGGAAAGGCTAATTGCTTCCTCTTGAGCCCTCTGGCTACTTCTCTCATTTTAGGGGGGCTTCTCTTGTTTCTTTCAACTGCTGTTAAGGGAGATGTTAATATAGTTGGGTGCTGGCTATTATACTACAATATGAGAAAACAACATGAGCCTGTTTCCTTGAAGAATATCTGCCCTGAGATTCTGGGAAATGGGAGAGAATGCTGGGGTTGGAATGGTTCTCTCCGAATACTATAAAGTATAAAAGCACCAATTGGTATATGTTAAGAGCAGTGGCATCAGGATCCTCCTACTCCATTTCTGGCTCTGCCATTACCATAACACACGGCACAAGTTAAGTTTCTGCCACAAGTTACTCATGAGTACCCTGGAACATAACTTAGCTACTTCCTTAATATGTTTTTGAGATACTATGATGAAAAGCTAAGATGAGCCAAGCATTGCTGTTGTTAAACTCTCGGAGCATACCTGATGACCTTACTATTTATAATTTATCACCCTTTCTTAATAATGAGGGTGAATTTATTAGTAGTGCATAGGGTGAATCTATCGTTACTGCTTTTTATCACTAGTGCAAGAATAATTAAAATCTTTAAGTCGTACACTACATCTGAGTTTTCGAAATGACAGTGAAAATGGCATTTTGTAGACCAAGAAGTACCTCTTTTAACATTCTAGGTATTCATAAACTGATTCGTAATCTTTATAGATTGCATGATTTTTACCTTGTGCACGCATTGCTAAACAAGACAATGTCAGATTAATACCTACAGCAAAGGTATATTACCTCATGTTCATGGAAAACACCACTGAGAAAGTTTAAGACCTTTGGGCTACTTCAAGGCCATGGGAGTTTTGATTAGAGAGGGGCGTTCAAGATGGCAAATGAGCTGTTTGCTCCAGGTTGTGTCTGGGTCTAAAAGTTAGGAGGGCTGCTCGGTCCCTTTGGAAGGGAGGTTCTTCATACAAAGGACCATGGATAAAGTGAGGAGATTCATAACACCATAAAACCAGATTAATTGCACAGATTTCAGTGCAGCTACATCAGATGAAAGCACAAGCAGCAAAGATTATCGTCTACCCCAAATATCTTATGCTCCTGTCCATTATACACAGAACTGGGTCTGTTACCTAGAATATAACATTACGTTTGTAGTAACCCTCAGAAAAAAAAAAAAAGTCATGAGACTGAGGAAAAATGAAAGATTTTTCCAATAGAAAAACAAGGAAGACTTCTTATATTTTGTTACATTAATTTATTTAGTCTAAAGTAAAAAAACTTTCAGGTTCTTAAATTCTTTAGATTGGAATTTGAGATAGCGAACATCAGCTTATCTCTACAAAATTTCATGCACGTGTTTGTGGAGGTACTGTATGATACGCAACTTTTAAACTTTGTCAGCTTGATTCCTGCCAGCTGCTAAGAGTTTGAAATTTACATATTGCTGCAAAAAGGAGATTTCTACAGTCTTCCTTGGGACATGAATGTCCATTGGTGGATCTTGTCTGCTTTTCTCTTGCAGTAGAAGAAAGCAAGTATAATGGTTTCTTGCTGTCTCCTACTAGCCTGTAATTGCTAAATCTGTACAGATTTTGTTAAAACAAGCATGAATTTTTAAAAAAAGCATTGAAGATGTGTCATTTTATGCTATAAGCCCTGCATTTTACACAATAACAGGATAGCTCTTCATAAAGACCTGCTGCTGCTTACCACTAATCCCTCAACTTCAAGACTGGATTTAGTTAATACTTTTGGGGAATGAATCTGGATCATTAATTAACAGTACCAAGGATATCTGTAATAAGATTATGCACATGGTTTTACATTCCCATGACTCAGTCGATTTTCTTTTGAACTAATGGGAACTTTGCCATTGGCTTCAATGCACTCAACACTGGTACTGTCACTGCTGATAAAACAGTAATAATGAAACAGCTAAGAAGGAAACGGAATTTTAAAAGAAGAAAAATTAAAAATATCAGCTGATAGATGAGAAGGAGGGAGGGTCACTATAGGCTATGAATTCATAGGGAAGCTAAAAGAGGGCAAAACCTTAGGTAGAAATGTCCAAGATAGAGAAGGAAAGAGAGGACTACCAAAGCCAGGATAAGGCAAAGGCAGGTGGGCAACAGTTCAGACAAGCATCAGAAGAAAAATACAAAGCACACTTGGAATCAGAAATGAGAAGAATATTAGGCTAATTCAGAAAAACTGAAGTACCTGCCTGTTGCAAGGAAAGACCATGTGTGCTTGGGATAGAGCACGGGAATTTGGTGAATCCTGTTCCTTTCAGCTGGAGGAAATTATAAACTACCAAAAGCACAGCTTTCTATTACAAGGCTTCTTGTCCTATAATGCATTGCTTGGCGTTAACACGTATCCCCGTGCAAAGAGACTTCCAACTTGTTCTTTGGCTGCAGTTTGATCCTTTCACCATGGCCGCCAGGAGAAATACTTTGGAGAATGCACATGATTTGTCCCCCCACCACCACACAAAGCAAACCTGTCTGATATGGACACAGGTGTATTCACTGGGTGACACATGGTAGTAGGAGCAGTGGGGAGGAAAATGGGACTTCTTCTGAAGCTCCCCTGGCTGGTGCCCTATGCTCTTGGTGTAACCCTGGGGGGACATCAGCTTCTGGTCTCACTTACAGTAGGATGAGGCATGCTCTGATCTTTGCTAGGAACTGGATAGATGCCTGAGTGATGGAAGGACAAGGGACCTGAGACAAAAGATGGCAATTTGCCTATCCATCTCCCTCCAGACGGTACGAACCTTCATCAGGCAGGCTCCAGCTTCTGCAGTGATAGCAGAATCATTTCCTGAGATCTGGAGCAATGAGACCTTCCCCCAGGGGTGGCTGTTTGTGCTTCTCTTCCCACTCCCACTGCCAGCAGGTTCAGGTCAGAATCTCAGGTTAAATTTCCACTGAACTGTGAAGCAGCAGGAAAGCAGATTTATGCCCTACATATTATTTCCACCAGTGTTCCCTGAAGTGTATATAAAACATTACTATAATTCTGTCCTAGGGTTCTGTTGATATTAACAAATCACTTGAATTTTGCTGTAAGTAATTAAAATTACAAGTACCTTTTACTGTAGTTACAGGCAGGAGGCAAATGTGGCTAGGGCCTTGTTATTCAGATACGTGTAATCATTCAGGCAGCAGCATGTATTTCTCAACTGCATTTCTTCCACAGAACAGTCTAAAGCCTTCAGCAATGCAACACACAGTTCCTCAAAACTTTGAAACAAAAATCTAGACCCCATACCACCTAATGGAAATAAATAGCACAAATGCTAAGCAATTTTTTTTCTGATTAACGATGTATAAAACACCTTGCAAATAACTTATAGATGTCTCATGTAGTAACTCACTCAAAAGGAATAACTCTTCAGCGTACAGCATCAATTTAAACCTGCCGTGGATATTAGCATATCCAATACAAAATGTTAAACAAACTAAGGATTGCTTATAGAGACCTAAAAAATAAAGCTTTAGACAGAGTCAGGCTCTCTGGCTCTTTTAGACATTTTTAGGAATAAGCCATCGTTCCATCGGAAGTAAATATAAGACCCACTGTTTGCTCAGTCTTTTCCCCAGTAATGGCATTTCTTCAGGATCGACTTTCAAGAGAGGATTAAAACAACAAATGCATAAAGAAAAGAAGGGAAAATCAGTAAGCAAATGCATTTCTAGGAGACTAGGTTATAAGGCCTCTGAGGCCCTATTCACTGAAGCCTTTAATCACCGTTTAGGACATGGCTACTGCATTTAAAGGAACTTTAGAAACCCTAATTGAAAAAATATATATACTCCCCAGGGCACAAGATTATATATGGGAACTGACAAGCTTTTTCTTGGTTTCTTCTTCCCATTGAAAAGCTTATCTTGTGCTCTTGTCCAGATTGTTTGCACGAACAAGGAAGGTTGCGAGGAGAGAAGCAGAATCATGACTGGAAGGCTTGTGTGAGACAAATGAAAGACTCAAAACACAGCTTTAAATCTACAAGGAGCTAAGACCACTGCATGACTAAGCTGGAGATAAGCTCTTGCCAGTCAAACAGGAGGAATGACATTTGGTTTTGCTAACCAGGAGCTCAGAATAGTTGTTGTCATCCCAATTCTTAAGAGCTACTCATATAATCACTGTGTAAAATAAAGTCATTGAAGGTGTACCTGTGGGAGACATTTTTTGAATGATACTTCTGCATGTGACAAAACAAATAGGGCATCAGCAGAAGATAACAATCCAAAGGCAGAAGACAGGCAGAAGCATACAGAACTTATTAGTGCAATTAAGACTTCAGAAAGGGAGGACATGAAATACTAACTCAATGAACTCTGGGAGTGCAAGTTGGCTTAGCTGAGATAAATACATCAGAGCTCAGTCCAAAACAGCATCCAAAAAAATATTCACAGATAGCTTGCATCCATTTCATTACTTGAGGAGTGTAAAGAATTACTTGAAAATTAACTTAAAAGATAATAAGGCTTTTGCTGTCTGGACAGGATCCAGATGTGGATCCCATAGGCCAGTTTCTTTCCATTAAGTGCAAAAGTACTGCAGAGAAATTCCCAAAACTACAACCCTAACTTTTAGAGGGATACATTTAGATGAAATTTCACCCTTAATTTCTGTGTTTCAGTGTACATAAAACAAGAATAATAATGATACTCACTGCTTCATCTAAGTTAATGTTAGGTATTTTTAAGAGTTCTGACCTTCTCTCTCCCCTCTGGCAGTGTATAATATATAAAAGATAAGAAAATAAGCTGTTTGCATTTAATTCAATCTATACCACCTACATTAAACTTCACCCAGTCTAACTGCCAGTTAATGTCTTATTGCTGTCTAAATCCTAAGCAGTGGGAGGATTATTGGTTTAAGTCCTTTTACTTAAAAAGCAGCCTTTTTTATCTTGCAGAGGATCAGACACCTGCTCCAACAGATATTATTTCTCAGTGAAGACAACACCTAGACAATGACATGCTATTTGATCATTGTAAATACATTAATATTGAGACAAGCTATACATTTTTATCTCACTACACCCTTATCTCCTCCATATCTTATCAAACAACTTTGTCATACTTTATTGCTAACCAGGAAAAATCTATTTCAGGATTCACCCTTAAACAATAGTGTCTTCTGTTTATCACATGCTCTAATCATTGAATGCCACCTGAATTAGCGTTCAACAGCTTGCATTCATTGAAAAAGACTTCACCAGTGGTGTGGATATTCCATTTCCACTTATCACTCCCTTCCTGGGTCATTGCATGCAAAGTGAAAAAAACTGTATATTTTATTCCACGGTGATTTTTACCCCTCTTATTATTAATTGCATTTTCTTTTTGGACAGAATGTCCTGAAAAGAGTTATTAACTGAAGAGATACCATGCCCTACTACGTTACCAGCAAAGTGACTGCATTTCATTGTGCAGAGCCGCATAACAAGTTCAGACAGTCTGGTCTCAGTTCCAGATAGTTTGTAGTTTCAAAATTGTTTTCACTGCTTCAGGGGAAGTCTCCCAAAGTCACCAAATATCTTGTTGTAAATGTTAGTATGGAAGTCATTATATACGGTCAACAGCCAGAGTCATTGTGTTCTGCCTTTCATATCCATCTTTCATTCTTCTTACCCTATTTGGCATGAGGTGCAGGAAAGTATTTAAATCTCCTGTGCTTCAACTGAAGAAATTATGCTTTCTTTTTTATTTCCCACCCAAAATAAGTAGTATGTGTTTGGTATGCTGAAATTACTACCCAAAATGACTGCCAATGACTGCCTGATCCGTGCTGGAGGTTTTTTTTTTAAATATTTGGAAAACTTTGGGGTTAAGGCTCTTCTCCTTGACATCCAACGATAGGACAAGAGGCAATGGGTACAAGCTGGAACATAGGAGGTTCCACTTGAATATAAGAAGTAACTTTTTCACGGTGAGGGTGACGGAGCACTGGAACAGGCTACCCAGAGAGGTTGTGGAGTCTCCTTCTCTGGAGACATTCAAAACCTGCCTGGATGTGTTCCTGTGTGACCCGATCTAGGTGTTCCTGCTCCGGCAGGGGGATTGGACTAGATGATCTCTCAAGGTCCCTTCCAATCCCTACGTGATTCTGTGAAAGGTACTGAAGAGCAAACAGAAATCATTACTGCTTCTCTTGTCACTTAGATACTAACATTCTGCTATTCTCCTGCCTGCTTGTACACTGCACACAAACACAAACAAACCACATTTAAAAAAGAGACCAACAGAAATGTGGTTCTCATGAATGTACCAAATGGGGGAAGAGAGGTTCTTTGCAACTCCACTGGATACCGAATGCCAAACACTTACCAATTTGCCAGTAATAAAGGGGAATGCAAGACTATCTGCTGCTGGCATTGGACCATGACAAAGAAGAAATAACCTCATTTATAAAATGTTAATGACTACAGAAATTCCATAATTGGAATCACTGCTCTGTCTGCTGCAGATAGTACAGATGGATGAAGGGGAACAGAGACTATCCTCCAGTCTTGTAGGAAAAATTTTTGCTGCTCAGCACTTTGGAAGATTATGAGAATCAAGAGCCTAAATAAAAGAAAAGCTGAAAAAGCAGGAGGAGTCAAAATACATCTGGACGTGAAAGGCAAAACAACCGTGGATAACACATAAATCTGTGTCAGAATGGCTTTTGTTATTTATCTCAGTCAAGGGCCTATTTTGTTGTGTTTTTCAGTTTCTTTTCAGACTTTCTCTCCTCAGCATATATTTCAATATGAAGGAGACTGTGGGATTTGCCATGGACCACAAGAACGACTTGAACCGAGCCTCAAACTCACAAGAAAGAAGCAAAGTGAGCATAGCACAAAATCATTTATATTACAATCAAATAAATTACCACATTGTAAGTCTCCCGTGTCAGTAATGTGCCCCAATTCCTGATGTGAACCATGTATATTAGCAAGCTGGACATTTTACTAGCTGAAGGCAGGGCAATGGCACTATTGCTTTCAAATATTACATCTTTTGATGTATACGTTTTATGTGTTTTTCTGCTACATTGTATGGCTTATAATTTCATGGATTGGATGCTTACTGCTAACATCACCCTTCAACATATTTGAATTCCAGGCCTCATACTACAGAAAAGTGCACAGGTACATAAGCAAAACACGAATAATGGAGCTTCAGCTTCAACTGACTTAAGCACATCTTCAGAGCTCTGTATCTGCTTGCAAAGTGTTTTGCTGAATGGGTTTATGTAGATATTTAAGGCTAAGAATCTGCATCAGTGCTTTACTGATGCAGCCTAGCCTCCCTCCCTCTGCAACATCAATTTGATTTAACCCTGTGTTTCTCCTTCTTTCAGCTGACATTGTTGGGAGTACAGTGTAACTCCACCTGAAAATTCCCATCCTCTCCTGAGTCCCACTGAACTCTTGGTCTCAGTACAGTTTTATGGCAGGAGTCCCACAGGTTAGTTTTGCACCATGTTAAAAATACTACTTTCAGTCTCACAGCTGCTGCCTCTCTGTTTTAGTGGGTAAGTAAACAATTACAATTCCCTGTGTTCTTGTTTAACAAGAATTCACAAGCAGGGGAAGTCTGAAACATGGTCCCTAAAACATTTTTTATTTTGCCTGCACTCACTTTGCTCTCCCTTATGTAACATCTCTCTAAATGAAACAACTCTGTATTTCCATCCTTCTCTTCATTCTGCAACTTCTCTGTGGTCTTTTCTTTTCCCCATCTCATATTTCTCCTATTCCTGCTGAAGCTGTTCTGTGAAAGAATGTCCAAAACTGGCCACAACAGCTAAATTTGATGTAATAAACTATGGATTTATTGTTAGGGGGAATTATACTACTTCAGTATGGAATCAGGAAGATGCTGTGAGAAGAGATGTTTCTTTAAATTTGGTGGTCTGACTAATATGATTAGTCCTGCCAATAATTCTGATAAAAGTCAGAGAAAGAAAAGAAGGGACTAAAAATACTAAGTCACTTTTTAATGTTTGTAATCCCATATTCTTGATAGCCAGCAATGTGTCTTTCCTGTAAGCATATTTGTAAGACCAAAATGCTGTACAGGTAGTGCCTTTCGTAATATGTAAATTGTATTTTCCTACAAAAATAAGGAAATGTTCACATTACAAATCATTACGTCTGGGACAGAATGAGACTGCAATGTGATCAGCAATTGCAATAGGGCTGTTGTAAAAATTCACATCTCCTATGAGGAGAGGCTTTGCATAGTCCAACCTAGACAGGCTTGAACAATGTTACAAGCACATTCATTACATCCATTATCATGTCCCAAGCACATTTGCAGCCAACCCAGGCTGCAAATATAATACATTTCCCTAAATGGATTATTAAGAAAGCAGAGGTCCTAGAATTGCTTTGACATATCATTTGTACACATTGTCATCCTGACAACTCATAAGTATTGGAGAGAGAAACTCCAACACAAAGACGGTGTGTGGAGAGTCCACAATGTATTATAGTCTACAGTGCAGCATCCTCGATCTGTTGATTAGCCCTTGGCTATAGCAAGAGATGTCTCAGAAAAAGTTTAGATGACAGCTTAGGTAAGAGAATATTTCACATATATATTTGGTTTAATCTCATGCCTTCCTTTTTTAACATTCTTCTTTGTAATGATGTTTTCAGGTTTATGATCAAGAATGTAGCCTATTGCTTTGCTAGACAACATTTGTTTTCATTTATTTTATGCCTTTAAATCCCATGAGACAAATATGTTACATTCTCAGAAGCAAAAGGCTCAAATAAAGCAGTCCTGCAGCTGAACTCTGGATGCCTGCAAACTAAGACATGGCTCGGACTTCAAATGACTTTCTGTGATGAGGAAAGCGCTTACTGATGTGGATGAACTGCTGTGTGTGGAAAACTGACTGGAAATAAATTACAAAATACCTGCTTGGGCACCTTATACTGTCTGTAGAGAATCTGTCTGTGAGAGAACACAAGTATCCCCAGGCTGAGCACAGGTACCTGGCACCAACACCAGCCTCCTGTGGGCACTCGGAGTGAGAGGAGATTTGTGTGCCTGGGAGCTCCATGAGCACAAGACCTTGCCCCGCCACCCCGGGTGAAGACGTCAGGACTCCTGAAGCATTTGATGGTCATTTTAGGCAGAATTTGTGAGCAAGTACTTCCCTCTGCTGCTTCTGTTGATGTGCTCAAAGAATTTCAGTGGAGCAGAAAGGCTCCTTTCTGACCTTTGGAAGCTCTGCTTACCTTACTGCTACTGGTTAAGGTGACCTGATCAGCACTTAGATCAGTTATTTTTGACATCCAAATACTGATAATGTTTGTTCAATTTGTCACAACATTTGATAAACATCAAAATCTGATTATGCACAAATGAGAGATCACTTACACGTCCAATTAATGGCAGAAAGCAAGATGAAAGGAATCAAAATGCATGGTGTCTGGCTGGCTTGTCTGCATGCTGTATAAGTCAGTAAGAAAGAGAAGATAAAGCATTATCAGCTGTATTAGTATTAAATAGGCTTGCTAACAATCTGCTTATGATGGTATCTCAATACTGTACTGTATTTACATTGAGCTTCTGTGTACTACTGCATCAGTGATTGTCTATGGCATGAGTCTACAGTTGGATTACAGGAGTTTTACACCCAGTATAAATTTGTTATTTGTGTGAGATTTCCTGACTTTCTTGAGCATATCTGCAGAAACCTACAGTGTGAACTATGTCTGTTGACCCACAGAAGTGAGGTATTTACAGTCCAGTCTTAAGGGTGAGGTGCAAACTCCACAGCTGCCAACAGAAAGGTTATTTCTGGTATCTGTGGAAAAATCACTCCTGGTTAGGCAACTTTGGGTAAGTCACCAAATGCTCATTTGGTCTATTGCCACTCACGTCCATGGAATTGTAGCAGAAAAGAAAATGCCCTAAAGCAGAAAGCATTTGATAAAGTCACATTTTTTTCAGTGGTGAACTGAAATGTCAGGAGTGCTGGGAAATGTGGGAGGTTTTCAGTTGTGGATGAAAGAGCCAGAGCAAGAGATTAAAGTGCATAGGCTTGTCTCATCTGTGAGCAGCTGTTTGACACCTGATCTTCAGATAAAATATCGATATGAGAACAATATGAAAAATGTATATGTCTTCAGAACATCATATTTATAACTTGCACATATGACATTGTAAAATATATTGCAAAAATCTTCACTAAGGCACATTATCTATAGAAAACTCACCACTGTCTTGCACAACTGAACGACGAGAGAAAAAAAAACAACAATTTATTCAAGTAATTCTATTGATAAAACATTTAGTTCTATTTGCTTCTTCATGATGTCCTTGCATTCATACACAACTGGTGGATGATGCTGGACAAACATAAGAAGATCCTACTGGAACTGATTGATTTCGCACGTACTATATGGTCTATCTCAAATATTTCTCTTTGGCTTGATCCTTAGCAGAAAAGCAAAAGAAACTGCTGCTCTGACTTTTAGAAAAGGTCTTTGTCAAAGCACTTGAATTGGACTTTAAGTCCAATTGTGTTAGACTTTCACACAAAGTATGATAGGGCTTTTATCTCTCATTCAGCCGTTTTGTCTGGTTGTTGCAATCACTTTGAGATTGCTCTGATTTGGCTCTCTCAGTTATGCCTTTCAGAGCTCAGACAAGAAATTCTGCTTGCAGTACTACTAGGTATATCTGCCACTTGCTGCCGTGAAGTGTGGAGCTACATAAGCAGAGACTCAGCACAGAAAGGCTACTATGCTGTGATGGGTGTGAGTCCCTCACCAAAAGTGGGGGCACGGTAAATGGAAAAAGTACTGCTAAAAGCATCATCTGTATAGCTGTACTGTGTGTGTGCTGTCTGTGAATAACCCAAAAAGAAACAGAAAGCTGTGAGTTTATTAGTATATGCATGGTGAATACTTCAGTATATGTCTTGCAAATATGTTACAGACCTAGAAATGTAGTTACCATCAGTAACCAGCAAAGTTATTATTTCACAAAAATGCAATAACCATTCAGACTTGAAGGAATGTACTAATTAAGAAACACAGTAGGATTATAAAACAGAGAAGTCTGGGGAGGAAGAAAGGTCCCACTAGCCATATTTGCATTTTTTAATTTCAGAGCTGAGTATCCAAGAAGAATGAAAAATGCTGCCCCACCACAGGCATTTTCTCATAGGCACAAAATATACCTGCTGCTGGGTGGCAGGACTGAGATGACAGGCAGGAAAGAGGAGGAGAATCCATCCTAAACAGAGGAACAGGGTAGATTCAAACTGGAGGAGAGCTCCCAAGGCAAATCAGAGTGGCAAACTAAGTTGCTTATTCTGCTAGGTAGTTTTACAGACCCACTCCATGGGGATTGCTGCCAAAACGATACCACGGCTATCACTGCCAAGTCCACACTCAGAGCCCCGGCTGCCATGCAGAGACACTGCAGGCTGCTGTTTTCTGCTTTGTTTTGTTTTGGTTTGGTTTGGGGTTTTTTTGTTTGTTTTTTTCTTTGTTTTTTTTTTGTTTGTTTGTTTGTTTTGTTTTGTTTTGTTTTGTTTCTTTTTTTCTTTTTCCCATCATCCAGAGCATTATCCTTACAAGAATAAAGTTCTTGTTTGCGTTTTAGGCTAGTATTTGAAACAGATTTGGGACAACCCAATGCCCTTTGGTTCTCTTACGTCCAGGCTGGCCAGGACTCCAAACCAAGAGGCATTGCAGAAGCCCCCCTGTGCCTGCAGCCAGCAATCTGCATGGGCATCTGCAGGCACTGTTGCTCATCACCAGGCATTAGGTCTCAGGGAGAAATCAGCCCTGCCATACGTTATCCAATGCCTCACAAGCAAAGGTATACAAGGAAGACATCATTCATCACCTTGGGTGACCCTCAGGTTAACAAATAATCTTCTCATGGAAACTTACGTGTATTCCAGAAAACTACAAAAGGGGACTGACTTGGACAGCTGGAGGACGAATGAGCAATCTTTTCTTGCAAGGACAGACAGAAGCAGAGTTTTGTTATTCCAGGCTGTTACAGGATTCGTCAATTAGTTTGCAAGTAAGCTACATGGCAGCAAAATGTAAAAACACTTCCATTGCTAACAGTATTAAAAACAGATCAAAAGATTAGAGGAAATTGCCTCTCTGCTGTCTCCCAAGAAAATTTTTTCTTGCAGTATGATGCAAAGCTAATTTGCATCAGTGATAAAAACTGTGAGATCTGTGTCTGCAGTGAAGATGAAATGCATTTGTCATGGGGAGGGGAAAGGATTTCATCCAATCAACATCCAATGAAAGGGCTACATCCAGTGAGCACTCCAGGCAGGAAAGAACACATCTCCCTTCTACTCCCACCTCTTCTCATTAGTTGTCTGACACCATCCGGAACTTCTCCTGAAGATCTTGGGAATAAGGAATTTTCATAAGAGCTATAGTAGGTGGACACCTGCAGTATGATCCTGGGAAGCTTTCTTTTAATATGCCATGCCAAAACAGATGTCAACAATCCAGGCTTGAGTGAGCTATAGAACTGATAACATTTTCACTAAGAAAACTATGTGAGAAAGTGGTCTGAAAAGTGTAGTATTGAACGTGCAGCCTCTTCTTCCACTCCTCAAACTAAGAACTAGTCATCCAGCTTCATATTTTTTAAAATATGGTATTTTTAGAAGCAATATGAATTGAAAATAATTTTAGCAGCACCATTCATAAGTTTGACAGCTTTTATAAAGTAGGAAAAATAAGTAATGTGAAACAAATATATGAGATAGGAATAAAACCCCTAACCTGCCTATTGACCAGCTAAAAATATATTTTGACTCATAATTCTCACGGTTTAAGAAAATCAGAAAGATTTCAAGAAGATATTTCAACTGGGCTACGAAGTCTGTAGAATAAAAGCTGTCAAGCAGTGCACTGCATTATATTTGGGATATTTTGAATACACTGTGGTATGCTTTTCTGGCATCATTTGTTTAGTTCTATAGTCAGCCCCTAAAACGCATATATTCACAAACCAAATTCTGCTTTTAGAAATGAGTGCACCTGACTTTTAACTACAGTGGCACTTGCATGCAAATATCTCAGGCCCTCCATGTTTTGTAAGTGTCCTTGGTTTTGTTTCCCATCTCCAGCCCATGGTACAGTCAAGAGTCCAGAATTCAAGTCCATCTTTAACTTTCCCCATCCAGTATTACTGAGTCATTGCAAAGTGATTATCAAAATACACACTTCTGCCCTATTCCTCATTCATTTCAGGTGAAAATGACAACCAAAAACTACATTTCTGTTGGCTCTACAGAGCTGGCACATCTTTAACGGTAGCCATTTCAGATTTTCCTCTGACTTGCACATCATCAACAATAATTTCCAGGTAAGTCCCACTCAAAAAAATCTTTTTTATGGGTAATTGTATTATAGGTAATTGTGTCAAACTCTTTCCTGCATAAGATCCCCAATGAGTTTACTGTTCAGAATAAAACCAACAACAGTTTTCATGTAACTTACTGAGTATGAACTGTGTAGGGAGTTTCTCTCTCATATGTACTTTGGGTTGAAACCATTGCAGACCTTGCAGGGAAGACACATGGACAGATTAACAGAAACTGATTCCCTTTCAGGCTTTCTGTATTTTGGAGAAGAGTGGGAAGGAAAAACTTTCACTGTGAAAGTGAATCATTTGTCCTGACATGTTCAGGTTCATGGAAACCCTAAAAAAAATACGTTACCCTAAGTTAAAGCATTGCCCAACAGTGTCAATCCTGCACTTATTTTAAAATGTCCTCAATCAATTAACCTACATTGACCTCAATTTTTAAAGGTTAACAACAAATCCTCAGGCAAAATCAATGGTATGTTTCTTGGACATGCTGATTGACATTAGTGCAGGATACGAGCCAGCAGCTCTCTGTCTGATCCTGCAAGGATGATGCAAAAGTTGCCCTACTACCAAAGGAACAAGTTTTTTTTTCCAGATGAAGAAGCTCACACATGAGAAATACTGCTACACGTATCAGTCCTTCTGCTGCATAAGGATCCAACTTACTGAAATGTCACAAGACTCCCTGTCAAAAATACAAAGCTTATTTGCCAGTGATACCCTCCTACTCTGCTGCAGCCCACAAAATGCTTAAAATAACCAGCCAAAGGTAAGCTTTAAAGCCCTCTGCCTTGAGCTTCAGTTTCAAACAAAGCAATTGCAATTTAAACAGAGGAAGTAAATGTTGTTCTGTTCAAGATTTCACCCTTCAACCAGAAATAAATATAAATTCCCTTATCCCTTAACTATTTCATGAAACTGGGAAACAGGTGAGTGTTTATAGCAGTGTAAAGCACTGTTAAAATTTACCATGTGTAACCATCAGCAAGAAAACACAGAGTGCTTGGGTGACCCTGCCAGCTTTGGTCACTATGTGAATAAGGGAAAGGTGTCAATAAGTTCTCCAAAGCACCTCTGTGTTTTCTCTGCAATACTGCTAGGCAAGTACTTCATACTGGAGGCTGTAAATTCTGGAACAGCCTCCCATTCTAAGCTGCTGCCTTCAGTTATAGTCAGCCTAGCAGGCTTTACCTTCTGGTCTCTAAACTGAGACAACAGTGACACAAGGAAGCACCTATGTGGCTGCCTGTAATGCCTAACTGTGTCACACTGGCAGATTCATGCATCGCGGTTCTCAGTGCCCTTTTTTGTTGCTTGCCCTTTCTGGCTTTGATTCCTATTTTTTTGATCCGTATGCAGTGGAAATGGAGCTCCTGCTTAACTTACCTCTGAATTATTGCATGGCAGTTCATGTTTTGTCCTGGTTGACACAATTTTTTAACTGCAAGATAGCACCTGTGTATCTTCTGGGTGACCCCTTTGTGCCTCAGCCTATGACAAATGTGATTCCTTTGTTCCTGTCCCATTCTTCTACCACTTCACTGTGCCTTAATCTCAAGACAATGATTTTGCAGCTTGACCCTCTCATCCTTCAGTCCTTCACAGGCTACAGGGGCTGAAAAGCTGCATTGCTTATACCTGAACTGTGAAGAGGTACTGCTGAATGCTCTGGAAAACACTCTGGGGACAGCAGAGGTTAAATCTGAGAACAAGAAATATCCTAGATTCTGAGGAGTACAAATTAATTTGAAGAGATGATCTCCTAGCTGTTCCGTAAGTGACATAAGAAGAGTTAACTGCAGTTTGGGTAGCACGGAGAAACAATTTAAAAGAAAGAAACCCTGAAATGTCAAAGAACAGAGTTATCAAAACAGATCATTGTTAACAAATGGCTGTTTATTGCTAACACAAAGCAAGTGTATGATTTGAAGCTGGATTCTTTCTGTAAGCATTTACTGGAGGAAGAGACAAAAAAAGACATTTGTATCCTATCAGTTGTTCATAAAACTCAGCTGTTTCCATATGGCCTACTGCTATACTGTTTTGCTTCAGGATACACGGGTTCCAATTGTTGGTCTTTAACAACGATCCACTGAATGAAACATCCCCTCAATATTAGTGTAGCTGCACCCTATTCCCAATCTACTTTCTTAGAGGAAAATGAATTTGAGATAGTGACTAGAACAAGCCCCACACACTTGAAGCTGTCAGAACATCAAGCATGCCTGGACAAAATTTACCATATCATAGTTAAATTGTGAATATACTGATTGTACTGCTTACTTTGTATTTGTCAGGAAAACTCAGTTTTCCTATTTAAGTTCATGTGAGTATCTGGGTATCTTTGGAAATGCCTTGGCACCTCTTTCGTGTTAGGTATTAAATCGGTAATACTTCATGCACGGTAGCAAAACCACACTGCAGAATACGGACTCGCAGAAGTGCCACAGAGAGGAGGGACTGAAGTTATTCAGTCAGTTCAAGGAACACACCTTGAGATTGTTTTCAGGAAATGCTCTCCAAGACAAGTTTCATCAATAACTAATTTCTGCTGCTGTGGCTTCTCTCTGTGTGTGTTCAAGCAACTGAAAAATGGGCCTGAAGTGCACACACCAGCTGAAGGCCCCACTCCTTAGCTTCTGTGCAATAAAAAGGATGACGGTTTAGTATTTCTGAGAGCTAGTATTTCTGAGATGGCTTAGTATTTCTGAGAGATGGTTTAGTATTTCTGATGATGGTTTATTATTTCTGTCTGCTCTTCCCTGCCTTGCTCAGCCCGGCACATCTGAAGATTGTGAGGAGCAGGATGGTAAATCCAATGGCTTGGCTAAGTTTTGCCCATAGACGTTTAGCGATCATTTGTTTTTAATGGTTTCTACAACTTGCCCAAAACTCTCCATGCAGTAGAGAAGCCACAGCTTTCTGAGTGTAAAGTCCCAGGCAAAAGTTTGCACCCTTTGGAAACAGTGGGAGAGTCAAAGGAAGGAAAGAAGGAAGAAACCTTTGCTGCTTACCTCTGCTTTCACTGGCCATCGTGCAGATACAACATTACGATGCCACATATGCCAACATCCATTAGGTGTCTTTATTGTAAATAACATTTTTCTTTGGCAAGTGATTTTGCCCCACCAGAAATACCACTAATGCATTAATGCATAATTGAAACAACATTTACAATGCCACCTGAGAAAAGGCTTCAGCTTCAAATCTTATTAACCACCTAAGGATGAAACAAAACACATGAACTATAATTGGAAATGTAAGTAAATATATAACAGAATTTGCTGGCAAAGCAGGTACAAAGGAGCTTATCACTGTTTGGCCCACTGGAATAGAAAAGAGAACACAAATGAGAATAACCCTGCCTAGCTACTGTGAAATGCAAGGCAGTGTAAAGAAAAAATGGAGCATAAGCTGACAAAAAGGAGCTAAAATCACACCTTCATTTTATGCATGGACATGCCCCATGTTTCTTTCAGTAGAGACTGCGGTATCAGAAAAAACTGGCGCTCATTCCTTCCCTTGCCTTGTGATGCTTAGCTCAGGTCTCAGTGGAGCAGAGAGGCTGCACTTGGTGCTCCCCTGGCGTCAGTGAGACCTGATCCACACTTCCAAGGTTTCACTAGAATAATTGTACCAGTTAGGTCTGTGAAAAAATATCTTGCCTGTAAGGCATACAACTTGACCAGAAAAAAGAACAGGATACCTGTTATACTGGCAGGAAATCCTTTTGCTGACCTATCTTACTTTTTTTCTGGTATGAGCAAAAAACCTCCTGGGTTTTAAGAGAGTAAATTTAGGAGGGTTGCACTCCACTAGTGCAACCACATCTGCAAAACCTTCTTTACTAGAGACAAAGCTTGAGTTTGTCAACATTTGCAGAAGAAACAGAGATTGAGATCTGTTTTTAAATCCAAATTTAAAGAAGCTCATTCAACCCACTGTTCCCAGAACTGTGATGCCAAAGATGCAAATCTCCAAAAACGCTAAGCAGAGACAGTAGCAGGCATGACTGGTGGGGCAGGCTTTAGTCTTTGGATTATAGCAATACCTGAGGACTCCAGCTAAGATCAATCTCACACGACAGTGAGGTTGGGGATAAATGTATTGAGGCTGATGTCAAGACAATCAGACAAAAGCTTTCTAAGGTGAAATGTTTTCTGAATCTCTATTTTCCAAGTGTTTTATGTAACCATGAACTAAAAACACTCAAAATTTGCAGCTTGTACAGCAATTCCATAGTTTGCTTTAGGTTGGAAAACCAGAGTTTGCAGTGAGCTGAGGCACTGGGACCTCTTCTTAGCTCTTTGAAAATTATGAGCACCAGGGAGAGCTAGACCCGTTACACAGCATGTGACATCAAACATTTGAGATCTTACGCAGTTTTCTACATTATTAATTTTCCACCTGATGGTAATGTGCTCCTATTATTTTTGCCTCCCACTATTGTTCTGTGGTGAAAACCCTGAAGTAAGAATTCAGGTTAATTCCTTTTATCTTTCTACCTCCTGCGGCTGTTCTATCTGTCAGAGCTGCTGCAGGAAACAAAAAACTGTAGCAGAACAACCTAATAAAAACGTTGCTCTACCCCTTGTGATATTGACAGAATTTCACAGCTCCCTGTCTCAGACAATAAAGAAAACAGCTCTTAATTTTCATGTTCCAACTATTATTTTCCCACTGTCCCAGGCTAGCAGAAAATCAAAACCACCCATCACCTCCTGCACAAAAGCCACCACCAGAGCACAAAGAATACCGTCATTTTCAAGTGGTTTCAAAGATCCAATTTTCCTGAGTTTGTTTTTGGCTTTCTACATAGCTATTACTATCAAATGCATGGCTAGAGACAAACTGAAATATGAACTTCTGCCTGCTTTGTGGCTGCAAAGGAAACATGCAGTCACCTCTGTGTGAATTCTCCTCCACAGCTCAGGGAAGGGGTCAGAACGAGCCACAATATGAAGAGAGCAAACACATCTATGATCCCTTCTTTTACGTTGTCCAAACACAATACTGTTACTTATTCATGCATTTTGTAACATAGAACCAAGAGTTGTAGTTAACACCAGAAATGTGTATGATTAGCAATGGATGGACTGCTAAAAATTCATGTAAGCACCTAAAAATGTCAGTCCATATTACAACCTTCCCGTTGCAAGTGTTACTATTGATATTTAGGGGACTGTATTGCCCTCTAGTGTCCACGCATGAAAGGGAATAATCTTATTACTGCTTCATCCCATCACTTCTCTTTCAGCAGGGGCTTTTACAAGATGGTTTGCTGCTGAAGAGCATGCATGGGGTTCACAGCACCATGTGCTATGCATGCGGTGCTCAGCCATCACCCATGCACAGCCTTTGCAGCTGTAACATCAAGGCTGTACTTTCATTAAATCAAGTGAAAACTAACAGAAACACTGTTGTTTTAGACCCGGCTGGCAGACTTGGCCTGTTTCCCCTCTGTTCCTCTGTGTGGGGAGGAAAGCAGAGCCCCCACTGAAGCTGGCCGGGGCCATGGGGGTCACTGAGATCTGGGGATCTTCAGCAAGGTCCCTTAGGAGTCTAGGCATGCCTGGTCCTCTGCATGGGGACCTAAACGTGGATGTGGGCACATGCAACATTTGCCTCAGAGCAGCCAGTCCATGAGGAATGTCCAGTATAAAACCACGCAGCCTCGTAAACAGGATTACCTGTGCAACCTATAGCTCCTGAGATCAGGAACGCATTATAAGCCATTCTTCCACATCCCCCTCCTGCACAGAGATGCCTTGCGGACACATCAAGTTCAAGCAGGAGACTTTAGGTGATGTGTCCTGACTGACTGGGGTCTGGATGGAGAACCAAAGGGATGCCCCACAAAGGGGGAGAGGTGGTATCTCCTCACAGAGCCTAAGGGTTGGGGTGAGGTAGAGGGAAAGGGGTTTGGATCCACCTGCATGCAGGGTGACACTCACTCCTTGGAGAAAAGACGTCTATAACACTAAAGCTGAGCACATTTGAACTTGGAGGGGTTACTAATGCAGATTCCACATGGAAAGAAATCCAAACTTTCTCCTGCTTGTCCTCCTGAAATTCCCATCACCTTGAAAGTGAAGATGCCCTCAGAACAGAAGTGTCACGATCACAATACCAATGTTTTGCAATGTTTTTATCTAAGTATAGATCTAATACCAGATGTGCAGAAGTCCAGAGAGGTTCAAGGCACAAAGCTACAAATAGACCCAGACCTCCTGGCTCCCAGGCTTGTGCTCAAGCCACAACAGAGAGCCCTCCCTTCAGCAAATGTGCTGAGAAGTTGCACAACCTGAACCTACTGGTTAAGTTTCTTTCTGAAGTTCCTGACAGCAATCCATAACCAGATACTTCAAACTCAGCATTACAACTGTGACCTGCTAGTGGTGACACATGCACTGTCTGACTTTTGCAAGCAAGTCAGATGCTGTATCAGGTCTCTTAGTCAAAAATCTGATCAATGATTAAGAGCTGAGGTGCACTGAGGTCCTTAAGGATATAGAGTGACTTTCAGTATTATCCACAAGACTTAGAACATGGCACTTCAAGATGATATTATTGTCAACTGAATATCATTATTCAATTGACAGAATCCTATTCACTTTACTTCTTTTTGTTTTCATCTTAAAAAGTAATACCCAAAGGGTTTTTTTTGTTTTGTTTTGTTTTGATTGATGGCATCCTCCCTTTAATGCAGTCAGCTGAAGGAATGATTCTCCTTCCCTTTACTCCATTTTTCATTCACTCCAATTTTAGAGATACACCCAAGAACTGAACTGCAGTAGCATTTCTTAGCTGTATAATGAGAAGATTGTTGTGAACCTTGTACTCTATTATTTAAAATTACCTCTTACTATTATTTCTTCTGATTTCTTGGAATTTTTTGAAAAGAATAATTCAAATTTATTTTTCTTTTCGTTTTTGAGGAGGCAGACACCACAAATGACTTGGGTTCTGGTCTGCTGAATTGCCAAAAGGGACTCTTGCCATTGAGTACGTAATGGCAAATGACCAAACCCCAGCAGAGGAATGAAAGAAAGCAGGCTACAGATGAAAGGTTTAGCCAAACAGATAATCGGACATAGTTTTGAGGATAATTCAACAGAAATGAGTCACTGAATAGAATTCGGTCTCACATTAGAAAACATAAAAATGTGTTTCACTTCTCAGCATACGAATATGCCACAGTATAAGCAGGGATGCTCTGCAGCTGCAGTGAAAAAGAGAGAGATGGCTATTTAAAATGCCTCTGCATGGTAGGCAGTGGGAAGTGGAGGGGGGGCATACCACTGTGTGCTCTGTATAGAATATAAATGGTTTTCAGAAGGAAAATGTATTTCGTCCTTATTTCCTAATTTCTCCACCACAGGCTGTTGTCTTTCCCCCTCACTTCAGGGGTTCTAACCCATGAACCCTGATCTCCTCCCAGAGGCGCAGACTGCCTCCCAAGGACCGCTCACGTTGCAATACCAATGTGTGCTCCTGCAGTCTCCTCACACTGAAAGCTTGCTGTTCAGGGCACAGCCTCCTTGTTGAACAGTGCAGTCTGCACTGTATCATGAGGGGCTGGGAAGGACATGCAGAGGAAAATCTTAGTACTGGTGTCTTAGTATTTCACCTTCCCTTTGGGAAATGCTGGATGATCAAGACAATTGCAACCCTAACATTGATCTTGTCAAAAAATAAAAAAAATAAAAAAATTAGAATGGCTAAATTCAAATAACAAATTACCAAGTTTAGTTAACTAAACACAAAGTACCTTGAGGGCCAGATATTTAAAACTCAGAAACCTGAAAGAACTGCTATGTATATATCAGGAACTTCAGGAGCTGCTAATATGCACATTTTCCACTGAAATTAATGGAAATCACAGAGACTTAGGTCCACAGAACTCTTTCAATAACAACAGATGTCTCTCTGCATCTCCATGTGCTTCACTAACTTTAAATACCTAATCTAAAATCCAGCTTTAAGAAGTTAGCTCCATGCATTGGATGGATCAAATGCACAAAATCTTTTCAGAATATTTTTACAAAAATCAATCAAAAATGGTGAAGAACTACATTTCCAAATGTTTCTTGACTAATCTAGGAGCCAAAGATTCTTTTAAAACACTAATAATTGAAGGGCAAGATATTCAACAGTACATGGAGATAGACAGATGCTTATTAGATCAATAGAACTGTTTTTAAGCCTATTAAAAAGGAAAATATCAAAATATTTGATTAATTTTACATAAATAAATACACACTTTCTTCAGGCAGGAGGGACTCTTACAGCACTGGTTATTCTAATCATATTTGTCATCAACATTCATCTTTTAAGTGTTCTGTAGACAAATAGCCAACTGCTTCAATACAGTTGATATACCCACTAAATGTTATTCCAGAACCAACTCTGTTAGACACTGGTAATAGTCTAAATATTGAATTCGTAATCCTCTTTAACTGTAGCTACTTTCTGCACTTGAATCGACATTCATCTCAGAACACAGTATACTGATGAATTTCCTGTTTAGAAATGATTTGGGTTATTTAAATCCTATGATGTGTTATGAAAGACATAAAAGCTGAAATGAAATGTAAAAGAGAAAACATTAAGCTTACTGGCAATATTTAGCTATGTGAAATACCCATAATTTACAAACATCCCCATATCTTCTTCGCTTCTTTCCCAATAAATATTTCAAATCAATAGTTTACTTTTAGGCTTCATATGTATCATAGTAACTGACTTGCTATAGACCTGTTGTACATTTCCATGGAGTTTAAATTCTTGTTGCAAAATCATACTTAATTCATTAAAAAAAAAACACACAACAACACTGAAAACTTCAAACAAAAGAAATGCAAAATTACAGAAGTAAACAAATAACATGCTGGATTTCACCATGTAAGTGGATTAAAAGTTAATTGCTTTTTATCTGAAAGCAATATGAAATTGCAACACGGATGAAATTCTGTGCTCGCCAACAAAGCAACAACAGTAAAAGCAGTAAGAATTCATAGTATCATAGAATCATAGAATGGTTTGGGTTGGAAGTGACCTTAAACATCACCTGGTTCCAACCCCCTGCCATGGGCAGGGACACCTCCCACCTGACCAGGTTGCCCAAAGCCCCATCCAGCCTGGCCTTGAGCACCTCCAGGGATGGGGCATCCACAGCTTCTCTGGGAAGCCTGTTCCAGTGCCTCACCACCCTCATAGTAAGGAATTTCTTCCTTAGATCTAATCTAAACCTATGATTCTTTTAGTTTAGAACGGTTACCCCTAGTCCTATTGCTACTCCCTGATACAGAGTCCCTCCCCATCCTTCCTGTAGGCCCCCTTTGGGTACTGAAAGGTTGAATTGGCAAAAAAATCACAATTCATTTGCTATAAATAATAATAATAAAAAGGTAGCTGCCCTTTATAGTGAGGGAAATGTGTTTTCTAAGAAATATAAAAATAACCATTTTTAAATTACCTATGCCAATAATGGCACAGGATGAAACGCCTATGGAAATGCTTTTGGATGGAATTACACACAGATCACATCTTGCTTTCCCTTCTACACATGCTGGTGGTGTCACTGTTGCATAAGCAGATCTTTAGTTGCTCGTTTCATTTTCTCACCTGATGAGAAAATACCTAGTGAGTTACTAAAGTAAAATTTACCTTTTCTATTCAACTAAAGACCTATTTAGATGCTCGAACTCAGGCAGACAGCATCAGTTTCTGTAGCACTTTAGAGGTTGCCATTCATTTGGCAGGGAATAGAGGTGCTTGTTATAGGAGGCTTTCTTCACTGGACATCTAAAATTCAGATGCAAGCTTGACAGTCATATGCAGAATTGCAATACTTAGATGCAAGCTAGGTAGGTAGACTGGATCTTATCCCATGGGATTAGCATTTTATGAAAGCAGGATGGCCTTAAAGAGAAAATTCTCAGTGGCCTTTCTGCCTCCAAATATGGCCATTAAAATCCTGAACTATTTTTAGCCTTTATATATGATTTATTAAATATTAAAGATTTAAGTAAGGAAGAAAAATTTCTGTGCATTGCTGTCAACCTGAAAAACAGCTTGATATGAAAAGTTTCTGAGTCTGGAATTCAGAGCTATATTTGGATTGTCACAGTCAAAGTAATGAAGCAACTTTATCTTGGAACTGTAGGCACCAAAAAGAGGTCACGAAATATGAGTCTCTGAATGAATGAAGGAGCAGACACTGCAGCTCAGAGAAACAATGAAAAAACTGCAAAACAAGAATTTTTAGCTGAAATTGGAAAGAAATGATACCAACTTAGGATGAAACAGTCCCATCATGAAAGAATAAAATATCATGAGTGCAGTAAAAAAAAGTACTAAACTTAAAAGTTAAAATAGCAAAATCAAAGGAAACACTTTCCTGTTAGGAACAATCTTTTCACTCAAGATAAAGCTACATATATTCTGCATGTTTCACAAAATGTTTTGATTTTGCAAAAAAAAATGATTGTATCCGGTATTTTCAACTGATTAGCTGCTATTAAGATGATAATAGATTACTAGATTGCTGTCCAGACATCTGCTATACCCCACTTAGCCCTTGTTCTGCAAAGGTTCCTCATAACATTGTTGTAACATAAGTCACGAGAGGTTACACCTCCTATGCGTTCCCATTTCTCTTAGATCTTATGCTGATCACTTAAGCTGAATTACTTAAGCTTCAGGGGTCTTAGAATGGATGGCTACACGTCTTCAGAAAGCATGATTAAATGGCAATATTCATATCTATCTTATATTGTTTAAAAGTCCTTAAGATTTCACATCAAATGAAGCAATGGAATGCCAAAACATCTTCCAAAAGGCAAAGAAATATTTAAGTCTTATTAATAACAGTTGACTACAGACTATCAGAGGTGTACAGTGCTTTGCAGCTGGTTTTGTCAAGCAAAAGCTGCTATGCTATGAATACATCTAAATATGCTTGGCACTTGGTGGAGAATTTAATTATGATAAATTGCGGGAGATGTAAAAACACTGCTAATCATTGTATGAAGCATTACTGACCAGAAATTTACACACATTCTGGGAAGTGATTTAATCCCCGCTGTCCTTTCTGAAATAAGTATTGTTAGAGTTACTAATTTTATGAGTGACTTCTCCAAGGTGCAATATTCAAACATGTGAAGTATTTGCTAGTTATCTCCCATAAAAGCAGCCAAAGCATTTAAATATGGCATAAATAGCACCACTGAGATAATCTCCTTGGTAAACTTTTAAAATTTAAACTACATGGGAGGGGCTTTCTAGAAAGCAATTAGTTTTGTGGAAGTCACTAATCACAATCTAAGTTTCAGAGAGTTACTCTGCATTTGTATGTCATTTAATTTGGTTTTACATCCATCATCCTTTGGTATTAATGAAGTTCTCACAACTGCACTTTTCAAAAACAGCACTTGCTCTGGAAGCTTCATCAGGTGCTGAAGACTTCATGCACATCCAGCAGCCTTCACATGTCTGCAGTGGAGACCTTGCAGAGCAAGAGCGTGGACAGTGCCTCGGTTTTTGAGATGCTCCACCTCTGCATCTCCTAATGTGCCCTGACACAGCTGAAACACCACCAGCAAATCCCTGAGTAGTCCACAGCACTTAGGCTGTCAACAACACAAACTCACTGCTAAGTACACAACAGGGTATAAAAATTGTCTTTGCACACACAAGCACACAAACACACCTGGCTCAGGGCAGAACAAAGGGGCTGTACGAAATGTATGCTCTCAAGGACAAAGGTTTGGCTACTGTAGTAGTTACCTAACACAGTCTGCTTTGCAAATACATCCAGATAGCTTACCTCTTGTAGATCCTGAAACCTGGAGACTGACAGCTATGAAATACAGCTCCACTGAAACCAGAAGTAAAAGAATAATGAGAACAGCCTGGCCTAAGACAAGCCTTCTAAATTCGATGTGGTATGGGGTAAGGTGTATCTATATCAATACTAACAAAACTACTTAAACGGTGGAAATTAAGTGATACAGAAAGGGTAGCGACTCATAAGAACAAGAGCAGTACAGCACTAAAAAGGCCAACATTTCACCTAATTAACGAAATAGTTTCTAAGAAAGATTGTGAAAGAACAAATCCAAGAAACTGAAAAAGAGAATTCTAGAGGAGGGAAATTCCAATTTATCTCGTGAAACTCTCTAAGAGGCTACTTACGAGTTTCTAATTCACATTCTTTTACTCTGCCACACCTACTCTCAACTTGGTATTTTGAAGATTAAAACAAATGTACTGGAACAAGTGCCAACAGGCTCCTGCACTTTAAAATGATCAACCAAATAGCATATGTGGCGCTTTAGCTACTAAAGCTGAGGATTTTTTGGCCTCTTTCTTTTCTTTACTATTTATCCTCTCAGTAACCTACTATAGGTCAATTCCTCAGAACAAATCTTCAGTTGCTAAATGTAATAGCTTTATGTCAGTAACAGTAAAGACATCATAGTATTGCTCACTGTGTACTACGAAAAACCCAAACAGATTTACATGACAAGTACATTTTAAGAACTACTCCTTCCTGCCAACCAAGATGCAATTATCAGATCCACGTACATGCTCATATTTCATTATAGGAGCCTAGACAACTAGTATATAAACACAGCAATGTGAGGGCTTACATCCGTGTGAAAGGTGAAAAAACATATATTTGAAAATGAAAGTAGGATGTCAGTGTCTTGGGAGCAAAACAGAAGAGCTGGATGCTTACAATAGAATCCTACAATACATGGATGCCCAAATACTCCACATTTGCAAAATCTAACTCAATAATTAAAGATTCTTGCATGTAAGCCACTATATTGGGGTGATCGATATTAAGAAAATGAAAAAGTTCCTAACTCTATCCACCCTCAAGGATTTATTTTTGGGCAACTAGAAAAATAAGACATTCCCACCATAAGCAAATGGATATCAGATCTTCATGAAGAGCTACTTACTATAGGTACTGAACAAAAATAGATGTTTTGAATAGCATTTTGCCTAAGAAATTTTGCATGGCTTTGGTTTTTCCTTGCTCATCCAGAATACCCATTGGTGGCAGTTCTTCCTTTGATGGGATGTTGCAGTTTGTAGGTTTTGCTAGCTGAACATGATAGATACCTATCTGGTATACACATTTTAGTTGTCCCTTTACTATTAAGGCAGGTATTTTTCCTTTGTAAACAGAATTTGTTTAAAACTGTGTTTCTGTTTTTGCTCATAAGATATATGCAATGTGACAGTTGCTACTGTACCTGGCTTCCTAACTCACCACCTGCATCTTGTATGTTCCTCCAGCTGTTGAGAAAGAAGTTGAAGAGGCCGTGATAACTGCTGACATTGTCAGAGCAGCAAAGTAAAGTCAAAGGCTACTTTTTACTAGAAAATTATTAGTAGGGCACAAAACTATGTTTATAAGGCCTTCTTCTAAGGAAAAGGAAGAGAACTGCGATGTCCTAAGGCATGCAATGCAATGACTGGGAGCACAATTCTTTTCTTTTGGAAGAAATTGACCCTCGCTTTCCTGAGAGGTGAATGACTACATGAAAGAAATAAGAAGAGATGATTCTCCTTACTTTTCAGAACTTGAAGACTGACTGGTTCAAAAGCAAATCATCTGTAACATTATTATAGCTCTTCAGATGCAAGCAATTTTTATATTTTTCATCTTTACAGATGACATAAATTTGCTGTAAATGCCTACAGAGTACCCAAACACAGCAGCTTCAATTACTTTCTATGATTCAAAGCCTTCTCATATTGATTGTGGATTCAAAATGTACAGATTTAATAGACATCTCTGCAAAAATGGGCTAATGGTTATTGCTGTATGAGTGAGGTCTGAATGCTCCCCTATTTTGCTAGATAGCTCCAGCTTATGCAATGAGATTCCTCCAGATAACATATCTTGCTCTGCTCTCCCAGAGATAAAAATACAGCTCTTGTTCATTCATTCCACTCTGTTTTCCTCTTAAAGACCAATAAGCATTTGCTAAGTCCATTCAAGAACTGACCCCATTTCACACTGTGATGCTGTACTTCACTGTGCTAAAGACCTATGGAGCTCCACTGACAGGCAACATGAGACATGGATACTGAATCTCGTGGGTAATAAGGCAAGTTAGAGTCTTTATTCCATGCTGTCACTCCTAAATAAATGGTCTCATTTTCAGCAGCGCTGGCTACAAGTTCTTGGCTGGAATTCTGTTGCTCTTTTCCTGAATTTTTGAGCAAAAACTCTGTATGGAGTTGAGATGACTGAAAGTGGCTTTAAGATTCCAGCTGTTGCCTACAGGGTTTGAAACATTTGGTTTCAACACAGAAGAATGGTATGATGGCTGCAAATTGTCCTGCTTTAAAGCTACTCTAATTTTTTTGAAGTTGGTGCTGTTAAAAACTACATGTAGCTCTTACTCTTGCAAACCTTTCAAAGGCTCTGGTAGTGACTTGCCTAAAAAAGTGTGAGCTCAGGTCTCCAGAATCACCTCCTTCATTTGCCAAAGCTGAGATTAATTTGGAGGTGGATGGATAGCCAGCTCAGGAATGCCTAGAGAGTTGATTTTGCATGTTCCCTCTTCTCATGTTTTCTGATCACATCTGTGAGCTGCACTAACTGGATTAGCCATTGCTGCACATCTGACAACTGGACAAAGATGGACAATGTGGTTTGAATCCACAAGGCAGGACACCTGAAAAAGAAGGTCTGCGTGGCCACAAGGGTGCCTCCGTCTTGTGGGTCCCCGTGTGTGCACAGTGTGTAGGTGATGTTAATGGGGTGGGAAGTTATTGAGCCTTTAGCCCCCTTCTCTCCCCCCTCTGTAAATTCACATTTGCTACTTATTTTATTTTATTTTTTTGCTTTGCAAAGTGCAAAAGTTACACAAACATCGACAGAAGTCAACAGTGTCATTGATAAGAATCAGAAGAGCTCCAAGTGATACCAATCAGTTTTTAAGGATTGTCAGTGCCTACTCGCATCAAATTGCTCACAAAATGGCCCTGTATTACCTTCCTGGAAGATAATCTCCTATCAGACTTTTCAGAAATATCTTGATTGCTCAGTCCCTTTTCTTTACCGTAAGGTTATAAATGCCCAGAGACTTCACTAATAAGTTCAATAAATGATGAGAATACATTACCAGGTTGTGATCCTTTGTGTCATTCCAGTGAAAACAATTCTTTCAATAAGAAAAACAACCTGTGGTCTTCTCTTTATTGAGAAGCACTAAGTATTAGGACCTTCTATCTAATGTTGGAAGAGTGAAACAGCATCACCACATACCACTCACCACAGGCACTGTGCTAATTAGAAATAACAACCAGAATGCCATTACTGAGAAATGATTGTTTTTTTTTCTTATAGTAACTGAAATAAAGCCTCTTGAGCAAATTTTGAGATAAGTTAGCTATTTAAAGGAAGAAT
Source organism: Anseranas semipalmata (assembly GCA_013399115.1). Classification (NCBI taxonomy): domain Eukaryota; kingdom Metazoa; phylum Chordata; class Aves; order Anseriformes; family Anseranatidae; genus Anseranas; species Anseranas semipalmata. The sequence goes on along the minus strand of VXAA01000155.1, from coordinate 12,169 downwards.
TACATTTGTTTTTATTTTGCATTCCCAGGGGTAGAGGCTGCTATGAACTGCACGTGAACATCAAATGTACTCACATCAGAGGGCCTGGTCCCAGGCACAGAAAGTGGTATAAGGAGAAGCCACAAGGAAAAAATTACAGGGAGAATGGATATTGGTATATTCAGGGAGAGGGAGAGCAAAGAGGGGAACGTATCAACACACGAATAACAGAATCAAGAAAATGGAATAAATGGTTTAATGTGTATTGTGCACACGTATGTCCATGTGCATGCATTTTTTGGGCACATACTCTGGGAAGGAGTAAAGGAGAGGGTGAGTATACAACGATACCTCTTGTATACCCTGCCTTCCAGCAATTTGCAGCCTAAGATCTTTGTGAGCCAGAGACTATCTTCCTCTCCTGTTTTAGTTGTCTCTTTGCATCTGTCAATTTGTAAAATTTTCTGTTCATTATATGAAAAATGGGGCTTCTTATATCACTTACATAATTTAAAGATAAGTGTCTTTACATCTATTATCACAGCAAGAAGTATTTCCTAAGAGAAAAATCTGGAGTGAACAGTGACCCTGTTACCTGGATGTGAACTTCTCAGTCTTTCTGGACAAAACTTCACATGTTTTAAGAAAGGTCTAATTTTAGTAATTTATTTTGAATTTTTACACTTTTTTTTTTTTCGCTTCTCTCCCTTCATTCTTTCTCAGCTGTAGTGGGCCCCAAGTTCTGTGAAGTGTTACAAGAAGCAAACCATGTCCCATGACACAGATACCCTGGGGAAGGGGGCAGGAGGCTCACATGTGCAGTGTATCTCTGTGCCAGAATACAGGGAAGTCCAAAAGAAACAGAGAGGGAAGCAGCACCCTGGAAACACAGGGATGGAGCTGCTGTAGTTCAGTGTAGGTATTGACATCTAGATCCTGAAAGGAGTTAACTGTTCCTGTTAAACACAGCATAGAAGCGTCTGTTCAGCTTTAGTGGAAGACTTGGGAAGAGGTAGGCCACGGGTCCAATGCCAAGTCCTTTAGTCAGCAGGTGTCTCTAGTGGCTGACATTTCGGCCAGCACCTTCCCCCGAAGCCCAGGTGCTGTATGGCAGCAATGCACCCCACTTCAGAAGGCAGCCTCACCAGATTCATGATGGACAACCATGGAGGTTCCTGACTAAAAGAAAGGCTTTGTCTCTTCTCATCAAAAAGTGACTGGCGTATTTCTTGAAACATGGAGCTTCTTCTAACCTACACCTCAGATTTCATCTTCTGAAATAGCATGCCATGAACAGATAACTAGCACAGTTCGATTGAAATTATTATTTCCAGGCTGGGCATCTACTTCTTCCAAATGAGTTCAAACTTTTCTGCTTTAAAACGTGTTTTTAATTTGGCATGAGCAAAGCAGAGGAAATCTGTCATTCAGAATGAGATCTGGGCTTATATTTGATCAATTTCCATTCACACAGGTAGACTAGTACAAAAACCATTTATATCATTGAGCATTTCAGATAAGAGCTGACAGCATCTCCTACTGTAAATAAACAGAGGCATCAGTGGACTGTACTCAATCTATAAAAATTGAGACTGATCCAAAGTATGATCTATATAATGAACAAATAAAACCCTTCTTTCTCACATATTTAATAAGAGCATTCACAAGGTTTTCAACTGACAATTGTAAATATTTATTTTAAAAAGCCTTCCTGTAACATGCATTCATGCTATTCATGCTATTGTTCTGTACCTGTATTAAACAAGCTGAGATCCACTGAATTATCATTAGCAAACTTCATATACTTCTGATTTTCCTTACCACAATTTTCTGTCACTGGTAACAAGGAACGGTCCAGCTAAGAATCACTGCAGTGTAATCACAAGTACAAGGCCTGGGCATCACTTAACCGTGAGGGTTACTTGAGACTACCAGTCGCATAGTCATGCCCAGGGGAGGTACTGTGCCTCCCCGCCAGCTCAGTCACCGTTCCAGGCCTTGTGTGCATTCACTGCCCACTCCAACTGGGAGACAAAATGCATTAGCTTAGACCCCAGTGAAACTACTTTACTGTGCAGTTGTGCACATGGCCAGTTATTGCAGCTAAATTGATTAACAGTGATTCATTAAGCCACAATATCTTCCCTCGTTGCTCATCCCCTAGCATACCTGCTAGCCCAAACCAGGAAAAAATAGCATTCACCCTTTTGTACTGACAACCTGTACTGTTGTTTTCCAGGCACTCTCATTTTTTGAGATGTTCTGCTTGCTGGCATTTTACCTATAATTTTAAAAAGCCTCGTAAATTAAGCTAACCAAAAGCATCTTTCAAGTTTTATTACTTAATAACCAGTTGTCTCCTTGTAAAGCAGAAAGGCTGCAGATTGAAATGGATGCAATGAAATACTTAGCTGCTTTAGAAGGTATCAAAGCGCAAAGTGAACCCAGTATCTCTAAAACTCATTATTACTGCAATTAGCTTACAGGACGTGTTAATTTAACATGATGGTTACTATGACTAATAGGAAAATTAAGCACTTGCCCACAGTGTAAAGAGCAAACAATTGGAACGCAACCCTGATCTGCTTGGTAAGAAAAAACAATTTCATAGATATATATTTTTATTCCATTCTCAGTACGATACTGTCCAAACTGTTCTCAACTCTTTATATTATAAGATGATTCATGTCACTGGGGGTTTCCTAGTTAAACATTTTGATAAATATGCATACATTTCTCCAGGCATCATTTTTACATATGTGGAAATAGTAAAACCCAACAAAAACCCAAACAAAAGAAGGAATACAGTTTCTGTGTTTATCTTCAGCTCTACTGCTGTCAAATTTCAAAGTAGTTTAGGAAAAAAGCCTGCGACTACTCAGCTATGAATCACTCCCAAACCTGTGTCCTCCTTATAGTGTTCTTCCAAGTCTTCCCAGCATGTGTCACTGAGCTGACATCTGCTGGACAAATGATTTCCTAGGCACCGAGGCCCAGATCATGAAAATAAAGATGGCAGCAAATGCGCTTATATGTCAGTCTGGCAGCACCACTGCTTTCAAAACTGATTCTTCACTGCCACAGGATCTTGAGGTGCCACCAACTGGCATGAAGTGTCCTGAGGCACGGAGTGCCCTCAGTAGTAGTGTCACCTGAGAACAAATTAGCTGCTCAGAGATCCAAAGCAGGACTTGTCTTCAAGCCTTGTCAATGAGCCTGAATTTTGTGGGTCCCTATACAAGATGCAGGACCCACCAAAAGATGTAGGAAGGGGTACAGATGTGTATTTCTTCATGGATCAGAACATTTATCTGATATGGACACTCAAGGCCCTGCTCCAAAGCAGCTATCCATATTCAGATCTCCCAAGCCCATCTGAGTCCAAGCGCAAACCTCTCTCATTTTCTCTACTTGACACAAACAATGAAGTGCTTACTGGAAGAGGTCTTTGACTCTGCTTCTGAACAAAGTGCCCAAAACACTGGAAAATCAGGGTCCTTTTCTCTGGCTGGTTGAATAGTTAGTTATACAACAAGAAATAGCTTCAACAAGAAAGACAGCTTTCTCTCATGTACCACAAGGAATACAACCATGTTTAACATCTTTTTTGGTGACATGGACAGTGGGATTGAGTGCACCCTCAGAAAGTTTGCTGATGACACCAAGCTGTGTGGTGTGGTCGACATGCTGGAGGGAAGGGACGCCATCCAGAGGGACCTGCACAGGCTTGAGAGGTGGGCCTCTGTGAACCTCCTGAAGTTCAACAAGGCCAAGTGCAGGGTCCTGCACGTGGGTCGGGGCAATCCGAAGCACAAATACAGGCTGGGTGGAAAATGGATTCAGAACTGCTCTGAAGAGAAGGACTTGGGGGTGTTGTTTGACAAGAAGCACAACATGAGCTGGTAATGTGCGCTTGCAGCCCAGAAAGCCAACCGTATCTTGGACTGCATCAAAAGAAGCGTGGCCAGAAGGTCAAGGGAAGTGATTCTCCCCCTCTACTCTGCTCTCATGAGACTGCACCTGGAGCACTGCGTTCAGCCCTGGGGCTCCCAGCACAAGAAGGACATGGACCTGGTGGGGTGAGTCCAGAGGAGGGCCATTAGGATGTCATAGTGTTGGAGTACCTCTCCTATGAAGACAGGCTGAGATAGCTGGGGTTGTTCAGCCTGGAGAAGAGAAGGCTGTGGGGAGACCTTACAGCAGCCTGCCAGTACCTAAAGGGGGCCTAGAAGAAAGCAGGAGAGGGACTCTTTATCAGGGAGCACAGTGAGAGGACAAGGAGTAATGGCTTTAAACTAAAAGAGAGTAGGTTTAGATTAGATCTAAGGAAGAAATTCTTTACTATGAGGGTGGTGAGGCACTGGAACAGGCTTCCCAGAGAAGCTGTGGATGCCCCATCCCTGGAAGTGCTCAAGACCGTGCCGGGTGGGGCTTTGGGCAACCTGGTCTAGTGGGAGGTGTCCCTGCCCATGGCAGGGGGTTGGAACCACGTGATGTTTAAGGTCACTTCCAACTCAAACCATTCTGTGATTCTATGATTCATATCTAGATAACACCTCTCTTTTCAGAACAATGTGAACACATCTATTAGGTCAGTTTTCTCTGGCAATCAGGGAAATGCCTGGTGTGAAAATACAGCTTCCCAGCACCCAAGAACACTGGTGCTTTCCAGCTGCAGGACATTCTCAGCATGCTGGTGGCCTTGCACATGGCCCTTGAGAGCTATGTAAATACTTTCGAGTTCTGGTTGTGGGATTAGCTTTGAGGGTCTCAGGGGCTGCCTATATGTAGGGCTCTGACAGGGGCTTGGTTAAGCTGTCAGAGGTCTCAGCAGTTCATTAGATGATGTACCTCTTTTCAGACTGTAAAACACTGTTCAAATGAAATGTTTTAAAAGCCAGCAGTGAAGACCAGATTAACCCAAGCCTTTTGGATCAACGGACTTTTGTCAGCACTCTTACCTTCTTGTGGAATACCATACATCATTACTTGCAAGCTTGTATTTGAATACCATATAAAACTTGAGTGATAAGATTGTCTGACAGACTCATTGACTTTTGGAACCATTGACTGAAAGTACAGGAAAGGCCTTAGCTTAGGTTAGTAGCTGGACTCTGATCTTACCCAGTACTAACGGGAATGTGTTATTCCCTGGCAGGTACTGGCAGTACATGACAAGGGATGTTGCTTTTGGCCACTGTGCTGATATCAGCACAATGATACCATGATTGGCAGGCAGTGTAGAAAGTGGTGGGACTAAAAAACTATGGAGAATTAAAGTACCTTCTAACTGTCTGAAGGCTGTAACTCATAGCTAAAGCATCTTGTTAGAAAAATACAGTGAAACTCACAGTTCCACACTTCAGTGTTATGGCAGTTCTGTGAACAAAATCTTGAACACCGGTTTCCAACAGTCATTATTTTATCATGTACTTTCTTCTGCTCAAATTTCAGCTTTTAGATCAATTGAATCATGTAAGCATTTCAGATTTTGCTACAAAAATGTTTCTAGACTACAACACTGTGAAAAAATGCTTGAAATTAACATCTAAGCATATACTGTGTGTCCTTATAAACCAGACTCAAAAAACAATCACAACATCTAAGCTTTGGACTGTTAGAAGAAATAAGCACACTGAGTCAGTAAGATAATGTCTTGAACGTGAAGGGCAGTTCATGACTTCTGAGAGCTTGTGGCTGATGATAGGATTCCAAGTTCTAACAATCAGAGCAGTATTCATGAAAACCTTGAGAAAAAGTAATCAGAAAAAGAAAAAAAAACAATCCTACATGTGCATGGTACATCTTATGCCATCCAACAAGGAAGAAAGTGACCAGATGCAAGTGTTTTCCTAAGCATCACATGACACAGCAATGAAAGAATGAAGCTCTTCAGAAAATCAGCTGCAGAGTCGATAGAACATCTTGTTCCATTACATTTGTAACCAAAAGAGATTTGAAATCACCAGACCTGAGCTGGCAATAAAATAAGTTTGTCTTCCACTTACAATTTTTTAACTGGCTATTGCTGACTTGCATATACCTCATCCTTGAGATAAATTTGTTGAGATGGGCAACGCTGAAAAACATGTTTTTTACTTGCAACTAACGTCCATTTTTATAAATGCTAGAAGTCCTATCACATACTGGGTAGCCTGGTGAGGCAGTACAAGAAATAAAATGAAAATAATGCCCCTGGCCCAACGGTCTTACATTTAATGTGTATGGCAAACCAAAACAGAGAGAAACAGAAGATGGATGAAAAAGAACATGAAAACAAGCCCATCTTAGCAAGTCATCAAGCTAGTCAACACCTTGGATGCTCCACAGTCTCTACATTTTCAAATTTTTGTAAATATCAAAGAAAGAGAGAGCTCTCAAGGTGGGGAAGGAGTTAGTATTTGCATTGTGTGTTCAGATTTTTCAGACCAAAAATTCTAGAGCCTGTCATCAGCTAAGCCACACTGCTATGGTTGCTTCTGTTCATTTTACAGTAAATGTGCCCACATACAAATTCCTGAAAACATAGATGTGAATGCAAAAACACTCTGTGGCTTATTAAGAGCACTGAAAAGACAATTAACTTAGAAAATGAATTAAACAGTATAAAATTCATTCATGCAGTGCCACCTTGTGTTGGAATGCAATTTCTAATCCTAACAACCCCTCAAACTTTGCACCAGTGAAGCCTTCCAGCCCTGGAAACTGATCTGATGTAGGACTAACTTAACAACTGAGCTACCTCCTGGGATGTCACAGAAGCTGCTCCTCACACACTTTAGCTTAGCCTCCTTACATGGAACTTCTTGGACCCCCAGGGAACACAAATCAGCCAGACTCTCTAGAGCTGGGAAATATCTCAAGCTGCAGTAGTACCTGGCAGTCAGAGCGCTGCAGGATAAACCGGGGAACAGGGAAAGTCCCTGGAGAATGGATGAACCTGCTGGATTTTGAAACTTTCAGGAAAAGGATGTTGCAAAACACAGTCAAGTGAATTACATTAAAATGGTCACAACAGGCCACAAAGATCTATATACAGTCATAGATCCTGACTTAATCTCTGTCAGCACAGTGGAGTGTGGGAATTTATAAACAACTCATTTCTAACTGTAGCAACTTTGATGAGAAAAGAGTCGCTCTCTAGGCTGAAATAGGTCACTTTTATTCTATAATAGAAAACTTGCAGAATACCAGGGTATCCCAGAGGAGGAAAAGTAGAAAATAATTATTCAAAAAAAAAAAAATTGGAAAATTATCCTGAAACTTGCAATACAAGTGAAAGAATTCCACTGGAAGGCGAACATATTGTGGTCATTTCATCAATATCACAAGGAACTAGATACCCTTCTGGAACCCAGAAAGCAGCATGCCTACTGGCTTATGAACCTACATTATTTAGATTTAGATATATTTTAAAATAATTTTAATAACCACAGCTCAGGGACTTCCTGAACACATGTGGTTTCCACAGACTGCCCAGACGCCAATGGTACATCTAAACTGCAGCCTATGGGTAGGGGATGCATCTACAAGGCACTATGCAGCCCTGGGAAGTTGGTTGTATTCCCAGGAGCTTGGCTGGACATGGGGCTCCATTTCATTCCACTGCAGCAACACTTGATACTAACCTAGGATTAGAGAGTCTTAAAGGGTTCAGGTAAGCGAACAGCTTGCAGGGTGCCAAGTCATAAGGACATTGTCCTGGGGAACAGTGCATGCAACACAAGGCAGTGGTTTCTAAGACTCTTATTTTACTCAACTCATGAGCACGTTCCCTGCCACTGACCTACCACAGTAGTACACACACAAGAACACCTACCGTGGCCCATTAGCATCCTCACTGACCTTGCTGATCTTGCTTACTGTGATATGCTGTGATTTGTGAGGATGAGGAAGGACAGGAAAGAGAGCAGAAGGCTGCAGGCAGCTTCAGGCAGGAGAAGTCATGGAGTTACTGTCCCAGCAGATGGCAGCATTATGTAGGATCATGAGCAGTACCAACTCCAGCCATACCTGGGCTGTTAAACAGGTGCATGAACAACGTTGCTGGACACTGCTAAGAACTGACCTGCTGTGTCTCAGCAGTTCTAGGCCTACATGATCTTCCCACTCCAGTGACAGTCTGTTGGATGCCATCTCCAGCCAGGAGGACTTGAGTTAGGTCACTAATTCCAGGTTGTGAAAGGCCACTTTCATTAAAGACTGATGGACTGAGGTGGGAAGGGACTTCTGGAGAACGTCTAGTCCAACTCCTACTCAAACAGGGTCAGCTAGAGCTGGCTGCCCAGGACCACATCCAGTTGGGTTTTGATTATCTCCATTGATGAAGGCTCCACAATCTGTCTGGGCAACCTGTGCCAGTGTTCAATCACCCTGGCCATAAAGCCATGGTGTGGCTCTCCAGGACCTTCACCACCTCTGCAACAGGGGTGGGAGCATTCCCAGCCCATGCAGCTGAGAAAGCACACAGCACTTGGCAGTCCTTGCTCCCCTTCACTCTAGAGTGCAACTTAAGTTTCTTCAGATTTAAGAGGACTTCAAGTAGTTGAAGTGTGAATGTGTGAGCCCATCCTTCACCAAATATCATAGCTATTTTAAAGAACCAAGAGATTCAAAAAACACAGTTCAAAAAGCAGTTTTGGAAGGAAAACTTCAATGTTAATGGTTGTCAATTTTTTCTTATTAGGAAATGGAACTAAATGCTATTCCTTAAAATTAAACTCTATATTCTCATAACCTCTGATTTCAAGGTTTGAGGCTTTAAGAAAACATAAGAACATTTATGATAAAAGCAAAGCAGTTGGAAATTTAGTTTCCAGTTTTCCATCACTGGCAAAAAAAAAAAATGTTTAGCAGATTGAAAGTTCATGTCCTTCGGAAAAATTATCATTTCTGTGTTTGCAATGAAAGGACTCCTAAGGCAGCAAAGTCATTTTCCGGATTTTAACAGATGATAGACAGTTAATAGATTTCTATAAAAATGTCATTGAATGGACAGCATTAGGACAATAATCTTAACTAGAAAGCCAAAATATTTTATAATTTAGGATCTATGAAGGCTCTACATAAGAAAAGAAATTTAATCAAGATACAATTGCATTGTACTGTGAAAACTGTACTGCAATTGCAATGTGAAAATGTGCACCTCACTGGATCCCCTCCTTTCAAGGATAGGCATGTATTATAGAATAGAATATGAGAGAGGGAATTCTGTGTGCATATATTATATGTATCAGCATTTCGGTGTTTTTTACAGAGCAGGAGAAATTTATTAATACAGGTTTCTAGAAAGTGAGTTAAAATCTATGAAAGGTTGATTGGAAGAAGACCTGAGGTGAGGTAAAAGATTCAAAGCCTTCAGATACTTTGAGATTGTATTCTGTGGGCTCCTGTTGCAACTGGTGAAATTCCACCAATATTTGCCTTCCTTATATGCTGAACTAAACATAAACACGTTAACTGTTCCTTTTGCAGATCAATCCAAATGGAATTGCAAACTCTTGCATGAAAGCTACCATCTTCTCTCTCCCTAACCTTGGCCAGTGGCTGCAAAAAAAGCTTTATTGCTTAAGTATGAAAAGTCTCTTGAGATGCCAACCCTCTCAACATTCAGTCATGCCAAAGATTTCGCTATCCTGGGCTTCGGGATAATATTTTGACTGGTCACTGCCCGGCCACGGCCAGAAGAGGGAGCACAAATCCTCTGCTTTTACTCAGAGCTCCATCACCAGCAGAGATGCTCTGTTTATTTGCTTTTATTTTTTTAACATGACATGTTCGGTTCTAAATAATTTATGGAAGCTGTTTGGGAGCTCAGAACACTCCTCTTCACACAGCACATGAAATCAGAAGATAAATGGATGATGATTTGTGTCCTGAGAAATATGAGATCAAAATCAGGCAGGATTTATAGTTGCTTCAGAAACACAAAAAACAAAACTAGAGTTATGACTTTCAATCCTTATATGAAATAAATCCTGAAGTTCTGGATGCTTCCTGTGTAAATATAAACACGCACACACACACACAGTATGTGTATGTATGTGCATATATTTATGCATATGTATGTTCCCCCCCTTAATAGGAGATTGAACGTTTCTACCCCTTTACAAAGAAGGATGAATGTTGACCCTGTATCCCTTTTTGCACGTGGGGACACCCAGATACCAAAGTTGCAGTAGCAATCTAGGGCCAGACAGCAGCAGTGACAGTGCTGGCAAGACAACCACAGGTCTTGTGCTCAAGGCTGGATGCAGATCAATGTGCATCTGCTGAAGGGCTCAGCTCAGCTCTAACATGGTTACACAGTTTACAGACTGAACGATCTTCTGGCACTGAGCTTGGGTAGAACAGCTGTATATATGCCTGTTTGAATCGGCCTGGGTTGCTATAATCTGAAAGGCTTGACCTATTGTTCTACTGTCATAGTCTCAAAACCATATTGTCTCAGTGATGAGAAGGCGCTAAACTGCCTTGTCTGGTTAGAAATTAGAATTAGCAGGGTATATTACAGCAAGAAGAGCATCTTCTGAGAATGTGCTTGCTTACAATATGTGGGGGCCTGTGAGGTGTACCTTTGGAAGCATCAGACTTCATAAGACAAAATTGAAAGAAAACAACTACCGACTAGCTAGTTTACAAAGGAGAAGGAATTATCAATGCATCTCTGGGTATTGTAACACAGTACCAAAAAAGATGCATGTGCTTTTGGCTGCAAAAAGTCCCAGCACAGCAATAAACACAATGAAATTTCTGTGCCAGTTTCATCAAGCTCAGACTTTCAGGGAAATCTATAGCATTGTCAATTGTCATCATTTCATGGAGATTCTCAAGACAGCTGCTATTCTGTTTCCACCACAATTGCAGATGTGTCACAGTGAGAGTCTGAAAGACCTTTAAAAACATCCCTAAGCTCAGTTAGTTAGGAGGAAAGTTTGAAAATTTGATGCAAGTGTATTTTGGAATCTCAGTCATAAGACAAAATGAATAGGTAAAATAAAGAGCAATAAAAAGTTATTTTATTATTTTACCTACTGATAATTTTTGAGCCCCCCATCATACTGAATTTCTGACTGGCAGTTCTAGAAAACTTAGCAATTAAAATACTGAACATCCAAGGAAGAAGCAAATGCAGGTACTGAATTTACTAGCGCGGTATAAAGTGAAATGGAGGGCTGGGTATATATTCCCAAAAATCTGGGCTTGGAGAAACAGCTGAGTAGGAAGACTTCTACTCTCCAATAGAGAGAGAGAATAAAGGAAACAAAAATCTACACCTCCCCTTTCACCATAAGCCGAGCTTCAAGTTCCTCAGAGAACCAGTCAGCCAGAAACTAAAAAGAAAGACATCCTCCAAGCAGCACAGAGGTCTGCTTAGTGGCATTCCAAGCATCCCAACTAGTAAGTACCAAGAAATGGTAATGGTGGGATAGCAAGGTTTCTCACTAAGTTTCAAGCTTCAAGACATTGCTAACCAATCCCACTCCTCCTTACTCCCCCATTAATTTTTCATCTCTCACCCTAGTCAGCTGATTCAGTGTAACAGCCAGAAATTACCTGGAAAACAATTGCAAATCCTGCATCACCATGTGTACAAGTCTCACAATATACATACTAGCCCACTTCTTCACTTAGTTTGACTGGAAAGGTCGTTATTTACAGAATCTATTCAACAATCCCATAGGAAGGAGTGTCCAGGGTTTAGCAAGCATGGTATCATAAAGCAGCACCAACAGCCAGTTTCGTCAGAATGAAAGAAAGGATTTGGGGTTTGGAAGGGCATAATATTTTGCTCCTGTACTGCACAGTAACGTTTGCCAGTTATTCAGTGCTGCTATCCTCATAAGAAAAGAGAAGTCTCTTTTTGTGTCTGGGAATAGAAACATGAACCTACACAGTGTCAGATTACACACAACCCATTTGGTTGCCAGTTTTGGGTGTGAAGAAGTGTACTTGATCTTGAGTCACAAGTTCATTTCCAAGTGCCCTGGTAAGGTGAAAAAGTATAACAATGAACAACAACATTTCCATCAATTTTAAGGAGTTCTTGAAACTGCCAGGATGCTGTAAAGTCACTTCAGCATAAATCTCAATGGGCTGTATCAAGCTACTTTTCCTGGGACTGCCAAGTCTTAGGTTTACCCATCTTTCAATGTTAAAGCAACAAACTTGGGAGGCGGTCCTGAAGGGC
>VXAA01000141.1:1587-20166 GCA_013399115.1 Anseranas semipalmata | reverse complement strand
TTTTTTTTGAAAGTATGAATTCACCATACAAGAAGAATTCAAGATAGGTCTTTCAGTATATGTGCTACTTCCAATATGTGACATATAGCAGCTTGCATAAACTTGCTATTTTAGGGATATATATGGCGTTTACTTTTCAATGAACTTTCTGGCTTAATAGGGGAGGAAAGTGATATATGAATTCTGGGTGTGCAACTCAGCTGACTCTCATCTGAGGGTAGCAGAAAGGCATCAGAGAGAAATTTTCACTTGGAATCTGTTCAAAAAAGAATTGCTGAATCCTTTCATCCAATCCAGAAGAAACTCAATTACAAGGAGTGACATTATACAACAGAATAAAAGCAGTGTTAGCTCCAAATCCATGAAGCCTTGTTGACACAGGGGATGAGTCAAACTTATGGGGCCATATGGTGAGAAGGAGTGTGTGAACAAGCCTCCTTGTCTTCCGTCCAGAGAAGTTTGTGGCAGTATTCTTGAATGCAAATGCAGCTCATACCTTTTAAATCCATGCACATAAGTGCCACAGCACCATGCAGACAAGATGAATGGTGTTGAGTAATATAAGGTACATGAAGGGAAGTTCTCATCATAGGTCTTCCATAGCTAGGTACAGTCTGTGCTTGCTAACATCGAGCAGGATATCATGTTTGTACTGCCACAAGAATCACTCACACAATTTGTCTTAAACAACATGAATCATCACACAGGCATGAACAGTACTATTCACTTCCCCATGATGGAAATTTTAAACAATTTATTCAGTGTTGAAATAAATTGTGAAATAAGGGAGGAAAATAAAAACTTACTAAAAAAAAAAAAAAAAAAAGAATTTATTAGCTATGGGCATAGAAGAGTCAGAAATTAGAAGAATTTTTCTAATGATGAAAACACTGAGGTTCTGGAACAGCCTTCCAGAGAAAAATAATTAATTAGGTGGTTCAAAGATGGAGCTCGTATCCATCTGTCACCTGTGAAAAAAGCCAATTGATTATGATAACTCAAGAGGTCCTTTCCTTGGTGCTTGCACTAGCTAAGAAACCAGTTCAGACACTAACATGAATCCATCATTGTCCAGACTGTCATGTGATTAGCACACTCTCGGGCATGATTTTGGCCCGAACCCAGCAGCACTTTCCTGGACAAGAATGAATTTAGGAAATGACACGATAGGAATTGTTCTCAGTGGGCAGTATGGATGGGACCACCTTGTCAATGGGGAGGGAGAGAAAGAAAAATGGGCAAATTTCACAGTGCCATTTGTCAGCAGTGCCAGTGTATTGGTGCCAGTGCAGTGCCCCAGAATATTTTAGAGGTAGAAATTTTAGTTTTATATTCCTAGTAACTTAACAAGGCATTGTGCTTAGGCTGCAGTTTTTCAAATAGGGGACTGGACATTGGAGGCTGGATGCAGACGGTTACCATCATGGTACTGCAAAGGGATTTCCAGCCCTTCAGCAGCAGTGGCCAAAAGCTATCTTCTGTCTATGGTGTCAAGTTATTCTACATAGTAACACGTTTATAATTATTTATAAAAGTGATTTTTTTTTTCCTTATAAAATCCCTAAATCAGTAATTATCTCATTCCCAGGGATCTTGCCAAAGGAGCTAAAGTTTGTTTTGTTCTCAGTCCTCTGACTCCTAGATGCAGGTTATCTAGCACAAGTTAGAAGCATTTTGGTACTCTTCCAGACCCCATTTAAATAAACTGGTAATCTTTTATTCAGGACAACTCTTGTTAGCCCTAAATTTATATACACAAACTCTCCAGATGGCCTTCAATGCACATGATAATAGACTAAAGAGTTTACAGCGGTGTAATTCCAATTAGCTGTTTTACAAGTCTGGTGTCTATTTACTTTTTACGGACAAATAAATCTTTTCATGTAATTAGTTTTGTTTTAGTTTTTCCTTTACTGAGCAAAACCTTCAGCTGATGTAGTTTTATCGTGGGGGATAAAGCGTAAGTTTGCTGATAACAACTAAGTTTGCATAACTTGAAATGTTCCCTATTTTACAACTCAGATTAAAATTCTTCTTTCTCATGGGCTGGAATCATGTTAAGTGACTTCATCAAAAAACAGATAACTATAACAGGAATCAAGTTCATTTAAATGCAAACAGTTTGGAGCATAAATTACTTGATACTCACCCAGTTAAACTGTCATGTAAATGCTTCAGATGGGATATACTTTATATGTTTATGATTTAGCAAATAGCTTACCAGCATTTTATTTTTAAATAAAATGTTTGGGTTCAAAATTTGGTGAAGGAATCTTGATATATTGAATCAGAAAACTAACAAGAAAACAAATTTAGTCTCTTTGGTTGCTCTCCTTATCTTTTTCTATGCTAAAGCTTAGAAAACTAAGCAATTGGGTACTTTCTAATTTATTACAGCTACCTGCAGCACTAATTACTCCCTTATCCTCCTAGTTAATTTAATATTACTTTAACAGATCCATACTTTAAATAAATCAGGTCTTATTCCTTATAGAAATAAAGAAGACAATAAGACTGATGTGGTGAGTCTAAGTGAAATCAAAATTACAGCTCCCAGGTATAAGCGGGTGATTTTGCAAAAGTAGTACTGCCTGCTCTTTGATCTTTTAATGGTCTGCATTGCACCAGAATGACCACTGGCATGTAGCTGAGATACAGAAAGGACTTTTTCCAAACCCATCTGCATTCATTTATCTTTATAATTTTTATTTCTTTACAGAGACTTGCTGTTCTTTCTACAAGGCCACTTGGCATCCTCTTTAAAATTGTCATTAAGTTGGGTACCTTGAAACCTAATATCTGGGAAGGGATTTCACTTCCCAGTAGCAATGCTACATTGCAACACATTTTGACCCAACATGTCAGAGAGACTCATCTTTTCAAAAGTCATCCCTCTTCCTATCACAGATGGTTTGGGATAGGGACTTTGTTTTTATTCACCATTTGTGTAGTACCTACCACAACACAGCGTTGGTCCATTGCTGAGATTCTCATGCATGGCCACAAAACAAGTAATGGGGATTTAGGGGCTACACTCAGGCTACCATCTCCTCCTACCAGTTCACAGAATTGCTCTATGACTGAAGATGCTTGCCAACCTGCTAAGCAATACACTTGAGAGTTATTACATGACTTTCTTTAAGATGGAGCATTTTTATTTTCTTTTTCCAAGATCATGAGTAGGAACCCTCTGTACATTTCCCTGAATTTTGTCCAAAGTGCGAGTGGCATCTCCTCATCAAAATGTATTCCTTATTCACTGCATGGTGAGTTCTTCTTGGGAAGGATGTCTTGTCTATACCTTGCACTTTCTGCTTTCCGTTTTTAGCTCTTGTTGCTTCATTTGTAGAGGGAGTTTAAGTGGCCTTATTTTGGAAGGGGCTATTCTGGAAGCATGTGACACACTGACTAAAATTAGTTTTGCCCTTTTCACATCCTGATTCTCTTTTTGTAATAATTGACTCGTGACACCATCCTTACCCTAGTGCTTCCAACAACGCATACTGTCACCACTCATTTTTGAGTGTCTGGCCAGACGTAGTCAGTGCCTAAATTAAACGGGCTATTCCTTGAAAGCATTGTTTCCTCTACAAACCTAACACCTTGCTTCCAGGCTGAGACTGCAGATGCAATAATTAAATCAGCGTGGGATCCTCAGTTGTTACACCATGCCACTGTACATAGAAGACTAAAGGAATCTCAGTACAGATCACAGATTATTTATTTATTTATTTAAAGTTATTTTGCTTGTCTTACAACAGGTGTTTACCTGCCACTATAGTTTGCAGGTCTTGTCACAGTCTCATTCTGATGAAGTCTCCGGTAGTAAAATTAATGAGATTCATGCTATGTTGCACAGAGATGTAAACAGTGGCTTTTGACATGCATTTCTACCTTTTTCTAAAATGCAGTCTGATTGTATGCTGAATATGAATATTCTCTTTCCAGTAAATCTTTTTCTTTTCTGTTTGAAAATTAGTTGATTTAAACCCTAGTAATGATAAGTATGCTTCATACCGCAATTTTCAGAAATGTCAAGTGAAGTGAAGCTGAGCTGACTACAAGGACTTTAGATCACACTAGCTGTTTAAATTTTCCAAGCACACACATCCTATCTTAGTAGTGGGTTTAGCTCTATTCTTGCTCCCCAGGCATAACTTCTTACTTAATAATGTATTTGTTTTTCTACAATAGTTGACCTTATTCTTTCTTTTTTATTGCACACTGTGTTCCCCCATGCGGCCATGATGGAGGACAACACAGAGTTTGTGTGATGGTTTTATGTTGATTACAGACTGCTTTTCACAGAAGGAATCCTACCAGAGTTGATTAAGTCAGTTCATTAAGCTGTGTATGAAAGGCCCCTAAGTACCAGTAGAGTAGCATGGAGAAATCCAGTATAAGAGTGAATCAGAGCCTTAAGTTATAACTGTCCTTATCTACATACAGACAGCAAGCAGGTCTAAAGCAATATTCTCTTCATTACCTCCATTCTGGTCTTGTCCTATTGCACAGTGGTTCCTTTGACTTCAAACTGACAGAAGTCGTTCAGGTCTCAGGGGTTTGCGAGCAGTGTTAGGCACTTACTGCTCACCTTGCAGTCCACGCACTGCCCGATCACTGACCTGAGAGATGGGAGAGGCCTGTATCTGTGCCAGTAGGCTTCTCGAGGGCTTATTGCTCTGCTTCCACAGATCTGAACAAAGTCATGATATCCCATGCCCAAAAAGGAATTTGCAAGCTAGACATTCATCTATCTGAATCCTCTCACAGTTTTAATTAGAGAATTTCCCCAGAGAGGTTGTGGTGTTTCCCCCCTTGGAGATCGTCAAAAGCCACCTAGACATGGTGCTGGCCAACCTGCTCTGGGAGTCCCTGCTTGAGCAGAGGGGTTTGACCGGGTGACCTCCAGAGGTTCCTTCCAACCTAAACTACTCTGTAATGTGCCATTGCAAAACAGTTACAGGATTGACCACCCAAAAAATAGTCAGTTACCACTTTCGGTGAGGCATATAATCAGATCCAATACTTACTTTCCATGTGGTTATAGCACTTGATGAGGAGAGAAGCTTGCCTTCTAGGCTGTCTTCAGTCTAAGGGAGTCTGGACTTACACTTCTCAAAGAAACCACCCTAAATCCAAATGAGATTTGAAATGATATTAAGAGTTTTACATACACGTCCCCAGTCCAGTCCAGTGTACATCATGGGAAACAGGCTTCACTGGGATAGGGACAGAACATGAAAACCAAAGTTAAAAGGGTACCTGGATGGCATACAATATGGGCTGGATTTTTGGCTCTACTGACAGGATTGAAGATGTAGTTTGTGTGAAATAGTCATTACACAAAAGACAAAATTAGGGACCAGACATCGTCTTTCTTCATAGTGAGTGATTAAGTTATTTCCTGGATCTACTTCTAGTCATGTAACATAAGACAACAGAAGAAAATTACTTGGACAAAAATGCAAAAATTAAACATATTTCTGAATTTGTCTCATAGAAGGTTGCAATCCCACTGTTCAATACAGTGGGCAGCTATTAATTATTTCATGCTTCGGAGGTCACAGTCTCAAACTGACACTTCACTGTACCCTACAACAAAACACAAACCAATAAGGTTGTCTATTTTTTAAGAGGCAGGAGAGAAAACAATATGTGATAAAGTTCACAGAATCACAACTTTTTTGATAAAATGAGACAGACATTTACTACCTTACATCTATTGTAATGGAAATAAGGTTTATATATTTTAGTATGTTAGATCTCTTTCCCCATTTTTGTTAAATTGAAAAAAATATAATTATACTTCTGCCTACATTTTT
Source organism: Anseranas semipalmata (assembly GCA_013399115.1). NCBI lineage: Eukaryota > Metazoa > Chordata > Aves > Anseriformes > Anseranatidae > Anseranas > Anseranas semipalmata. The sequence goes on along the minus strand of VXAA01000141.1, from coordinate 14,341 downwards.
TATTTAAGTTCTCAAAACACATTGTTGTATAGATAGGATATATTACTCAGATTCACCTAATGTTTTACACTGTCCATCATTCTAACCAGTTATAGTAAACACTTCAGAGGATAGAATAAAATTAATATTTTATTCTTCATAAAACACTAGAACAAGAATTTTAATTTGCACACTGAATTATGTTATAATCAAGTAGGGAATTCTAATTACCTAACTTATCTAATTTAAAACAGATGAATAACATTAAAATTGTTATATAGAAGACATCTAAATCAAATCCACAGTACTTTTGCAACTGTTTTTTGAAACTTTTTTTGCAACTGCAAAAATGTTTTTGCAACATCTTACACAGCACACCTCTATATCAGTAGAAATCTTTGTCTTTCAAGAAGAACAAATCTTTGAAAACAAAATATACAGCTGCTTCATTAAATATTTTCAAGTCCATGGAGAGCTCAAACCTGATGAATGTTTAGCATTACTGGGAGCTCCATTTTAATAGAGTCACAGAGTCATATAATTGTTTGGGTTAGAAAGGACCTTAAAGATCACCTAATTCCAACCCCCCTGCCACGGGCAGGGACACCTCCCACTACAGCAGGCTGCCCAAAGCCCCATCCAACCTGGCCTTGAACACTTCCAGGGATGGAGCATCCACAGCTTCTCTGGGCAACCTGTTCCAGTGCCTCACCACCCTCATAGTAGAGAAATTCTTACTCATATCTAATCTAAACCTACCCTCCTTTAGTTTAAAGCCATTAACTTTTTTTCCTACCACCACACTCCCTAACAAAGAGTCCCTCCCCAGCTTTCCTGTAGGCCCCCTTTAGGTACTGGAAGGCAGCTATAAGGTCTCCACAGAGCCTTCTCTTCTCCAGGCTGAAAAACCCCAATTCCCTCAGCCTGTCTTCATAGGAGAGGTGCTCCAGCCCTTTGAGCATCCTCGTGGACATCCTCTGGGCTTGCTCCAACAGGTGCCTGTCCTTCTTGTGCTGGGGACCCCAGAGTCGGATGCAGTACTGCAGGTGGGGTCTCACGAGAGTGAAGCAGCTCCCTCGAAGTGCTGGCCATGCTGCTTTTGATGCAGCCCAGGATATAGTCGGCTTTCTGGGCTGCAAGCGCATGTTGCTGGTTCATGTTGAGCTTCTCATCAACCAACACCCCCAAGTCCTTCTCCTCAGGGCTGCTCTCAGTCCATTCTCCACCCAGCCTGTATTCGTGATTGGGAGTGCCCCTACCCAGGTGCAGGAGCTTGCACTTGGCCTTGTTGAACCTTCATGAGGTTCACACAGGCCCACCTCTCAAACCTGTCCATTCTGTCTTGGATGGCATCCCTTCCCTCCAGCATGTCGGCAACACCACACAGCTTGTTGTCATCAGCAAACTTGCTAAGGATGCACTCAATCCTACTGTCCATGTAGCCAACAAAGATGTAGCCTGAGCTTCTTAACATAATACTATATCAAGAAAACAAGAACTAGTGAAAATGAAATGCATCATGCAAAACCTGACATGTTCTGCACTGGGTCAAAAAAGTGGCACCATTGCAGCTAATACATCTGCATGGCAGCATGTATGGCTGCTGCAAAAGCAACAAATGTTAATAAAAGAGGTGATGGTAAAGGAAGGTGAAACACCAGAGACAGGCACTAGAAGGATGCTCAATGACTATGGTTAGCTATCTAAACCCTGTGTTTCTTGAACCACCGTGTTTTTGCCAATATAAATAGTTCTTTTGTAATGTTGACTTTTAGATTTGGAGCTGGGTTCAATACTGACTGTTTGCCAGAATGTTTTACTGTTGTCATTTGGCAGTTAACATCATCCTAGGGAATAAAGTGAAAGGAAAATTATTCCTCTTATTACACCTATGCCAAAACTGACTACAGTAATTTTCTTATACCTTCACTGCAAACACTTTGGCTTCTTCTTCTTCTTCTTCTTTTTTTTTTTTTTCCTGTTGTTTTCTGTGGTTGCAGCCTTCAGTTTTTGCTTCTTTCCTATTTTTATTTATGCTATATATCCTGCTAAATTCAAGGTTAGGAATTTAACCTAATTCCTGTTATTCCGTTTTGAGTCTGGCACTGCAGATGCATTCTTGCTCTATTATTAAATTCACTTTTGTGTGTGTGCTTTTACAGCCAACACCTCCTTCCCTGCAGAAATACTTTGATGATCAGCAAACCCTAAATTAAAATAAAAAAAGAATTCTCTGCTGTCTTTCCAAGAGCCACTGGCAGTGCTGTGCTTAGAGCCAAAGCAGAGACCTACGAGCATAAAATGTTTTTCGTTGCATTAGTTTGGTTGGCTGAGTAAAAACTATATCCTGCAATGTTAATTTTGTTCAGGGAATGATCCAAATCTTTGTTGCCAAACACAGCCCCATGAAAGTGTCCTAAGACAGCTGACAGCAATCTGCTGGAGAATACCAAGAAACCTATGAACAGAAACCAATCAAAATAAATCTCTCCCTACGTTTCATCTGCCTTCTATCTTTTCTCCTATTGCATGAGCTGTGATCAAAGCCTTATGTTTTATTTTTCTGTCAGTAGTTTCTTAGCAATTTAACTTTTAATTTACTTTTTTTTTTTCAGAGAATTTTAGTGCTACAGCATAATTAAGTACAGCTTTCTGAGGAACAAGGGGTTGTTGTACATGCAATTTTCTGGATCAATAATTCCCAATTTTTATAAGCCAAATTTCATACCAGCTACAACAGATCCCACTGAGGGACTGTATAGCAGGAGAACTTATTAGTTTGTGTTCTGTCTATGTATCGGGCTCATAACTCATGACTTGGGAACCACCAGATTACCCTAGATTATAAAAATAATATCTATTCATGTTTTTCTTTTTTTTTTTTTATGTCTTTCTCTCTCTCCCTCTCCCTCTCTCTCTCTCTCTCTCTAATAGCCATTTTTCAAAACCATTAAATATTACTTCATTTTTGTAATTTAAAGAAACAAAAACTCCTGGCACTTTTAATTACTCAGAGTATGGAATTTATCTTTTTTTTTCCTCATGAATTTCAGAGGCTTAGGCTGTTTCTTTTCTACGAATTAGAGTTATATTTTTATTTTGAGGAACTATGATTATTTGTTTTGTAAGAATTTTTTTTTATTATTCCCAATCTATACTTCCTCCCTGCCCATGGACTAGGGGTTGGAACTAGGTGATCTTCAAGGTCCCTTCCAACCCAAGCCATTCAATGGTTCTATGATTCTATTGCAAAAACTGTTTTTTCAAACTAAATTATTTGTCACTAGTAGGGACCTTAGATGAAGTGGTGCTTATATTTTAGAAGTCTCTCTGTGATGGGCAACTCTTGCTTAAAGTATCAAAATTTCCTTTACTGTCCTTTCTGCAGATATTTTGAAGTCAGTCTGGGCCATAAATGATCGAAATGTAAGAAAACTTCAGTAGTGTCAGACCCTGGTTATTGAGTCTATTTTGGAACAGGTTCCTGCTAGAAAAATCCTTCCAATTTCTTATTTTCCTGAAGGTTAAGGCATTTTCCTCTCTTCAGCTCCCTTTCTTCTTCATCTTTCTTTTTTTTTTTTTTAATGTGCTATCCTAGTGGTTAAAACACTTTCAAAAATATAGATGAATATAAATATAGACGCGTGACAAATACAGACAAGTATGAGTCTTGGGTTCTTAGCCCAGGAAGACTTCAGACTTAAGCTCCTAAATCCTGATTATACTATGATCACTGCTATCACTAATGAACTTTCTCATTAAATATATCAAATGTATTATCCCACTAAAACCAATTAAATTTTCATTCTTCCATATCTGTATAAGGATGGTCCACAGCATAGCAGAGACTTTAGAAATATGAGCTCAAAATAAAAACTTCGTAAGTCACAAAACACTGTGTTAAGGAGAATCCTATTTTAGTATCAAGTACAGGAATATTGCCAAGTTTCTAAACTTTTGAGAGCCATAAAGTTATAAGCACAAGTTGCTTCAGTTTTCCTTCACTGGAGTTACAGTTCACAATCCCTGTTACACTAGCACCCTGTGGGTAGACAGGCAGTTCTAAGTAAGATCCTAGGTCATTATTTTCAGAAACAGAAAAAAATAATCTGTGTAACCCATAGGAAGATGAATGACTTCTTATTCATGGCATCATTGGCCTGAAAATTAAGGGGATCCATTTGCATGATAGCTTTTCAGACTTCAGTCTCGATCGTTGATAGCATTTTGTTATTTTCAAGTTACAAAAACTTTCCTGCTCAACTTCATCCATGTAGACATTGTGTAGGAATCTAAGTAAACCTGGTTACTGTAAAATCTCTAAGTTCTTTCCTGCAAAATTCTACACCTGCAATGATTTGGTTTCAGTTTGTCTTGGTATTAATTGCACCTTTAATTTACATTTTCTCATGCTATATTACTTATTCACAGTTTCACTTTTTGGGAGAGGTACAAAAAGAGAGATGCAGTATATATATTGCTGTATTGCACAATATATTGCTGTATTTCTGTCCTAGATTTTCCATGATGCACTGGGAGAAGCTAGATTTCTTATGAATATATATATTTGTGGCTGGGTGAATGTCAGTAAACGCTGCAATTAGCTCTGGGTAACTACTCTAACAAACTACATTAAACAAATCAGTGGCAATGGTGTTTCTCTGTATGACCAGAAATTCTGGTGTATTCAGAGCAAATCACAGAATCACAGAAAGGCTGAAGTTGAAAGGGACCTCTGGAGGTCATCTGGTCCTCCTGCTCAAGTGGGGACACCTAGAGAAGGTTGCCCACAACCAGGTCCAGACACCTTTTAAAGATCTCCAAGGAGAGAGACTCCACAACCTCCCTTGGCAACCTACTCCAATGCTCTATCACCCACACAGTAAAGAAGTACTTCCTGATGTTCAGAGGGAACCTTCTGTGTTCCAATCTGTGCCCGTAGTCTCTTGTCCTCACACTGGGCACCATTGAAAAGAGCCTGGCTGCATCCTCTTTGCACCCTCCTTTCAGGTGTTTATACACATTGATGAGAGCTTCCCCCTGAGCTTCCTCTTAGGCTGAACAGTCCCAGCTCTCTCAGCCTTTCCAGCCCAGTTCAAAAATTGCTTAAGACACAGCCTTATTAAAAAATAATAATGATAATAACATAAACTGTATCAACATGTTACTTATAAGAAAGAGAATAATAATAATAAAAAGATCTGACGAATATTTGTTTCTTATTATTAATGAGTAGAAATAGTTTTTATTCCAGGAAGATGAATAAAATTAAAAGTGAAATTATTCTGGTTTGTTAAGAATAAGCAGGACAATCTTTAATACAGAGTTAAAAGGAGAAAAATAAAAGAACTCTGGCCTTAGAGTAAATGTTATTCTAAACAATATACATTTAAAAATAGTCAAATAAAATACTCAGTTGAAATAATCAATTTTTATTTAATTATGACAGAGTTGCTTTCAAAAGATCAATAAAGGCATTTAAAATATTTATCTAGACTAGCAGGTTTGCTACTATGAGCCAGAGCTTTGCTGAAGGGGTTAGATGGTAAAAAGTAACAACAGCTTTCATTGCAAATTGATTGGGGTTAAATGGCCCAGAAAACATATTCCAATGGACTTTGAAATGAAAATGAATTAGAACTGGCATGCAGATTCCTGCTACCAAACTTCTAAATGTCCCTCAAGGTGAACAGTAGGGAAGCAGACAGCTCTGTTGTTGTTATTGTTTGTTTGTTTGCTTTTTTGCTTTGTTTTGTTTCATTTTGCTTCATGTCGCTTTCTTTCGTCTGCTCCCTTTGAAGTCACTGAAAATGTTAGTATTGAATTCAGTGAGAGCAGAATTGGACTACATGGTATATTTTTGAAAAGTTCTTGTGCACCTTCTTTGAGAAGGTCAAGTATGTCCATTGATTTACTATTGTTAGGTACTTTTGTAGACTCCAAGTGGTTTAGCATTAGTTTATGGCAGAAAAGATGTGTGAGCAGAATACACAAAACAAGACATTTTATAAAGTTCTTATTTTTCTTAGGATAATTCTATTTAAAATAGGGCTTCTTCCAGCCTATTACCATAATTTTAAATGACATAACTCTGCTGAGAAAAGCACTGATTTAGTCATCCTCACGGCCAAAAGTTTCCATTCTGCTTATTTGGATTTGTGCTCCAAAGTCACTTAGGCACTATAACCTACAAATTTTACCCTTGTTCACAGCCACTTCTCACTTTAATTTACCTTTTCTCATGCCTCTTGTAGCTAGCAAAGCAAATCCAATTCCTTAATTAATACCTCTTGTATGCCAGTGAAACATAAGAATATCTCTTGGGGGTCTCATTCAGGAAAATATGTTTAATGTTCAACATGGTTTAGTCATCTGCCATGGAATAGCTCTCATCTTGACTGGAATATTTCCTTTTTATATTTACTTTTACTTAGTCGTAAACTGTTGCTTGGAAACATGGATATGGATTCAGCTCATTATATTGTGTCTAGCTTTGAAAGATTATTTTTTCTTTTGAAAAACAGATTTGATTTGACTTCCTCGGTATTTGTAATGTTACCAAAATGTTCCCATAATCTTTTCTGAAATAGCTAACATATTGTAGACACTGAACTAAAATTACAGATCACTGGCCCAGGCAACTAAAAAATTAAGGTATAGAAAAACAAAGCATATGTATAGAGCCTGTGTTGCCGTTAGTTCATGCTGGCTGATGCCAATCAAATTTCTGAAATGTACCATCTATCCATAAAACATGGAACCTATTTTCCAGTACCTGGAATATTCATGTTAGGGTTCGGTTCAAACACACTGTAAGAAATAAATTCATGAAACTACTCCTAGCAACAGTGTTTGATTTGCCCATGAAGCCAGTGATAAATAGCTGTAGGTATTAACAGACTTGCCCTTGACTTCAGTATGAACCCTGAATGAAAGGGTGCTAAATGGAAATGTGTATACAACATATTTTAAACAAGGGATCTATCCCTACAGTTATTGTGCTATTTACAGAGGAATAGCTACAAAATATATTAGTATACCTGAATCACTTAATTTACTGTTTTAGTTGGAGACCTTTCAGTTACTCAGCTGTCACAGAAGAAGGCCTTGCTATGAATTAACTGATAAATCATGACAGATTATACTCTATTATCATAAGTTATTATTGGTTTAGTACGTCAAAGGCCTGGATATAGCAAGAAAAGCATGAAAAAATTTCCATATGGAATCATACCATCTTGCATATCACTTTGAAATGTTAAAAAGGTACTTCTCAAATGTCACTTATCAAACATCCTCTGTGAAATAATGATTGCATTATAGAAGAGCATATACTTCATGAAGCTATAATTAATTTTACTAAAAAGAATCAGGTTTTCACTTTCCATCACTATTTCATAAAATTTATGTCATTCATGTACATCTGTATATAATTCAATTCTGGAATGTATTTTACAATACAATTTTTAAAAGCTCTTGTTAAAGAAAAAACTGCTGTGTTATTGTACTACAGAACAGATATTTAAATTTTCTAAATAACCTCCAAGTGTTTAGTTTTTCTGTAAACCAATAACACTATTTTTTCTATGCCTTTCCCATCAGATCTTTAGCTCAAAATAAATAAGTAAAACAGTATCTCAGATGAATGTGTACTTTTCATGATAAATCTGTGTTTCCAGAGACAAAGACATGGACATGCTGATAAGTTCACATTAATTGGTGGTAACCACAGCCATAGTTCTGAAACCTAAAGCTTTATTATGATGTCTTAAGGACTTTGCATGAGTGTAAGCATTTTTGTCAGTAGTTTCACCTAAAGTGTGTCAAGAGTTCTATCCTAATCCTTTCTTCTTTGCAGACTTACAGTTAGATGCAGATATTGTCTAAAACGACATATTTTGACTTAACGTGTGACCATCTCATCACATTTTTATGCTTTTTCAAATATATTCTGGACTGCGTTTGGTTTCAACTTTATACATTGGCTGCTCACATTTTTAAGGAAATTTCTTATGTAAAAGGCAATTACACACCTAAGGTGCAGATCACCCCTGGGCTTCATTCTTGTTTTCGCTAAGACCAGATTCTGCCAACTCTGTACAATAATGGAGCCATTAAAGTTCTTCTCAGTGTGATTCAGGTTCACCAGTACAGATAGACTATGCAAAATCTAATGGTCCTGATCTAATGGCTTCCTCTGGTCTCCATCTCACTCTATCAGTGAGTTCTCTCACTTTATTTAAAATTCCTGTTCCACAAGGGTCATTGAAGGTTAAAGAAATCTCCAAAATATTTATGTTGAGAGGAATTAACTTTAGTTTTCTTGTTTGTTTGTTTGTTTGTTTGTGATGTACCAAAACATTAAGACATGGGAAAGATACCACTGGCTGCATGTGTTTTTTAAGATTTCCTGTACTCTTTATTTTGGAAGTGATTTGGGGAAGTCTCTTTGACCTGCACTCTTCACCCCAAATTGGAATGATCCCTTGTGCCTAAAGACCACTTCAGATCAGAGTTCTATTGGTTTATGTTAATGACATAAACCTTCAGCCAGTAAAATTGTAGGAGAACGTATGAATTTTTGTTTGTTAAAGCCATCCAAATTCTGCTTTGGTTCATGACTGAGTACAAGAATTTTGTACTTAATACTATCAGAGAGAGAATGCTGGGCTTAGTGAGCTTTGATTTGGGTATAGTAAAGTAGGCTTTGTGTATTTATGATACTAAACGTGTCATGTTTATGTGGACATCAAAACAGAAATCAAGTCAATGCCTTACTGTGGGAATTATAGTCACTTAGTTAAAATGTCTAACTGCAAACAGTAGCCAACTCAAGTAGTTGATGTAAAACAAGCTGAGTGTATAGACGTGTTCTCTTTGAAAAGAATGCTTTTAAATCTTCTTTCTGCAGAAAAAAGAAATAAAATCTGCAATACTCCTGCAAAAGAAAATATATAGCAAATGAAATCACTCTTTGTTTTCACATTACTTTACACCAACCAGATAGGAATGCATTCCTGTGTAGACCTACTGTGAGTCTTAGAAGAAATTTATGATTTGCTGCAGCAAAGAATCTTTTAGTCCAAGCTTCACAAATCTTGTGATGTACATATTATAGATTAGCTGTGTCATTTCAGCACATTTCTTATGACACACTCTTTTCAAGAAGAAGCTGGCTTTGAGAGTCGTACAGCCAGTGATGAAATGCTCAGGCTGCAAGGTCTTTGACACGATTTCTTCCTTCAGACAACAATGCACCTTTCTTGTGATGTTCCTCCTCTGATAATCATTAAAGTGTGCTTTGACATCCTCAAACGGTTGACTGAAAGAACTTCATGTTTATTGCCTATGACATCTGAGTTATTCTGAACTGAGATTTAGAAGATGAAGGGTTTATACAGCCGTTCTAATTCAATTCTGTGGTAACTACAGGTAATATCAACATCAATAATATCACCAATCTGTGTGGTAATACCAACGTGAGCTAGCCATCAGGCATTATATTATCTGAAGGTAGGCACTGAATTAATTAGAAGGATAAATCCTGATCTGATCGCAGGGTTAGGAAGGCAGTCCTGACTGATGTCAGTAGCAAAGCTCCAGCTGATTTCATCAGGAATAGGATTTCAGCACATCTACCCTGCTTGGATCATTATTCTAGGCCTGACTTGGCTTTCTTTTTCATATTTTTCCCAGTTTACAGAATAGAATATTAAAAAAAAAATAAATACTGAAATTACTGATTCACTGGGGGCTGTGAATATTAATTTCTTTGTATTTTTTGATTAATTGGGTGTTAATTATTGCAATTATTACCTTAAAATTACTTATTTTTTCTCTGAAAAAAACTACATAACATTTGTCATTTTAAAACCTTTGCACACAGAATTTGCAATCTATTTTACAAACACAAATCTGATATTAGTCTCTCAACTTATTATAGAGCACACACTGAAGTCTGGAGATTTAAGACTTGTATCTCTCCTAACAAAAATAGATAAGAATCTGCTTAACTCTCTGCTAGACCAAGGGAACCTTTGAAAAGAGAAGCTGCAGCCATATTTGGAAAATACACTTCAAGGACGTGAAGTAATCCTTCTACTCTAAAACAAAGCAGAGTGATAGAAGCAATTCTGATGTCCAGCTTGGTGAAGCTGGATAGTCGAAATGCATTTTTGAGTTTTCTTGTAGCATACACTCCTTCCTTTGCTTTTACTCTCTCTTTTGTCAGTCCTTATCTAATGTGAAACCTGAAAAAAATGGTTTCTTCCCCTTTTCCCAATGAGTTGTCATGAAAAAAAAAAAAAAAAAGAATTAATCAAGCTTTCTTCCTCTTCTGACCCCGTTATTAAAGGCTTGGTGATTCCTCCTGTGGGCACTTCTATGATTCACTGTGGAAACTGACTTCTGACTTCAGTGTGGGCATGTGTGAGAGGGTCCCAATGGCTTAGGTCCATATGTCTATGCGGATCCCAGCAGGAGAGTCCACCACTGCCCTCTCATGCTTAGCACATTAAGTTCTTTCTCACTTTGGTGTTCACTGGTATCCCCATCTGGTGCCAGGAGACATCAATGGCTGTTTGTTGGTGCTTTCAAAGCATCCCAAAGTAACACTGTGTCTGCAGAGACAAGGACCAGCTGGGCACTTGCAGGAAGAATGAGACCCAGAATGACAGCAAGTCTAGAAAACAGCTCTTAAAAGGAAAGGTGGAATGAACTGGATTTATTTAGTCTAGACAAGCCTGAAAGTCTATGCAAATGATTGCTCTAAAAACAAAGGCAAAACCCAATACTTAGAGAAGTGAGGGACTTAAATTGTAGCACAGATCTACATTAGATCGTCAGAAAAAGCAACCTTAAGAGTTTATAATGTTGTCTAGACATCCAAAATGCCTTTCTTTGTGATAATATATTATATACTTACCTTCTGTTCAGTAAAGAATTATTCAGGAATCAACAGAACCCACTGCACAAGTTGAATATCCTTGGTGTTTTAAGGGGTAACATCCAGTCAGACCTCTTCAGTTTCAAGGAATGGCCCATACAATTGATATGTATGGGTATAACATCCTCCAGTTAGTCTGACTAGCAATAAAAGATTGCAAGCATGAAGAAGTGACATCGCACACTAGAAACTATATATGTGTCTTGTAAACTGGACTACAGTCAGGCTAAATTACTGTGCAGCTCTGTACAGATGCAGTCAGCTGCAAAACTCTCTGTTTTCATGCAAATTAGATGTTGCTATAGACTACCAATCTTGCAAGTTGCCATCACAACCCTTCTCAGCTTGGGGAAGTTTGGATACTCTGCAAGTAATTAGTACCAGTTTTCTCCTGTGCAAGGTATCTGCCAAATTCACTGCATAGTTGCTTCTTCTAGATATCATTTTGTAGAAAACACTGTGTCATGCTGTCTAAAAATAACCACTTCATTTCTTTCCTTTGAATTACCCTTAAATTCATTTATCTTTATAATATGCATGAAAAAGAAGACAAAGACTAGGAATTGCAATCTAAAAAAAGCCAGGCAGCAAGACAAAAATTCCCATTCATTGTATAGACATATAATATAAAATGAACTCATCTAAATGCAACAATTTACAGCTGCTCACACTAAAAGCAATTTCTCCCCACAACCGTCATTTAACCAAACAAATTTACCTTTGCAAGACTGGCAGCACTTTGCAGAAAAGCATGAGGACTCTTTAATGTTTTTAGAGCTTTTAAGATATAGGAAAAAAAAAAAAGCTGAAAGAGTAGAAGAATAAAAGGAAAGGAAAATAAAAGACAGCCACTCAGTCAACAAACTCCTACATAGGTGGAGAAAAATTCTCAAATATATTCTCAAGTGCTATCGTTCAGATTTTTTGGCAGGAGAATGATTACACGTGGGCAGAACAGCAGTTTCCATCATCATTATGTGGCCTGCAAACAGATTTTTGCATAACAAAAAAGACCAGTGTACAGCCTAATGAATGCACTCATTAACTGTAATAGCTTTAGCTATAGATTGAAGGGGGGGAGGGACCTTAGAGAAAAAGAAATCAGCTCAACTGATCCCAAGATACTGCTGCATTTTCAATTTAGAATATAAATGGAAATGTTTACAAAAGGGAGGGTGGGGAGTCTATTTTTGTTGTGTACATGTATGTCTTAGCATTTTGTCTAATCTTAGAAGCAATGGTTGAGAAATATGTGCTTAATATTCCAGGGAGCTTTTGCACAGATCCTAAAGCTGCATTCCCAAGCTTACTGTTATTGACTCATGCCATTTCATTGATCACAGTTTATCCAGAACGAATAACTGGAAAGATGTGTTTGGTACAGTGAGTTACTTAATGGAACAAACCAGTAGTCACATCTCCAACTTTCTATTCTGTATCCCACTGATGTAAATGGACAGAGTACCGTATTAACTGTAGAGATGACGTTTAACATGATGAGGAGCTATTGCAGGAACAAGTTGTCCAATTGTCTGGATACCCACCTACTCAGGTCTGGTTGCAGTCGGCTCAGGACTTGTCCTCTCCCTGCTCAATCTCTCACAGTCAGGCTTGGCAGCATCAGAGAAGAGACCATTTCACCTTCCTAGGTGAGGGAACTTAAATGGTATCAAAAGGAGTCTTTGCTTTAAAACCATAAACCGGGGCATACATACAAAAGCTATTATTAATTTCAGTGGGCTTTAGTTGTGTTATAGACAATATGTACCTTTTTACTCTCTCCCTTTCTCTCTCTCTCTCAAAAAAAAAAAAAAAAAAGGGGGGGGGGGG
>VXAA01000140.1:0-18394 GCA_013399115.1 Anseranas semipalmata | reverse complement strand
GTAGACCTTCCCATGATCAAGAAGCCCAAAACTGCGTCAGTGGCACCAGCCTCGGAGCCACGTATTGATCAGCTGGGTTCACCTGTTTGTTTCAGTACTGACCCCTGCTACAGGAAGGATGCAGGAAAACACTACCTGTGCACCTGATCCTTCAACCAATCGCCCCAAAGCCCTAAAGTCCCTTTTGATCGCTCTTGGGCTTCTCTTTGCTACCTCATCACGCCAACTTGAAAAACCAATAAAGGGTAATAATCAGAGGTCAGATACAAATGGAAAAAACCCTTGTAAACAGGCAACATAATAAATACTCCTTATTTTGCAAAATTGACTCTTTTTCTGTCTCATGTTTTACAGACACCAAAGTATACTGAAATATAGATAAAGTCTACACACACACCTCCCACTGCACAGCTGACTAGGACAAAAGCATCTATGCTCTATAATTTACTTGAGGGAGCTTTATCGTTCAACTCGCAAACTAAGTTCAAATGTTGTAACTCTTTTTAAGTACAGTTATTAGAAATACCCATCAAGATACTTTTTAAAAATATGACAAATTATTACATTCTTAGTCTACCCTTATCTAATATATTCAAAGATAAACTATGCTTGTATGAATGAAGTACTACAAATACTTTCTCAGTGAACAGTCAGTTATAAGATGTAAGAACAACCCCCCTAAAACAAACAAAAAACAAGTTCTGACTTTGATTTACTCCCCTAACAACTTATAAATGAATTTAATCAAATTATTTGCAAACAAATTTCAAAATAGCCACAAGCTAAGACATCCACATGGCAGATAAAATCAATATCTTTCTTGTTTTTGTTTTTGTTGTTGTTATTTTATAACATCTGAGTTTTCATAGAATTTCATAGAATGGTTTGGGTTAGAAGGGACCTTAAAGATCATCTAGTTCCAACCACCCTGCCATAGGCAGGGACACCTTCCACTAGATCAGGCTGCCCAAAGCCCCATCCAACCTGGCCTTGAACACTTCCAGGGATGGGGCATCCGCAGCTTCTCTGGGCAACCTGGTCCAGTGCCTCACCACCCTCATTTCTTCCTGATGCCTAATCTAAATCTACCCTCTTTTAGTTGAAAGCCATTACCCTTTGTCCTAACATTACATTCCCTGATAAAGAGTCCCTCTCCAGCACTCCTGTAGGCCCCCTTTATGTACTAGAAGGCTGCTATAAGGTCTCCCCAGAGTCTTCTCTTCTCAAGACTGAACCCCAACTCTCTCAGCCTGTCTTCATAGGGGAGGTATTCCAGCCCTCTGATCATCCTCGTGGCTCTCCTCTGGACTCGTTCCAACAGTTCCATGTCCTTCTTATGTTGGGGGTCCCAGAGCTAACACAGTACTCTAGGTGGGGTCTCATGAGAGCAGAGTAGAGGGGGAGAATCACCTCCCTCGCCCTGCTGGCCACGCTTCTTTTGATGCCACCCAGGATACAGCTGGCTTTCTGGGCTGCAAGTGCACATTGACGGCTCATGTTATTGTTTTAAACATTGCTCATCGAGAATTTATAGTAGCAAAATTAGAACCTCAGCTTGAGTGGTATTATGGCAGCAACTGTGCAAAGGTGTCACACTGTTATACACACTTATATACTGTTAATACACTGTCAGTGACAATTAATATGGTAACAACATGTTGTTTTGAAGAAAGATTAATTTGTGAATTAGGCTTATCCCATATCAGTAAAGCCATTAATTTCGTATCAGGCTTTTACTCCAATATTTATTTCCACATATATTTGCAATAATTCACATGTTGCATCCGGCTTTATAAACTGGATTTTGTAAACATCCATCTATTGTAATGAACTTAAATCCTGATTCACTTACAACTTTAAAAAGCTAATTTACAAAAGCAGAACTGTTTCTACAATTTACTTCTTTTTCTCTGTCTTTTCAAAGCAATATTTTTACTTTAACTAAAATTGATTCAGGCACCTGATCACCCATGGTTTAAATGCAGTTGGGTGAGAAGGTATGGCTCTGTTTACTACTGAAGTTGCAATCCTACCATTCTTCATGCCCTCTGCTGTCCCAGTCAGCACAAGTGACAGCATGCGAAAGACAGAGAGCAGTTGCAAGCAGAGCTGGAACATGCCAGCAGACCCCAGATCACAAGCAGTGTGCAACCCTGCAGCTCTCCAGGGGCTTTGGGGCTGCAGCAGTGACAGCACGGCTACTGATTTAATGCTTAATAGTTTGTGTCTTATGACTTGAAAAACAGATACTTCAGAGCATGAAGAACAGAGCTGGCATTGCCTCCGATGCACTCAACCTCTTCAGTTTAAGTATAGATAATATTTCTGGTATCTCAGGTTCCTTTGTGTAACCAGACCAATTCTCATGCAAGTATAGCTTAAAAAAAAAAGTGCATCATTAACTCATACCAAACTCAGAAGTCAGTTTCTGATCTATGGTATCTTGGGACTTGGATATATTGGCACACAAATGTAAAGAGGCATTATAGGATAAAAACACAAGGTAAAAGCCCAATTTCAAAACTCAAACCAGGCAGTGGTGCATGCTGAGAACAAATTTTAGCTGCCTTACAAAAATGTAGAAATGTTTATAAAGTAACAACCAAGCACTATGTATGAAATTGAACTTTTTGCATCTTTTGACATGGCATAATGAAGACATTTTGTTACAAAGCAAATCATAAAAATTAACCAAAACCATTTTCTAAATAACATTCTTCCACTTGATTTTTGCTGACACTGAATATGCCAAAGAATTGCAACCTCCAGGTTGAAATAGTTTTATTTATTTTACAGTGACCCACCAAAAACATGTTCCTAAATGAAAACAAACACATGCTATTGAGAGCTCTGGAAATATAACTTCAGTTTAAAACACTTTGTAAAAACATGTATCAAGTTCCTCTTAGAAGCTGGACCTAGTTCAAGCTAAACAAAATCATGAGTCATCTTTGAGACTCCATTTATCCATGTTCTATCTTTTATATATTCCTAAGAGAAATAATAATAGTAATTAGTATAATAAAACCAAACTGACCTCCCTCACCCCATCTCAGAAAACAGCAGAAAACATGAAAAAGCTCGCTCTATTATCTGCACTATGCTAAAACAAAACTGCAAACAATGAAGGCACTCAGAGGAACAAGTACTTCCTGCACAGCAAAGTTTGTAAGGCTCAGTAATAACTTTACACAAGTAATTTTTACAGTTAAGGAAAAAGAGGCCAACTTAATGCATACAAATTCTTTTCAGCTCTTATAACAGAAGGTATGAGTTTTGAGCAACTGTTCTGAATTCAACTGAACTACATTAATAAAAGACAGTTTGAAAGACAAGAATTGCTGGCACCTGAAGAGCAGAGTGGGCTATAAGCAAAGGGAAAGTTAAGAAAATTATCAGCCCCAGACAGGAACAAGGAAGGGGAGTAATTATTGTAACTGAAGTAATTATTGTAACTGAAGAGTTAGAAGGAGGTGATTATGAGGAAAAATAATGTCATAAACCGCGCATCTCTACTGAGTCTGTAGATTTTAGATTCCATTAGAATTATGAGTTTTACTACAGGTTTTTGTTTTGAAGACATTTGGTGACTCCTTTAGTAGTCAGAACTGATTCTTCTTCTGTTCTAAATAGAGCATGGTCTTCCCCATATTCCCTGGCTTGTAACAGTTTCCTTACTGTATGCACTGGACCCCTGCTTCCATCTCAGCTGTAATTCTATTCTTATCATCCCCTGCTTCCCAAACTCACCTCAGAAGTTGAGATGTCCAATCTTCCACAGCCAAACAAACCCAAACCACCTCCACTCTGATTTCATTCTTTCACCATCAGCTTCTTCACTCCTTAGTCCTAGTTTCTCTGCACATACACATGTAAAGTTTTTTCTCCCATCTCAATTCTTAGCAGCTCCACTGTCACTTCCCAGATTCCCTTCCCACTCCCATTGGTTTCTTATTCCTCCAATCCTTACTTCCTCTGTTCTCTTTCCTCATTATCCTTTTGTTCTGCTGCACAGGAATCTTCTTTGGTACTGCAAGGAAGAGCATTATTAACAACAAAGAGTCTCCAAACTTTCTCTAGTGTTCTATTTACCAGCATGTCCTGAAACCACAGTGAAAGTCCTTTCATTCTTACAGCTCTGAAACAGAGCAAACCTGCAGCAGAAGAAAACTGCAAAGAATATAGGGGCCAAACTCTGCATATAGTTGTTTGAAACTCAGAACAACTGGTATATTGGGAGAGAAATTATAACCTGAATGTATTGGGAGGGGGGCGCAGCAGGAGGGAGAAGAATGAAAATTCAACTATGACTCAAAGAAGATTCTCCATTGGATTTCAGTGGTGCCTCCATAGCCCAGAGCAGAAGAAAAGCAGTGAGCAAATAATGAAACGTTATATGGTTAATTGAATAGACCACTGGGCTGAATCTCAGCAGTTAAGTGTTACTGGGTGATTGTAGGCAAATCCCTGCTTATGGCAGGGGGGTTGGAGCCAGATGATCTTTAAGGTACCTTCCAACCCAAGCCATTCTATTCTATGATAAACTATTTCAGCATCCCTCAAAGACAACATTGGTGCTCAGTCAAGCAACTAATATCTGTCAAGGAGGCTATGGAGCACTAACACTGGAATAACATAGTAATTAGTTCACCACAGGAAAAGAAAAGGGTCAGCTCCCTTGAAATATGAAGTAACAATTCCCTTTGAAGAAGTATAAGCATTTGGAAGCCATTTTATGAATCAGATTTATAGTGGGAACAAACACAGAACTTGGGGACTTGCTCTGATGGCATTGTGCCCTAAGGAGACCCTGAGTTCTAGGAAGTCATGGACTGTTCAGCACTACCCTTGAGAGCAATGCTATGGGAAGGCCAATATGCAATGGGTACAGGTTGTTAGAGTTAGACCCAGCCCAAAGCAAATCTGTTGCACAAGTTCCTCTGAAAGTATACCACAGTGCATTAAGGAGGCATGGGTACCCAACATACCCAAAGAAATACAAACCTTACTTATATTGACTTCTGTGCAGCACTGTCACCAAAGGATGTGATCTGAGCAAAGACTGCTCTTCTTTTTATTTTTATGTATTTTATTTATTTATTTATTTATTTGAATGAGTGACACACCAGCCTCAAAGGAGCCAGAAGTCTGGAATAAAGAAACTTCTTAAAAAACACATTTGTTCATTTAAACTATGACTCCAACACAGCAGACAGCCATGGGAGTGCCTTCTTTTTTTTTTTTTTTTTTGTTTTCATTTGCTTTGACCTTGATTATAGGAGAAAATCAGTACAGTACAGTAGCTTGGACAAAGTGATGCTATTTGTATTTGTATTTTGTAGACTTTCATTATTTGCTTCTGGTTCAGCTGAAGAATGCTATAGGAACAACCAGTTTGTGCATGCTGGCAACTTCACTTGTGCAGAAAACAAAAGTGTAGAGGCTTCTGATAAAAACTGAAAAAATCTTTAAAGAATCATTTTTCAAACTTCATACTACTTGGTTTAATTTGGGGAGCTGTTCATACTTCAGATTGGCTTGTTTAGCCAAATGATTTCATTCAACTCTCTTTAAAATAAGTTTACTTTCTTAAGCCATAATTAAAACCCAAACCTTTTACATACAACCTGTGTTAATATAAACAGCATTCTGAAATGAGACTACAGCAGACATTTGGATTATTGCCATTTATTTTGATTTCTGTTTTAATGAGCCAGAATTTCATTTGTTCAGTAAGACTCAAGAAAAAGTATTCCTTCTGAGATATGCTAAACCCATACATAGCACATTCGAGTTGCAAAACAAATACTTGTGAATTATTTTTTTTTGTGGATTCATTTCTGATACTAAATGAAACTCTACAAACCGTGAGGTCTTGCATATCGAAATTTGGGCTAGATGATCTCTTGAAGTTCCTTCCAACATTAATTATCTGATGATTTTATGATTTCAAAGTATAACTGTTCCTGAGGTTCATCTATGTCATTCTTTGAATCACTGAATCAATGTTATTCAGTTATTTGCAAGAAAACAATCAGTTCTTCTGGTCTACAGCACAGGAAGCAGCAGATTCCAGAATCTTAATTTAATTCAGACTGGACATTAAGAAAAACGTCTTTACCATGAGGGTGGTCAAACACTAGAACAGGCATCCTAGCAAGGTAGTTTATGCCCCAAGCCTGTCAGTGTTCAAGAGGCAATTGGATAATGACCTCAGTAATATGCTTCAACTTTCAGTTAGTCCCGAAGAGGTCAGGCAGTTGGATTAGATGATCTTTGAAGGTCCCTTCCAACTGAACTATTCTATTCTAATTTTGTTTCATGGGCAACCTCATGGAGGCAGGGGAATAGATAAATAGAAAGGAAGACACAAAAAATAGAGTCACATTTAATGCAAGAACTGTGACTGAATTATTAAGCAGCAATAGTGTCAGCCACTACCAAAGATTATGCTAATACAACAACTCACAGGCCCACATATTTAATTTTATGTGATAAAAACCTTTCTGGAATTGAAGAACTTGCAACCAGTAGGGATCACTCCTCTCAGTAACTGTACAATAATGATGCAGAATGTGCTCACTTTGGTTATTCATTTCTCATGTATTTATTCTCTTCTTTTCAAAACAAAAATAATCTGGTAGAACTGGAAGAAAACGTGAGTTCTCCTCTGTAACTAATATAAACAAAAGGTGGTCAGATGGTGCAAGAGGGCAGGATATGTCCTCATTGGACTAAACATTTCAGTTGCTAATAGGTTGTCCTCACAAACATAGCTGAGCTCTTAAAAAAGCAGTAGAACTGAAATGACAACAAAGAGGTTCAAAGGGTTCTAAATTCAACAACTGCACTGTCGGATGAGCCTGAAGAAAGAAATGGACCTGTCCGAAATCAAAGGTGCAATCTGATGGCAAAGCTACCAATTTATTTTAGTCCGCTGGACAAGAAAGTGATAATTTGGAGAACAAATTTCTATTTCTAATGTTAACATTAGAAAAACATGGAAATTAATTCACTCTTCTGAACAGATCACACACCCCAAGACAGCTCTCCTTGAAAGAGAAACAAAGGGAATAGGTTATATTAAATTATTTTTCATATGAACAGCATTTTATTAATGCTATCAATGTAAATTAAAAAACAAGCAGATAAGAAAAATAAATTAGTTTCAGGTGTAACTGCTGGCACAGGAAGACTGATCCAGACAACTTAGTAATTGAAGATAACACAGTACATTATTTACTCATTAGACATACAAGAGGATTCCCCAAAAGTATAAACCAAAAAGTTAAAAGCAGACATCAATGGTTATAATTATCCACTCCAATAAGAAGAAACATTATCCTTTGCCAAGTTACCTCCTGTAAAAAAAAAAAAAAAAAAAAAGAAACATAACCAAATGCCTGGACTTTTTATCCAAAATCCCTCCAAAATGCTGGGCTACCATTAATCAGGACATAAGTTTTGCAAACAGTTTATTTCACTCTCTCCTGTTGTTTCAGGCAGACTTTTCTTCCACACACCTCCTCTTCTCACACAGAAATGCTACAACCACAATAAAAAATGAAGACATTCATTTTTGGCAGCATTCCAATGAAAGGAGAAAATTTGGTGCCTGTGAAGTTTTTATTAAGGTATTCAGCAATGCTATACTGAAAGCCTGCTTTAGATACGCAGAGTGAAACAGCTGGTGACCTTCCATCAACAATGCTAGTCAATTGATTCATTTTTTTTTTTTTTCAGTCAAACCTACAGGCACTGATGTCCAGGAGCTTATTTCTTTTTTCCATTACACTGTGATGGGTTATATCAAAGTCAAAGTTGCCATATTCCACCAAAAATGGGGGTAGTATTGTGGTAGTGGGTAGTATTGGTGATAGGACGACGGTTGGACTAGATGATCTTGTAGGTCCTTTCCAACCTTGTGTTTCTATGTTTCTATGTTTCTATAAAAATTTTATCTAAATTCTAGTGAGCAAAACTAGAAATATGTTCCATGTGGCAGAAAGACCAATGTGCACTGAGCCAAATTAGATATAGACAGTTGGCAGTTATTCTTCAGTAATCCCAATAAGATAAGCTGCATAAGATAACAGCCTGAGAAAACTGGAGTATGTTGTACCTTATTAACCGTTCCTCTTATCAAGACTCTACTGTGCCTTCTCCTAAACAGACACTCCTCCACCTTTGGGTGGAATCCAAAAAGTGCATATTTCTATTGAATTCAAAACAATTTAAATAACTTTGATCAGAACCTTATTATTTACATAGCACTCAAACAGTTGCATCATGTTTTTATACTAAACAAAACCTGCTTCATGTAAAGCTGACAAACTAAAGCTTAACTGAAAAGATGTAGTAGCCAAGCACATGCCTTGAAGTCTATAGGAATAGACACTTTAAGATTTAAGCCTTAATAAGCAAAGAAACTACATGAAAGAAAAAGCAGAAATGCTATAAACAATCTTATTTTGAACTTGCAATGAGGTGGTTCAGGATTTTTTTCTTAAACAGTATTTTAATACTGTAAAACTCCTTTGTTTTCTCATTAAGTCTTGACAATAAATCATTATGTATGTGTTGTTCCAGGAACATCCAGTAATTTACCTCTGCTAAAAGAATCTCGCTACTCTCAGCAGCAGCAGATTCATCTAAATCTCCTTAAAGGCAGTGGACAGACTCCCATCAATTACTAGGACAGCTTAACTAAACCGAGATGATAAGAGTTTAGATCTGATATACAGACATACTTGCTGATCAGTGTGTGCAATTTTTTATTTATACTGCTACACACCCTAACCAAGATTTATTCTTCGCAATATTACAAAACTAAATAATAGACAATATAGAAATCAAGGTTTCATATACTAGATACAGCACATGCACTAGCAAAAAATCTCAGTTGACAACACATGGAAAGAAACTATATTAGTACACTTACTTCAGCAATTAAGTGTTCATGATTTCATCAACCACCACAGACAGAATCAGGTATTGAACCCAGAGTTACTTAGTTTCAGACTATACTTTCTGACAAAGCATATTTTTTAATTATTAAACCAGATTGAGAGAAATTTCCTTATTTTTAGTGGATGCAGAAGTTATTACGTTCCTCTTTTACTACAAAGAACTTGCGCCACAGACTTGAAGTATACAATACATGAAGAAGGCGAATTGTTATCCACACTGTGGGCAACACAAGTAGTAATGAATTTAAATTCCAGTGAAAGATCCTTAAATTAGACATTAGAAAATGTTTTCATAATAACAACAGTAGCACCCTGTAACAAATTGCTTAGGGAAATTTCACCATATCCATCACGGTATTTTTTTAAGAACTGGTTAGACAAATATCTGTCAAGAGTGGTTTTGCTATAGTTTGATCTTGCCTTGCAGCAGAGAAAAAGTATTAGACTGACCTCACAAAGTAGTCTCCTAGTCCTTTTCTCTACAGTTCTACACTGCTCTAATTTCTGCCTCTCAGACAAGTCTTCTGGACACAATGCAGTTATTTACCTTATTGTATTCAATACCCTTTATGAATTTCAAATGCTAGTAAAGGAAATAATAACAAACAACAGGGGATGAGTACATAGCCAACAAATATACATCTTGAGTTTGTTCAGGCACTGATATTCATTCCTGAATGATTGTACTGAATGGAGTTGCTGGCTTATAAATATATGCTCCACCACATAACATTATAATGTCCTAGCGTTTTTTACCTAGGAAAAATATCTCCCTTTATGCATATGTGTTTGCTTCAAAATAATGGATATCTCAAATATGATAACAGTTCTAAAATATGGATAAGTATTTTTAAAAGCTGCCTATAGCCAACTGTTTTTCTTCTTCTCAGAAAACAAGTAATCTGAAAAATTCTTTTCGATTAGTACTTGACAGCTACATACTTCCCGTGGCTATTGTTTTTAATCTAAAATGCTAATCAACTATCAGAACCAGATATCCAGGGAGAAAACTCTCACATCCAGGCTAGGCACCCTATTTTCAAGAGACATCAGGGCAAAGTCACTTGTATGTCTAACTATTATTTCTATTGTCTTGTCAGTTTTATAGACTAAAACCAGAAAGACAGTATGTTATTTTAGACACATTTTATATTTAGTACCTTACAATGCTGATTTACAGATGTCATTTTAAACACCTATGAAACAAAAATATAAGAGTAGTAGGCATTATCAGAATGACAATTCCTTATGGAAGGCACAATAGAAACTCTGATATCCAATGCATTCTGAAACAGTCAAGGTTAGTCTTTGACATTGATGACACTGTGAAGATAAATGCTGGGAAGATTGGCCTTAAGCCATTATATAATACAAAATGAGTTGCCATCCATACCACTGCTCCTTTGCACATGTTTTCTCTGCATAAGAATTCTGGCTATCATAGGAGACTCACCTCCTCATAAGAACGGTTTCACCACATCAGTCTGCAGCTGCAGCAAGGCACAGCATACAAGTCTCCTCTTTGTATCTCAGAAGTACAGTAATCACCAGTACTATTACTCTGTTGCCCCAAAACAGAGTCTTTCTTTCACACAGCAATTTCATGAAGAGTTGACACTTAGTACCAGACAATGTTAACGGATCAGCCAGCTGTTTTATTCCGTTGAAACATAACATCATCATATGGTTAGTCTCTTGACAACAGAGCTGCACCAGCTACAGTCACAGCTTCCCCTAATATCTCTTGCTCTTCTTAACTGAGGACTCTGTCCTCAACCTGGCTAAATAGTTAACCCTATTGAAACTTACTGTACAACAATTAATTCAATGAGCAAAGGAAAACAAGAAAATCTCAGTGGTTTTTGTTTGATTGCTTTTAAAAAACAACAGCAGGAAGGTTAAATTTATAGTAAGACCTTCAGGTGATAAAATACAGGTGGAGTTTGTTGAAGATGTAAACTAGGCACTATTCTGGCTTGGACTACTTATCTGAACCTTGTATTCAAGTGCACGGACTACTTTTCTCACCATATTTTCCCAAAACAATGCACTCCCCTTAGTAAAATTGTTTATAAATTTGTTCTATGTGTGTACTTTTTTATTATTACTAAGGAATATGCTTAGGAATACACATGCAATAGAACAGAATATATAAATATATCCAATAAGAGAAGGATTTAAGTCAGGTTTGTTCGCTTATTGATGGTTCTGCAGAACCCACTTCCCAGCAGAAGGTTTCAAAGTAAGTGTTTAAATTATACCTTTATGTGACTAAATAACTTCGTCTATGCTGAAAACACAACAATAACTTGAAATCAAGGGACCTCTGGGAAAAAGGTGATGGGAGGGAGTGGACTGCTCTTCTAGCAAGCAGCCTAAAGCAGCTGGGCCCTAAAGAAAAAAGCAGTTGAAAATGGGCTGTGAACCAGGAGTTTTGCTACAGTGGGCTACATACTATTTGTGAAGAAAAAGTTGGGAACCTTTAATTTACACAGCCTTTAGAAAACAAAACAAACAACAAAATGATTTTATTTCTCCATCTCCATCTGTTGTTCTTCCAGTTTCCTAATAAACTACTAATACATGCAGTGGAAGTCCTAGCTGAGGACACTCACTATTTTTGCATCTCTAACCTGCCCAGCTGTCACAATGCTTTTTTTGGATCCAATCATTCTGCTCATAGTTTCACATTCCTCAATAGAAACTCCACACCAACAACATCCATCAGAGAAAATGACCATTTGAGTCAACACTTGAGAGAATGATGGCCTTCACGTTCGAGTCCAAAGTTGCATGAATATTGAGGAACAACACTGATCATTTGACAGACAAATAACTATCACACAAGTGTATTCAACTATCTTTAACACAGTTCACTCTTTTTGTGACAGTCTATTTGGTAGATACTTAAACATACTTAGTAAAAACAAACTGCTTTACATGAACGGTGATAGAAAGAACTTCCATCAACCACCAGTATTAAAATATTAGGTTTATTCACTTAAGATTTCAGTGTAATTACAATGGAATACCAAGCAACTTGCTTGAATTCTGTGAGGTTCAGTTGACAGACCTATTTCTGAGTTGCTGAATCGTATTATTTTGTATCATTCTACACTTTTCCTCCAAAATGTAGGAATAAAAATAAAATGGTGATTTAAAAATATTTGAAAAAGACTGTATTTTTGCCACATTTTGCCTTCTCAACTTTATTGGAATTCCATTTTGGCTTCTAAGAACTTAAGTAAACAGATTAAGAACTCCACAACCACTGCGGAGCAGCATATTCTAAAGATTAAAAAATTAAAGTCTGCTAAGTAAGGCTAATTCATGTCAAAGCTTTTAGATTTCTAATAGTATCATGAGTTAATAGAGGGTAAAGGAGTAGAAGGAGTAAGCTCCTTAAGAATGTTATGTCCATCTGTGAGTGCCATCTGCCAAAGAAATCCTGAAAGAAGAGGCTGCCGAGGAATCTAGAATATGCCCAGCTGTTAGACTGTAAATTACTACCTATGCTAGAAAATGTTAACACGTATTTCTAGGCAGACAAATGCTTTCTTTCCTTGCTCATTTTGGATGCGATTTTTGCTATCTGCATTTCAGTACAAGCATACATGGTCTCTGAATCATCTGATTGCACTGAATAATTCTAAGAGTAAACTAGACAACATAAAATGAGGACTCCATTGTTTTTGACAATGATAGTCAAAAAACATTTTTCATATCTTTTTTAAAATGCACTGATGATACTAAGAAAGTAATTCACTCAAGAAATCTTACTCAAAAGCTGTCAGGACAATGCAACAATTTTAAATATATATTTTTATAAATGTGTATCTGTATCACCAAATAGACGGCGTTTTTGTTTTTAATTATCAGGGGTATCTGTAAGTGCCCTGAGCTGAAGCAAGCTACTAGCTGCAAATCACTAGAAATTTTCCGGAACTGATAAAGAAACAAACTAACCTGCTGGGTCCACACTGCATCCCACAGCAACCCTAAACCTTTTCTATCTTCCTCCAGGAATAAATACACAGGTATAAATACACCAAGAATTAAGGAAAATGAGGGAAAGAGGTCTGTACAGAAATGAGTTTTGAGATCACTGGATGTCTTTCATTTTCCCAAAGGAAGGATATACAGTCTTAATATGAGGTTGATCTTACCCCTCTCCCCTCCATTTACTTGATCAGCAATAAAAATCGCAATTAAGCTATAAAAATATATTGGGGAGGGAGGGGGGCACAGAATGTAGAATGTACTTTAAAGACATGTAAAACATAAAGGAACAGAGAGTACATTACAAAAACTTTTAAAGTAATTGTTTCTTATTCTTGAGTTATGCAAAGTAAACCCTGGAGGCTAAAAGACCCTGGTTTACAGTAAGAAGTAAAAAACCAATGCCATCCTGAGAGAACAAATATATACAAACACTTGCCATTGCTGTTGCAAATATGTGAAGAAGCACTGTTATATCCTATATATTTTACTGTTCGTCCCACAGGCCAGTATGGCTTTAGATTTCACATATTTTTTGAAAGACTGCATAGCAGAATGAAGAATGTTTCAGAAAGCAACACTATTATGCAGCCATTTTAATGTGCTGCACAGATCTTTTGTTTTCTTCTTTCTTCATCCAATAAAGACTTACTCAGTGGTTACAGAGATACCCATGATTCCTCTTTTTCAACGTAAGTCAGTGTTGTTCAGAATATCTACCGAGATAAAAGGGGATTGAGGGGAAAAGCCACTGAAAAATAACAGACAAAACATGTTTTTTCGAAATAAGTTTTCTACTTAACTGTGCCCTAAATTAACAGTATATAGGTTAAATGCTAAAAGAAGAGCAGATTCCTTCTGAGTGAGCAACTAAAAATAGAACAGTGAAGAACAAAGAAGCTACTACTCTGAAATAATAATCTCTATTGCTTCCCCCAGCTTGATCATGTTCTTCACTGTATTGCAAATACAGCACTATATTTATTACTTTCTGGTTATTTGCAAAACATAAAATGTTGGGGGAATTCTACTTATGAGTTGATAAAAACCAGCAAAAGATGCTGCTGTTAAATACAAGCAATGCAAAGTGACTTATTTTTAAGTACAGAGAAAGACAGTAAGAGCACATATGAATGCATGCTTACATACATGTGCAAGAGATGGAAGAAGAAAAACTATTCCACTGGAAATTCAGATCATTTCATGTTATTATTCACACCACGTCAACCACATGAATAGCTGCTAGTTCAATCTGACCAATGTTGTTGATACAGGCTAAATCCAAGCCTTGCTGGAGAGAGTAAGAAAAAGAGTAAGTGCCTCACAGGAGTATAAAGTTGCAAGGTTTTGTACTGAAAAGAAAGAAGCAGAGGACTGTATCTTCCCCTGTGTATTATTCCATAGCATAGCATGCTATTCACTAGCATACATGAGGAATCATATCATATTGTCTCTCAATCCTGTCATATCCTCTCTCAATTACTTTTCAATGGTCTTGGGAATCTGGAGAGGTCCCAGTTGACTGGAAGCTGGCAAACGTTGCGCCAATTTTCAAGAAGGGCAAGAAGGAAGACCCTGGTAATTACAGGCCTGTCAGTCTCGCTTCAGTGCCTGGAAAAATTATGGAGAAGATTACCCTGGAAGTTATTGAAACGCACCTAGGGGACAATGCACTCATAGGACACAGCCAACATGGGTTCACGAGGGGTAGGTCCTGCTTAACAAATTTAATTTCCTTTTAGGATATGATCACCCATCTAGTCGATCAAGGGAAGTCAGTTGATGTAATCTTTTTGGATTTCAATAAAGCTTTCAAAACTGTTTCTCACAGTATCCTCCTGGACAAAATGTCCAGCATACAGCTAGATAAATACATAATACAATGGGTGAACAATTGGCTGACAGGTAGGGTTCAAAGGGTTATAGAAAATGGGTTTACATCAGGCTGGTGGCCAGTCACCAGTGGGGTCCCCCAGGGCTCCATTTCAGGGCCAGTTCTTTTCAATGTTTTCATAAATGATTTGGATGTAGGACTAGAAGGTGTTTTGAGTAAGTTTGCTGACAATACTAAACTGGGAGGAGCTGTTGACTCTGTCGAGGGTGGAGAGGCCTTGCAGAGAGATCTGGACAAATTGGAGAGCTGGGCAATCACCAGCAATGTGAAGTTTAACAAGAGCAAGTGCCAGACTCTGCACATGGGACGGGGCAACCCTGAATATATGTATAGACAGGCTTCCCCATGGAAAGGGATCTGGGGATTCTGGTCAATGGCAAGATGAATATGAGTCAATAGTGTGCCCTGGCAGCCAGGAGGGCCAACCGTATCCTGGAGTGCATCAAACATGACATTGCTAGCCAGTCGAGGGAAGTGATTGTCCTACTGTACTCTGTGCTGGTGCAACCTCACCTCAAGTACTGTGTGCAGTTTTGGGCAGCACAATAGAAGAAGGACGTGAAACTATTAGAGAGCGTCCAAAGGAAGGCTACGATGGTGAAGGGTCTAGAGGGCAAGACATATGAGGAGTTGATGAAGTAATTTGGATTGTTCAGCCTAGAGAAGAGACGAGACTGAGGGGAGACTCATCATGGCCTACAGCTTCCTCACGAGGAGAGCGGAGGTGCAGACGCTGATCTCTTTTCTCTGTTGAACAGCGATAGGACCCGAGGTAACAGCATGAAGCTGTGTCAGTATAGGTTCAGGCTGGATGTAAGGAAACGGTTCTTCACTGAGAGGGTGGCTGGGCACTGGAACAGGCTCCCCAGGGAGTCATCCTCACCTCCATCCCTGGAAAGGTGATGGAACAGCTCATCCTGGAGGTCATCTCCAAGCATGCGGAGGATAAGAAGGTGATCAGAAATAGTCAGCATGGATTCACCAAGGGGAAATCATGTTTGACCAATCTGCTATCCTTCTATGATGAGATGACTAGTTGGGTAGATGAGGGGAGAGCGGTGGATGTCATCTACCTTGACTTCAGCAAGGCTTTTGACACTGTCTCCCATAACATAAACAAGCTCAGGAAGTGTGGCCTAGATGAGTGGACAGTGAGGTGGATTGGCAATGGGCTGGACGACAGAGCCCAGAGAGTTGTACTTAGTGGTGCAGAATCTAGTTGGAAGCGTGTAGCTAGCGGTGTCCCCCAGGGGTCAGTACTGGGTCCAGTGTTGTTCAACTTATTCATCAACGACCTGGACGATGGAACGGAGTGCACCCTCAGCAAGTTTGCGGATGACACAAAACTGGCATAAACACATATGGAAGCAAATTGGAGAGGGCAGAAACAGCAAATGAGAGGCTGTGACCCATATGAGATGTGTTTCAAAGTCCTTCCCTGATTGTTGAAGAAATTATTTTAACAACAATCAATTTGATTTGTATTTTTTCTACTGTGCTTTTTCATATTCAATGTCATAAAAGTCAATCACTGCAGAAGTAAGAAGTTTGACAGAAAAAGAATTCTGGAGTCTTTAAAATGCAGAAAAGAAGCATCTTGTGAAGAAAGCTGAGTGGTGAGGTGATAAAAGTCAGATTGTATCAAATTTGCTGGGGCACCGAGGTGAATCAGAAGCCTGAATCTCAATGAAACCTATGGAAAGTGATTCAAGGTCTGTCATCTTTAGATCAACAGAATACATAAAGAGAAGTTATAATGAGTAAAGATATAGTAGGAAACTATGCACTTCATAGCACTGCTATTTTCTTATTATATTAAAACATTGATTTGATATACCTAAATTATGGGTGTTGTATTAAAGACATTCAAATAAAGAACTGCAGCTACTAAATGAAAGCTATGGTGAATTCATATTTTTAAAAGGAAGTCAGAGAATACCATCTTTGAACAGTTATTCAGGAATATTCAAAACAAACAAACATAAAAAACCACAACTCTCAGAAGTCACTCATATCTTCAATCCCTTTTTGCTTCCCTCATTCCAATGCTTGTTTACCTTCCCATATCCTCCTCCACTTAAATAGCTAGTCACTTGGAGGATCAAAGTTGCTATTTTCAGTCACCTAACCTACAGTTAATCTCATTGTTGCTTGTCTTTTAAGTGGAATTAGTTGTCTACTGTGCATCTATTGGCTAACAAGGAGAATGACAGTAAGTCCTCGTTTATATGTAATGTTACAGAAGATTAACGTGAGTTTGGAAATATGCACGTAGTTTTAGCTAGTTTTGACGCTAGTTTTTTATAGAGTGGATTGATATTTTAACTTATGTGACTTGATTAATGTTTGTGTTAATCATTCTTGTCTGGCTGAGATTCGGATATTGCTTTCCTCTCTCCGGAAACCAAATTGAAATGCAAATTCTTTAGAACTTAAACTACCAAATAAACCAGTTACACACACATACACGATTTATTAAAATTATACATAAGCAGAGCTAATCAAAAGCCTTCTTTGGACATATGTGTTGTATCTGAACTGCTTCAGGTACAAGTCTGAGTAAAAAACAAAGTACAAATTTTAATAATTACAAGTTAAACATCCTGTAAGACCTTCCTTACTTTCAAAAGTGTGGAGATTATTCTTAATTGGTGCCTGTGCCTCAGCTGTAACCAGGGGGACTTCTCTGAACTCATCATCAGCCAAACAGCTTCCAGCAGGATGTTCATTTTAAAGAACAGAAAAGTTTTTCCACAGTTCTCAATACTATCAACATCATTACCAAAATATTCTGGGAAAACAATACTTCCTGCAAAAGTTAGCAAAATTACCTACATGCCTAGTGCTATTTTTTTGTTTTCACATATTTAAAGAAATACTTTGGAAAGCAAAGGACACTTTAAATACTGAATTTTTAGTACTCAACTAGAGATGATCTGCTACAAATACATAAACAACTGTATATTTGGTTCCTTTAATAAATGAAAACATTGCCTAAAAGATCTACCTAAATTATCTTCTTTCTTCTCATGTTTCTGGAGCTGAAGAATATACAGACTATATAGTAGTAGGAAAGTGATGCCTGACATTTACTTTCTTTAATATATTAAAGAAAAACCCCACATTGAGATTTGAATGAAATAAATACATAGTCATGGATATAAAATCACGAATCAAAAAGCATCAACTAGATTAGAATTCTGAAAAAAAAAACCAAAACAGAAAGAAACTAAACCAAACCAAAACCAAACAAATGAACAAAACCCAAACAAAACAAAAACAACAACAACCCTCTACAACTCTCCTGGAAACTCCATCTAAAGCAGTTGAATTCAATTGCAGAATTCAGCTGCAAGTGAATAAGCTGTCCTGCAAGACCAGACTGAGCAAGTAATTCATCTACCTGCCTCAATATACACTTATTTATAAAATAAGTGACATGCATCTGGCTAGCTAAATTCTGAGGATCTTTGTGGCTTTTCCTCTACAGTGCAGTTGTATTCATATTTTGAAGATGGAGAGGGGAGGAGAG
>VXAA01000137.1:12728-27621 GCA_013399115.1 Anseranas semipalmata | reverse complement strand
TTTTTTTTTTTGTAACAATGAATTGTGTCTTTCTAGATTTATGCTACTCCTAAATTATCACTGCAATATGTGTATCACCAGCACATTACTACTCTCTCAGTCAGCCCACTCAATCAGTCAAATCACTTCCTATTATGTATAACTGCATTTATTAAAAAGGCAAATATATTGTTTTCTTTGTGCCTTTGAAAATATTTTATTACACCCTGAACACAGATATGCCATATGTGGTGTCACACACATTAAAGGTTCCAGCAGCAGATTAACTTCTGCTACATGTCTCCATTTAGCTTTTTAAATATTTGTTTGGATGTTTGTTTCTGCAGTGAGCAGGATTTAAAATGATATAAAACCGATAATGAAGCAATAAAGTGCTCCCCTGTGCAGAATTCTTACTGCATTTAATTGGCACTATGGAGCACTTTATGGCTAATATTCTTGGATGTGTGAAAGTTTACTGTTATTGTGCTGCAGATGTTTCTAGGTAACCTTTAATAAGAGTGGGAAATATAGATCTTTGAGATTGCTGCTTGTGCTTTATGAGCATATTTTATAGAAATCTACAGAGACAGGAATGACACAAAATATCAGTGACATTATTGCCTGAGAGCAGGGCACCATTAATGTGTCTCAGTGGGAGTCCAGTAAACCCCACAGTCATGATGCAGCTAGCTTAATGGGAGAATCACGTTGGTCTTCTGCAGGCATGGAGACCTGTGGAAAATCATCAGAGAAAAAGTACAGGAAAAAAGTTACAGTCAAGGTTGGAAGACGGAATACTGAAGCTATTCACAGAGTAAGAAAATGCATTACTTGTAATATTATTCTAAAGTATAAAGCAGTTATATATACTTATGTCTGTGCACATATATAATGTACACAAGTTCTAAATACTTTCTAAATATGATATCCTGACTGATAATGACATCTGTTTAACGCCAGCTCTGTGAACAACTGGATGAAAAACTTGTAATATAACCCTCCATCTTGTTATTTCTGTTGTAGTTTGATCTGAACTGTTAATAATACCCACATAATCTGTCTGAAGTCCCAAGAAGTCAATAAACCTGAAATGATTAGCAATGGCTGAGACGTCAGCAGAGGAGATCTGCAAATGGAGTTGTCTGGGTTTCTTAAAAGAGCTATAAAACTCTTTGGGGTTTGGGGGGCTTATCTCTTCATGCTTTTTTCTTATGGTGTTACAGTAGAAAAGGTTTTGTCCCCTGCATGTTACATTTCCCTGCTAGCCCTCTTTGCATCTTTGCCATGTCATTAATGAACAGCTTTACCAATATGGAGTCCAGGATGGCTCACTGGGATGAGGTGTAATATTCTGAACTCAGGCTCAGGCTCAGTACAAAGGACAGTAATCCTGAAGAACAGGTCCATAGATGTACTCCCAGAAAACAAACAAACAAACAAACAAAAACGTAGAAGGAATTGGAGATATTAACAACCAAAATTCAAAATTTGGCAACTGGGGATTAATTCAGATGTCTAAACATAAGTGTCTGGTGCCCTGATATTTACATTTGGAGTTGTCTTCTGGGAAATGAGAGAGAAGGGTTTGGTTTTCCTTAGCATGAGCAGGGATTTGAGCATGGGTTTCTCATATATTTTCTATACTAATGTCTGGGTAGAAGTAAAAGTGGGCAATGCACCAATAGGTTGCTACGTTTCCTTGAATTATATTACAAGTATTACACGCACACACATACATAGACACACAAACTCTGCTGCAAAAATCAAGGCAATACATTCTGACTAATACTTTGTCTATTTTATTTTAGCTGCAACTATCTAGTAAATTTGACCTGAATTTAAGAAATGTTCTGATTGTCCACAAAGTACAGAGATTGAATATATGGGATAAATGAATGGTTTATTATGGTGAATTTGTAGAAAATGATCACTCTAGTTACATACATCCCCCTGCTGGAGGAGTTTCACAGATTCACAGAATTGTAGGGGTTGGAAGGGACCTCCAGAGATCATCGGGTCCAACCCCCCTGCCACAGCAGGTTCCCTAGAGCAGGTTGCACAGGTAGGCATCCAGACGGGTCTTGAATATCTCCAGAGAAGGAGACTTCACAAACTCCCTGGGCAGCCTGTTCCAGTGCTCCGTCACCCTCACCGTGAAGAAGTTCTTTCGCATATTGGTGCGGAACTTCCTATGCTCGATTTTGTGGCCATTGCCCCTTGTCCTGTAGAAAAGAAGTGCACCCCAAGTTTGGGTTTTGGATGCATTCCCCTTTGAGCTGGACAGCCCCAGCAATAAAAGCACATTTAACTACTTTAACATATATCATATTATGTGGCATTTCCTAAACCTAAGGCAGTTTTCACTGGATCTGGCAGTGAGAACCATCTTTAATTATTTTTACTTCATGTTTGAATCAAGATGAGATATGTTTTCTGCATGACTAGAGAGAGCATTGCTTTTAAAATTCTGTCTCCCTGCAGTGACTTCTATGTTTCTGCTCCTAATTCACTTCTGGAAAGTTGAGTTAAATTTATTACTGGTGTCAGTTATGAAGATGCACTAGCATCTCTGTGGAGTAATTCTGGAGATGATTCCTGAATGTATCCTAAATGGTCTTAAGGCAGGTAAAAAAGAAGATGGAGCCAGAATTTTCTCCCAAGTATACAATACAAGACAATGAGCAACAGACACAACTTCCAACAAGGAAAATTTCAGTGTGGCAGTGGAATTATCAATCTTGAAGATTTTCAAAATTCGACTAGACAAGGCCACGAGCATCCTCCTCCAATTTGGAAATTAAACCTGCTTTGAGGAGGCAGCAGGGCTAAACGAGATTCAGGAGTCACTTCCCACCTAAATTATTCCATGTTCCTATGCAGCTAAGTTGGAACCTGAACCTTGACACAATGAAATATTTGATTTGCTTTGGTCCATGTTGGCCCAATTATTTTCTTCTTGTTGATATAAGGAAGAAATTCTTTATTCAGAGGGTGGTGAGGCACGGGAACAGGTTGCCCAGAGAAGCTGTGGATGCCCCATCCCTGAAAGTGTTCAAGGCCAGGTTGGATGAGTCTTTGGGCAAATGGGTCTAGTGGGAGGTGTCCCTGCCCATGGCAGGGGGGTTGGAACTCAATGATCTTTAAGGTCCCTAACCATTTAAGGACCCAAACCATTCTGTGATTCTGTGATTTCATAGGCCTGCACAGATCTTCTGGTCTGAGACACCTCTGTGCATGCTTTCAACATTAACACACAACTGTCGTACAGAAGTTTATTACCAAAAACCCTGTTCTGCTCACTCAATGTCACAAAGTTAAGTAGCTTTAATTGTTACAGTATTCTGTTCCTTTTCTGCAATACTGTCCAAACTAAAAGACTGTGAAAGGTTTTAGCGTACAGGCTGCAATCACAAATTTGAGTGTACAGGTTGATTAGAAAGGGGGATGGATGTGGTTGCAGTTATCAGGAATGAAGTTCTGTTTAATAGCAACTTCAGATGTCCATTCCCACTAGGTATGAGGTTCATGACTTTGAAGTACTACTAAAGCTTTGTCTTTAGTTTTAGTTCTGCGTGAACATGCACTAGCCAGCTACTATCAACTCTTTGCTAAAGATCCTGGTTTGACATTTATCCTTTTGCTTAAAAAAATGAAGCGTGCTTTACCTCTGGCACTTAAACGCTTGCACTAGCTCCCCTTAGAGAGTTCACAATAATGAATTGTAACATATTGCTGACTGATTTGCACAACTTCAGCAAAAGTGTTGTATTTTGTCCAGTGCCTGTTTGGGTTTTATTTTGTTTTCATCAGAGGTAAACTTCATCCTCTACAGATGAAAATTTTTTTTCTCGTAAGGTCTCCAATGATTAAATGATTTCATTTTTTTCCATGGGCAAAAATTTGGCTTTTTAAAATAGAAATTTCTCTATCTGTTTGCTTTATAAAGTGACATATCCTATATTCAGCATATTCTATGAATACATTCCATGTATTCAACCTAGAATAACACATCAGTGTGTCTGGCTGAGGACTGTGACTTAGAGGTAGGATCCCTGACTGAGATTGACATTAATTAGATCTAACAGCCACCCAACACTCAGGCTCAGTGCAGATCCTGCAAGTGTCAGGAGCTCAGCTCATAACAGCAGGAGCCTCTGTCCTTGACAACAGAGAGTGGTGAATACTAATCTAATGTGCTTGAAAAGGAGTTTGCAGTGTTCATTTCTTAAAATTGATGGGAGAAGTACCATCTCATTAAGAGTGGGATTCTTTAATTGTTTCTTGCATTTTTAATGTGATAAGTAGGAATCTTTTTCACAGCACAGCAAAAAATGCAGTATGGTAACGCAGAAATGATAAATTTCTAGCTCTGAGAGTCTGTCATGCATTCATCTATGCAGTACAGGCAGACTCAGCCAGATGTTAAAAATGCCTGTGCAGGAACTCAGATAGAAATGCCTCAGCAGGAACTGTGAGCACACAGTATCTTCAAAGATTAACTTAGCCCTGGTCTGGTAGACCTGATTCAACGGAGTGGTTGGGCATACAATGTTTGGAGACATCTCCAGAATAAATGTCTGCTCTGGGTCTTCATAAAATCACTGAGTTTTGAGAATGGATTTCAAACTAAACATGTCTAAGGGCACTGAGAATTGAGCTTGGAGGGAATAAGAGGAGGAAATGAATGTCAGAGAATATAAAGCCTGGAATCTTGGTTTAGGAGAGCACTCAAATTTAAACACAAGCCTGAAACACTTTTCTGCAAAGGTTATGCAGTATGAATCCATGCAATGCAAAGTATGGC
Source organism: Anseranas semipalmata (assembly GCA_013399115.1). Taxonomy (NCBI): domain Eukaryota; kingdom Metazoa; phylum Chordata; class Aves; order Anseriformes; family Anseranatidae; genus Anseranas; species Anseranas semipalmata. Next base: position 22,835 of record VXAA01000137.1, on the reverse strand, counting down.
ATAATGTATAGTAATAATAAGAGAACATGACTCTTTAGCACTTTATAAAAGTGTTTTAATCTTTTAATTCCAGCGTTGCTAATGGCCTAAAGCTTCTTCTTGTAGGTTAGAGTGGTTTCTTGAACTTTACAGTCCTTTAGTTTCTTAACCTAAGCTAAGGAAAGCAAATGGATGTTAAAGGGAAAACAGCAGCATACCTTCCTCTATCAATATTGGCCAAAGCATATAATCTTGTATTAACTATCCTGGTAAGAGTATACATACATGAAGAGGCAAGACCAAGTGGAAGACTGCACACAGGGTGTGAGTCCTTCATCTTCCATGGGCCCTTCATCTTCCAACCTATTGAGTCATCTTATTTTAATATTTATAATGGGAGCAAGATATTTTAAGATTTCCATTTTTAAAATATTTATATATATATTATATGTTTATATATCTACTATATATTATATATAAATTATATAATTATATGATATAATTTATAATATATTATATACATTTATATTTTATATTATATATATATATTATATTGTTTTATATTATGTTTTCCAAGTAGTTTTATACTTTAGGCAAACAAATTTAAGAAATTTAGGAAAATTCAGTGCTAGATACTGAGGAGAGTTTTCTGGTCTGTCACAGTGGAAAGCTGCAGTGCTCTCCAGAAGGATCTGTCATGAAGGGATTACAGTTCATAACTAGTGGTTATTTGTTTTTCTATGCAGTGATGTGTGATTAGCCAAATGGCTAATGCAAGAACAATGAATCAATGGAGCAACCTCCCTAGGAATGTGGTAGAATCACCTTCACTGGAGGTTTTCAAGATGCAACTGGACAGCATGCAAGATATTCTCATCTAGGCTCCCTTTTTCCAGGAAAGGTTGGAACTGATGATCTTCCAAGGTCCCTTTCAACCCCTGCTGTTCTATGATTCTATATTCTATAACTCGTCTGAGGCAAGAGTGGAGTATCTTTGCTTGGGAATATCCTTGACAGTCATTTTCATGGCATGATATTATTTCTCTTTTTCCTCTGTTTATTTTTCTTCCCATGACTTACTGGCATGAATGATATTTGTACAAAATATGTACAAAGAAACATCTTTAAAAAGGCAGAACAAAATGAAAAACATTGCAACTGATCAAATGGAAGTTGCTTAAGGCAGCCCACTTTGATTCCTGAAGCATGATGTAAATCTGTATTTAGATACTTGTATGTAAATATCTTGGTCTTCAGAAGTTTGGTGTCATTCAGTGTCATTTTATACTATTTCACAAGTAGTAGCACCTGTCAGAGCTCTTATCTATATCATCGTTCCTCTTATAAATCTAGCAGAGTTTTGTAGTTGTAAGAATTGTGGAATAAGAAACATATTTTATCAGCCAAGAAAGCCAATAATCTCAATTACAGAATAATTGAGATTGATCTGCACTTTGAAGATTGTGTGCTTTATCCCTCTGCCTGTTCAATGGCACACTGGATGCATGATTAATAACAGCACAATATGTACTATACAAAACTCTTATTACAATAACACTGCCTTCTGGAGCTGAAATTGATGCCCTCTACCAAGATTTTCCTGATGGTTGCATCCATTACCACAAGTAAATTCTGCACTATGAAACCATTTTCTCTGATGATCCCTTGGCAACAGAAGGGCTTTTTAAAAGAGTTTCCGTTGTGTTTTGCCAGTCATGATTTCAGAAGGCAGGCTGCAATACTTTCGTTCACCATGTATCTACATTCACTTCATGGGCATATAAGAGGAAGAAATGTGAAATATATTCCTGAGTGCTGTAGGGATAATGTGCAAGATTTATTCCTCTGCATTTATCCACCCAACTCAACTTGTTAGCTTCACACATAGATTGAGAATTTTGTCTGTTGACATAAACCTTGCTCAAACAACTGAATGTTACTGCTACCTTTCACTCAAGACAGCTGTGAGAAATCTTTAAGCTACTTTGTGGAGGAAAGTACCTGAGTTAAAGTGAGGTGGGATCTAACACACTAAAGATGAAGCCCCTTGCCAAGTCTCTGTTGCCTGTTATGGTAGCAATGACCATGTCAGTAAGAGTATCCGCTGGTCTAGACAGCTATCCTTTTCCTCACAAAGCTTGTCTCCAACCATTCTTTCCTTCCTGAAAGCTTATTTTCCCCAGTATCCACCCAAACTCAAATATAATATACACAGAGGAAGGTTCTTGGGACAGTGTCAGAACCAAGAGATAGATCTCAAAAGAACTGTATTCCTTCCATCTCTTCCTCTTGCAGCTCTGAAGAAATGCAGCGCTGGAGCAAAGCATATTCATTTCATTGTGTCTGGTTAAAACTTGCAGTGAGCATAGGAGTGAGCTGAACTCAATGCAGTTGTGTGTTCTAGAAACATTGGTCTTGGATGCCAAAATATTCCTTCCCAGGAGAAAAGCGTGGGAAAATAGAAAGAGATTCCTTTAAGACCTCATCTTAAACAAACATGCACGTTATTCTGTCATATAAAGAGATTTCTCTTCCAGCTCAGTTGCCTGCTCTTCATAACCTGGTGGCAGCTGGACACAGCAAGCTGTAGGTGGGTGGATCTTGCCCCAGAGGCAGAAAATGAGGCAGCAACACACTTTGCAGTTTAACAAGGACATATTCTGCACTATTCCTTTTCTTTCAAATTCCTCTGTAAGAATATGTCCACTACTTTTTGAGACCTGCAATACACCAAGCAAGAAGAATTCTTTATCTTAAAAGACATTTATAATTGAGATAAGGCCCAAGAATAAACTAGATGTGTAAGCTTACTGCTGTCACACTTGTGTGGCCTCATACTTCATGCACAGTCTGTAATTATATTGAAAACCCCTTGACTCAAGACCTGTAACTTTTGATTAACACCTGTTAGAGTTAATGCTGTTGTATATAGCAAAATAATAAGGCAGATTTTACCCCACTACAGCAGGCTGTTGGTCCACCTACATAATAATTCTGTTGTGTTAATGCAAAAGCAAGTTTGGGGGCACTGAAATGTTAACAGATTCATGAGCTTTGAATTTATACTGCAGAGATATTCTTAAAGTTATTCTAAAGAAATCAGTACTTTTCCATACTTTTCTAATCCAGTTAACCAGTACCTTACATACAAGATCTTTACACTAAGCTCCATTACAAAGCAAACATTTTCATGATGCAATGTGGTGGTAGAGAGGTGGTTTCCACTAGTTATAACCCAGCTCTTTACAAATCTCCCCTTAAAGAAAATATTTCTGAGGACATCTTGACAGGCAGAATGCTGAGCATTGGAGAAGCCACAAAGCAGGAAGTATGAGCCAAGAAGTGGTATTGAAAAAGTGGGATAAACTGAGTGAGGTTTGGTATTATGCTAACTTGACTTCATTTCTATGAAGTGCATGAAGCATGAGGAAGATCACATCTACTCAGAACACAACTCATGCACCTGATCTGATATTTATTCATGTAGTGCAAGGACAACATTTGACTTCTAAACTAATTATGAGATTAAGTGGTGCTGAGATTTTGTGTTGCTTCTGTGGAAAAGGGTGCTTCCCAACTCAGATTCCCATATTCACTTGTCTTGGTTGTCCATGTAAATCAGGAAGCCACAGTGTAGACATATGCATCTGCTACCTACCTAGGTAAATAAGCAGTCATTATATGAAACTGTGACATCACTGTGTATAAATTATCACAAAGTTAAGAAAAGAAAATGTTAATGTTCTTTACAGGAGAACATTGCTCTATTGTTCTTGTTCTATTAACAAAAACGTCCAACCCAAGACAGTCTGAATTGCCTCACATGTCCACAAAGAAGACAATTGTTTCTTGTTTCGACTATACAGAATGAGATAATGAGGCAAAAAGATTTCCCAGGGCAAGGTAAAAGCTGAGCACATTTTATTCATCTTGATAAATATTCCAGGTCATTTTCAGAAGATAGCAAAGAGGAAAAACAAGGAAGCTCTCCAAATTTGCAGGCTGTTGTTATATGCTTCAGAACCAGAAAATTTACAATTCACATCTTTTGACTGCTACTGTGTTCACTCCATTTGCCTGTACTAAAATGAATGTTCTTTGGGCATGAAATATACACATAATTTGGTTTTAACCTGGTGGAAAAAAAGGCTAAGTCACTAGAAATTATGAGACTGATTTCTAAAGAAAATAAATGGATTTTGGTGGCTAAAGCATTGGTTGAACTGATTGTTCAAAAGAGCTTAATGTGTGGATATAATTTTCTAAAGGATTTCCCAGAGGGCTAATATGGTAAAACAAGTCAGATGTGTTACATGATTAATACAGCTGCTTTGTCACCATAATTCAAGCAGTCATCAATTAGATCAGTGTAACGGGGTCAACCACAAACTGTCAAAACTGTACAGAGTACAAAGGGGACAGCCATAGAGACAAAGAGAGAAAAAATAAAATGTAACAAATGCAAAACTTACATCATTTTGTGGGCAGATAGAATATATTCCTATCATAGGTTGATTAGCCAAAACTGTAAAATATAGGTTATGACAAGTTTAATAAACTTACAGTCATTTAGAAGTGGTAGTACACCTTCTACAAATGACCAGGAGGGGAAAATTTACTGCAGCATGAATATTGGCTAAAATTGACTAAAATCTTGGGCTGGAAAGGAAAAAAAACTTATTCATCAACTATTACTGACTTTGACAAAAAATGAAAGATGGACAGGTAAGACACAATCAAGAAACAGCGTACTTACTACTAATAAAAATAATATAAAAAAGCAACCATAACCTGATGTCTTACTTGGTTTTGTAAACAGGCTCCAAGGCAGATGCTGATATGACAACCTATTTCAAATACCAAAGAAAACTACAAACAAATGGACAAGAAAATAGAAATCCGAACTCATCTACTTTGTAGAAAATCTGTAGTTGTTGGGAGAAAAAAAAAAAAAAAAAAAAAGAGGCATTCTCAAGATATTAAAAAAAAAAAAAAGTACCTATACAAGAGATACTATTAATCTAAGATTATTAGAAAGGACAGAATTTTCCTTATGTTATCTACTTTTCTACATTTATCCTTTACTTCTTACATTTTAGTACATTTGGGAATTATTTTTTTTTTTAGGTTTCAGTTTCATTAGTTGTAGGCTGTACACCATGTGATAATGCACCTTAAAATTCAACAAGTTATGCTGGTCATTTATGCTTCTGTGACAGCCAATGTCAAATCACACCCAAGGATCCTCCCAAAATAGAAACCTCAACAAGTCTGATGTTCCCTTGATATGTTTTTCTTGCTCTCCAGAGTCAAATGGGAGAAAAGGAAATGAGATTAGATTAGACATTGACCTCTTAGGAACCAGAAGCTGGTTGTGATAAGTCCAGCCACTGACTATACAGGTAAAAAAAAAATCTAGAATAAGCCATTTGTCATGTCAGAGACATTATGCAAGGTGACATTTTATGTGATGCTAAGAATTCAAATATAATTACTCAGGATGTCAGATTGCTTGGCTCCAAGTGGTTATTGAAGAACTATTTTCCTAACATGCTGCATGATTCTTGCAGAACACAGGCAAAAAAATTGTAACCCAATTACCCTGACTTTCTGCTGGATGAAGGCTTGTAGTCCCCAGAAAAGACTTCATCTGACTTCATTCCATGTCCTGCATAACAAAAAAAAAAAAAAAAAAAATCACCCTGGATCAGAGCAAAGGGGCAGTGCCTAGTTTCCACTAACCATCAGAAGCAATGAGGGGTAAGTAGAGTGTAAGTACCTGGTATTGTCTCAGCTACAAGCTGTTCTCAGCTCAAGAACTTCATAAGCTGTGTGTGATTCTTCAGTAGATTCCTCATCCACTAATTTGTTTAGTCTTTGAGTGCATTTAAAGTCTTCCCTGGCTCTCACACAGTCCTGCTACCCTGAGATTCCTGCTATGTTAGGGAAATGATCTGAGAAAAGCTAGCACAATTATCTGAGAAAAGCTTATTTTGTTGTCATAGTTATAAGCAAATTAAAAGATTTCTTATTAATGGCTGCAATCTTGAAAGCCTAATGACCCAATTGATTGTGATGATTTCTGTGGCTGTGAGGCTACCCCCGGTTTTAGTGAAGATTTCGCTGAGCCAAGAAATTCACTGATGGCACAACAAAAACAGACATGAGAAAAAGCGAGAGAAAGGGCTCTAGGTGCTGAGTTGGTGTGGCCCCAGGCAGACAGGGGAACCTTACTGGAGATCTTATAGGGAATTGGTCCATATGCTGAATAACAGTTACAGTTCAGTGGCTCAGCTACTGAATTTTTCTCCTTTCTGTTTCTGTCTTCCTTACCTATAAAAGAAAGATACACTTGGGTCTTAATCTAAAAGGATGATTTCCTTTGATCTTCACCCTGGTAGAGGTATGGCTTTTGTATAACTGTCACCAAGGAATAGGAAAGGAAATTGTACATCAACCTTTCAACCTGTACAACAACGTGCAGAGATTGATAAATCCCAAGAGACTGTGGAAACTGTCCTTCCACACTTTTTGTGAAAGTACTTCAATCAGCGTGCTGTAACATAAAACACTCTACCTTCCATTGACCTACCATAATATCTGCTTTTCATTTTCTGGATCTGTCTTAGCTACATGCCTTTAGAGGTCTAGTTGACATTAGTAAGTGCAAGCTCTTGCTAGAGATTTTTAAAACTGCCACAGCAATTGTGCTGCTAGGAGAAGCTGCTAGGAGAAGCTGCTAGGGCAAAGTTTGGCTGCCTTCCGTAGTCAGTGAGAATGGTGGCCTACAGCAAGAGTGCAGAATGGGGGGCCAGGTCCACAGTACTGGTGGTGGCAGTGGGATTGGGCAGAGCTGCAGGGAAGGCTGGGGCAATGGACTGCAGTAAGGGCTGCAGTGAAAGAAGAGGAAATTTTGATGGGAGGAAAAGTGAATAGGAGGATGAGTTGATTTGAGATATTCAAGTGAGAACTAATTTGGGGCAGATTGGAACGGAATGACTGGAAAAGAGGGGGGTTTGTAGAGTAAGGAGATGTGGAGAACCTTTGAGGATGAAAAGATGGGATTTGGAATGGAAGAACTTGAATATTTGGGAAGAACTAGATGGAAAGTGGTGCAAGTTGGCAACATGTGTTAGGAGCTGTGGACATGTGAGAGGATCTATAACAGCCGAGGTGAGAGGGTTCAGAGAAGATAGGAATAGTAAAATGGTTCTGTGATGGGATGAGAGGAGAGCTGGTAGCTCTGGATCATACAGGAGAGGAGGATACAGATTTCAGTCTGAAGAAACAGTGACATGAAGTGCAGCAGGACTGGGCTATTGATAATGCGAAAGGTCCAAGGGCAGGAAGAGTGCCATGTGCATGGTGTATATAACGAAGATCCCTGTTTAGGTGAGAGGACACCTACACAGGATTGCACATCACCTCTGTCACAACTCTTACCCCCTCCTTTCACTGTATGTTTTTTTTTCCCTTTGGAAATTTAGCAGCCCTACATCTACAGCTGCACACATCTCTAACATTGGATATATGCTGTATTGAGCTGTATATATAATATTATATATGCATATGTATATGCATACATATACATTATACTTACTATACATATGTATAGAACTCTTTCTATATATAGCATTATACATATATCAAACTGTATACGATACTAAAGCCAATGTTTTCAGAAATGATCAGTGAATTTGGATAGTTACTTGAGGTTGCTTCTTAACACAAGCTAGTGGTAATCCTTCTGCTGAATTTTCTTGATCTCCCAGATTCTGCAATCCCGTAGGTCTGTAGGAATTTTGCCTTTCATTGTCTTTTTTAGAAAAAGGATGATTCCAAATCTTGTTTGATGAGAAAAACTGGAAGGAAAATCGTGTGAAGCTCTCAGTGCTCAAAAATCAGAAAAGAAGGTTTTGTTTTTAAAGGAATCTTATGTCTCCGAAACCATCATGCCATTATTTGGGAATAGATTTCCTCATGACTTTTGAATACTTCAAAAGCAGTGTTGTTAGCTTCGTATTTCCTTTGTCTCTCAAATAACAGTAACATGCCCACCATGCTCAGCAGGAACTGCAGGTCTCCCTTAGTTCCAGGATTTAGCCTATTTTTACTTGAATTCTTTGTTGTAGATACTTCAGTGTATCTGTTTTGTGGACAATAAATATATAAGAACCTGAGTCCTGGTTTAAATCTCTGTGATTTTTAGTGCCATTTGCAATCCTGATTTCCCTTTTTCTAAGTATCATATTTCTGCAGTGATTTGGTATGCTTTCTATTGCTGATATATCTTTACTTAATGTGTTATAACTAGAACTACAATACCTTCTTGCTTCCCTTGTGATTTTGCAATGTTGTCTTTCTTTCCTGATTAAATTGAAATAATTTTATAATGTTATTTCCTACTTTCCTTGTTCTTTTCTTTAATCATTTCAACACATTGCTCCACCATGTTCTTACTGACAACTCCATCTGTTTGACATATGCATTTGTGCTGACTTGCAATTGTTTACTTAATGAGAACACCCTTTTATGAATCTCCACTGTAAGATTATCTATTTCATTCTTAACTCTTAAAAGACATTTTGCAATGAATTTCTCCCTGTTTGCATTTCTTAATTTGCATTTTTATTTTACCCCTCTATTTCTTTCTTAGGTGGTAAATCACATCACAAATACATTTATAGTTATCAGAGCAGAAGACCAACGTGCATCCAGATCTATTTATATCTTTTGTAGCTCTTGAATCAAACACGGCTTTACACGAGTACAAATGCAGCCATTTCATTCCTATGCACAAAATTTACCTGTGATGCATAAACACACAGAGGCTATATATAAAAATGGGAAGAGATAGCTGTTATAAAGCTGGATATTTTATAGATTTTATAGAAGTTGCACCTGTAAATATTTGACTTGGTTCTCATCTATACTTCCACAACAGTCCCCAGATCACCAGGTTATGAGGTTTGTGAGCAGAGGTGTAAGGCTTTTAAAGGCTGTGATGAAGATCATTCATCCTCCATCAAGCCAGTCAGGATTTCTTAAGGAAAATTAAACCTGTGACAGGGTGGCTTTTTACCTTGTTGGTTATTGCATCCAGCCACGGAGGGGAGAGGTAAGAGTTCTGCTTTCTTCTCATAAAAAAAAAAAAAAGGACTAAAATTCATGAAAGAGTGTGCAGAGCAGGGAAAGCAATTTAAGCATTTTCCAAATGAGTGCTTTTGTTGCCAGGTTAGATAATCTTTTGACTAATTCAGTCTAAACCCTGATCCCTATATGGTTATTCTAGGCAAGCAATACTTCCATTGGTTGCTCCACCTCAGGGCAGCAAGAGATATGACTTTGAAGCCCACCAGGAAGAAAAGGTTGAACACTTTAACTAGTGGGCAATTACATAGAAAAGAAGGTGGCAGTAAGACTTTCAAGTTGTTATTTAAAAAATAATAACTGGGGGCTGGGTAGTGGAGGAATACTGAGAATTAATTGGGTACAGAACTGCTCAGAGTTATCACCAGAGAGGCATCCGTGAGCATGCCGGGAGGCAGAGTGTAGGCACCTGGAGAACTGCTGCTGCCAGGAACTCAGGCACTGCAGAGCTGGGTGTCTTGGGGCTGGCAGCTGCCTTGGTGTTTTGAGGACTGCAATTCTGGATTTCAGGCAACCCCAGTCAGCAATGTCCCTGCAGTATCCCTGATGGTTGGATTAGTTACTGGCTGAATTACCTGCACTGAAGAGCTCTTGCAATCCATTTGGGCTAACAATCTCTGGAAACCGGTCCCCTTCTTCCTTGCAGCTTGGCTCCTTTTTGAATTTCATCAGCAAGGTAGCTAGGGGAAGTTCCTCCTGTTTCCTCCCTCCATGCCCTAGTGTTGAGAGGGTCCTGATTTTGTCAGTTCTCCCAGACAGTGGTTTTCCAAAATGAATCTTTTCTGATAGACTGAAGTTTATCTGGAGAGGAAAAGAGATGCAGAGTCATAATACAGGTCACTGTTGGCACTGGGCAGTTACCCAGAACCACTGGTGCAAAATCAAAGATTTGATCAGATACTGAAATAATCTATTAGTGCATGCACACACACAAAAAAATATAATGCAAAAAAAATTGTTTTTTTTTTTTTTTTTTTT
>VXAA01000137.1:0-12708 GCA_013399115.1 Anseranas semipalmata | reverse complement strand
TGTGTGTGTGTCAATAAGTATTCAGCAAAACGCCTGAGGCTACTCTTAAGTAAATGCTAAACAAACAACAACAACAAAAACTATGTTGCATATTTTTTCTTTTATTGCCCTTTATTGCCTCTTTTTTTTTTTTCCTAACTGATTTGTGCCCCCAGATTGTCCATATCTCCCTTTTCTTTCTGTGTGTTGGTTCTCTCGCATAGAGTTGTAGAATAATTCAAGTCCAAAAAGACCTCAGGAAGCCTTCTAGTCCAGCATACTTTGCCTGTTCTCGTTGACCTTCTGCTCAGGTGTAGTCCCAGTTCTGGTGTCCTTGGGGGTGCATATCACCCCTGAGCTCCTACCTTCCACTCCTGTAATGCCATCTCCTCTCCAGCTGCCTGCCTCCTGCCCTCAGCACTGTTCGTGCAGAGGAAGGGAGCTGAACTGCCTGAAGAATCCTGATTCACCTGCTCTTCAAAGTATCAGTGTCAGCATGTCATTGTCCAGCCCTAAAATAGTTAATTAAGAAATGCATCCAGTGTCTTGCATCACCACCGGGCTTTTGGAGGTCTGTTGAGTCAATATTGGCCCAGCAAAGCAGAACTTATGGACCTGATAAAATTATGTGAGACACATCTGGTTTTGATCTGGGCAATGCATGTTTCGAGTTGCCAGTGGCCACCCAAGATAAAATAAAACCAGACTCAGAGTAGAAGGAAGCTGGAGTACCATTCATGGAAGGGAGAGGAGACATCCACGTGAAGAGCTGTGCTCCATATATGCCTGGGCCCCTTTGCCCCTGGGATTAGTTGATTCAAAAGAAGAGTTTCCACTGGTGCTGGTCATCACTGCATCCAGGCACCAAGAGTGTACCTGTTTCATCACCTTTGCTGAAAAATGACCCAGCCAGTACCAGGGTGCTCATCCACTCTAGTCTGAAGGAACAAAGAACCTCACTATCATGGCATTGTGAGGAATATAGACTAATACATGTAATTACTTTTGCCCGTCAAAGAGCTGCTGGCCAAGGACAGTCCTGCTACACCTTGGCAGAACTGCAGCACTCCTGGGAGAAGCTCAGAGCAAGAGTGACCTGGGATACAGCTGGAGGTGCCATCCCTTACCATGACCCTGGCAGAAGGCTGACCTGACAGTCTGTCCCTAGATTCAAACCAAAACTCCATGCAGTGTGTGCAGGTTGGCTCCCATGTGCCCCGCACACACACACTTCCTGGCTGCCAGTCAAGCAGACTAACAAAACAACTTCTTTTGACCTGTTAATTTCTCTCTTCCTTTGAGCACTTGCTTTCATTTGCTTTTCATTTAAATCCCCCCGTCATTCCAATCAGAGTTAATTCTGTTTACTTCATATGCTTAAATATCTGATGTACTGTCATAGTCTCCAAAAGCACCTGGATAAGTTGTCTTATTTTAAAGTCACTTAGACCTAAATTGTGCTTGCCTAGCCTCCAGGCTCCAGGTGACCTTTACACAGATGGAAAACACACTATACTATATTTTGCATTTTCAAGCTAGTTAAAAAATTAGAGATCTTGGATGTTTTTATGATAGGAGATTCATATTCTCACATTTTACTGGAAAAGATCTATTGCCTTAAAGGTCTGTTATTGATGTTGACTACTTGTACACTGCAGGCCTTAGGATATCATCTGCCTATGATGCATATATCTTCTCCACATAGCTTATGAAGTAAAAACATCCTATTTATAACAAGTCCAAATGGAGTGGGAAGATCTTGTCATTACTTAACCCCTTTTCCCATTGTAATGCTTGGCAGTTGGAAGATACCTTTTCTTCTGGCCCATTTAATCAATTCTGGCTACTCTCTAGGAAGAGAAATCCATTGGTCTTAGCTAAAAGAATGAGAAGTATATGCTTTATAGAAAGATGTGCTTTATGAGTTAATTGACTAAATGAGCTATTACCAAATTTATTTAATGGGAAAAATAATAGGTTGTAACTCCTGTTCTTTTTTTGTTTAGCAGATACAACTGAAGCAAAGACATTTGGGCTCCAAAATTTGAAGAGCTAGCCAATAGCTAGCTAAATAGCTGTAGAGATGTCATGTGCAGAGCCTCCCATTGCAGAGCAAACATAATCATCAGCAAACAGGGAAATAAGGCTCTCTTTAGCAATCAGTCAGTAGTTTGACAGGCCTCTCTGGGTTTCACAATACATGTTATAGCAGTCCACTCAGAGATTTACTTCCATCTGGAAATAATACCTTCTGTGCACACGGTTCCCAACGAAGATACAGAGTCCTGTCACATAGTCCACTTTGCCAATGTATTGTTTCTGTCAGGGAAAATCAAAGAAATTCATAAAGTAATGCAGAATATTTAATATTGTTTCTTCTTCCCACATGTTGGCTGTGTGCTGTGTTTTCCAGCCTCTGTATCACACTCAGGTTCCTCTTTAGGAAACCAGAAGAAACAAGGTTTTCTTCCAGGATTTAAACCCCCAGAATGGGCTTGACATGCTAGCCAGGAACAGATGAAGCCTTAGATATCCATTACCTGTAAACTGCCCAACAACAGATATAGGTTTCAAGGGGCAGATGCCTTTGGGAACCTTCTCTTTTTTGCTTCTTTTAGGTTTCTAACTCTCTTAGTTTATTCAAACACCAGCTGTGCTCAGACAAGGCACTGACATTAGCACACTTTGCCTGCAGATGGGTTTATGGACAGTTTAAAGATTTTTTTCTTTATCATCCATGTGTTGCAGCAATATTGACTGTTACTGGTGAACAGAAATGCTAACGCAGGATGACAAGAGGCCCTTGGAGCTATGATCTGGATGCAAGAAGCACAAACACTGCAGTGTGAGCCTCAGCGCTAATGACTGATAAAAGCTCCTCACTGAAGTGTCAGGACAAGGAGACGAGATGACACCAAAGACCAAAGAGAGAGAATTCCTGAAAGAAACTATGAAGCTTTACCAAGGTAGCCAATGAAGAACTGAATTTCAAGGCACACAAGATAGAAACATAGCTCTTTGTGCCCTGGAAAATTTCTAGACCTCTAAGTGATAAAAGCTGAACACTGAGTCAGCTTTTCACTAAGCAATTTCTACAGTTCTAAGGAACTTATTGAGCATCTTTTCATTGTCCTTGAGTGCTTGTTGAATTGGTCCTGGCCCCGTCCCAGATGTGTCTCTCCACCCTGACTCTGGTTACATTCCCTTCATCATGATTATCTCTCTTGTAGGACTTTGGATGTGGTTGAAATGTCTCAGCTAAAGGAACATCTTACAGTTGCCCTTTCCTTGCATGCTTTGTGAAAGCCAAAGACATGAACTCACAAAAGCAGGCGATACATGGATAGATTGGCATGGGAGCTGGATACCCAAATGATCTTTTAGTTGTCTGAAAAAAATATTTAGGTACCACCGACATTTAAACGTTTAACAAAGATGCCATTTCTGAAGGAAATAGTGGCAGGTCTTTTAAAACTACTTAAACTCCAGACACCAGGTGCAAATATTGCCAGCAGCAGTTTTTGTTGCTGCAGAATTCAGATACTAAAGCTTAACTGGAAGCTCATTTCCTGGAAGAAACCAGGCAAATATCAGACAGAGCAACTTTCTCTTGTTACTGACATGCAGAGAAGTCTGCCAGGACATGTTCATTAACTCAACTTCCACTCTGGGGAGTTACATGTTATGGCTTTGCTCAGTTTAATATCTTATCTTTGTAAACTATTATTACTGCATTTGAAACGTAAAACATGGAGATTCCAGTCTTAATTAGGCAGCTGATGCACTGCAACTGTAAAGGGAGATGATTTTCAGGAAATGAGTATTCCCAGATTGTTTAGTCAAAGATATTTCCTCATTATAAGGTGATTGTTCAGTGTAGCAGCAACAATATCACTAAATTCTGGGGATTTTGTTGTGGGTATTGGAGCATCTCCAGCCATAGGGTGTGAGAATATCAGCTTTCATTACCACAAAAAGAAAAGAAAGAAAAACAAAGGAAAAAGAAAAGAAAAGAAAAGAAAAGAAAAGAAAAGAAAAGAAAAGAAAAGAAAAGAAAAGAAAAGAAAAGAAGACAAAAAAAAAGAAAAGAAAAAAAAGAAAAGAAAAGAAAAGAAAAAGCGACAAAAAATGGAACTCTTTTTTGGGGGGGGTTGCAAAAAAACTAAAATCTGTAAAATAAACACTAGATTCACATTGCAAAGCAAGCACCTCCTTTTTTTTTTTTTTTTTTTTAATTGTAATTAGTAAGACAATATAATAGTTACAGGGACAGGAAGGAAACCATTAAAGGTCAAGTGTGTAACATTGCTGCAGGTACCAGTTTGCCCTGACAGCTGAAGACGAATGCATGTTTCTACATCCTAGACATGCAGCTGCCTGATTTGCAGATGTAGCCCATTTATTACACAGCCAGACTTCCAAGAATTGAGCTTGTGGTTAATAATGAGCCCCCAGACTGATGGTGCATCTATTTGTGAGCCAAAAATTCTGCCTGTAAGTCAGGCTTTGAACTGTGGTTCTTTCAAGAGCTAGAGCCATAAAAGCTTCATCTGGAATTGCATATCAAATAGGATGATGAAGGGAGAAAGTGTGGAAAGTTTCTCTGATATGCAAGCCTTTAATCAATGTCAAACACTAACCTGGATGGTTTAAGAGAGAGGGTGTACAGAAAGTAAACAGTCTAAATGAAACTCTTCTGGGGAAAAAGGCAAAAAAAACCCCGAAAATAATATATCATGGATCGACTATGGATGAGAACAGCTGAATTATCTTGTGGTACTTATATGTGCTTACTTTTCCTAATGTATTAATTTTACAAAACACTTATATTCCACGTTTTGTCAGAAATATCCTTTATTACAATAGAACCTGCAGTCACATGCATAAATATTGGTGCAGTAAAATATATTTTCATTGACAGTTTGCTGACAATTGACATAAAATTACATTTCCCACATGTATTTAACAATTTCACTTCATCCAGCTACACAAGCTTTTCTAAGAAGTGAAACAAAACCGCTATTTAAACATGCCTCTTCTCCCTCCCTCCCTCCCTCCCTCCCTCCCTTCCTTCCTTCACCTTTCATATGGTCAGGCAGATTAAAATAGAAGAAAAAAAAAAAAGAGTCTGAAGATAAAATATTGATATACAACAATCCAGGCTGCATACACAGGGTACTGTTGGGAACTGCTATTCCTGAATAGAAAAGTTCAATGAAAATACATAATCTTAAAAATAGTGTACAAGAAGAACAAAGATTGATTTTCAGAGTCCAAATGGCTTTTTATTGAAAACCCAACCTGGTCAAATAAATTATGATCTTTCTGGCATAATAGAGCATAATTTACATTTCACTCTATCCATTTTCCTATCTCAGTAATACATATATGTTTTCCAAGGATCACCAACGTATTTAGGATTGCCAGATACTGTTTGTGTGGAGCTTCAAAGATGGAAAATGGAAGACACCCCATCATTGCTGGTGTTGTGGCTGCGTTGGTAAATGAAGCCTTGGGTGGAGATGCTCATCCACCATTTTTCATGGTTGTTTGGGGTTAACTCTTCATGCCTGGCAAATCACATGTGCAACAGCCTGTGGTCCTAGGTGCTGGGATACCCAGAGGTGGTTTTATGGAGAACTAGAATGAAAATGAATTTTAAATCTATTTTGTAGTATCTTTACCCACTTGGAAGACAATAAAGACTCATGCCTTTTATTATTTACTGCAGAAGGGGAAAATGTTTAATTTTGAAATGGCCATACAATTGCGACACCTGATCCCTAATGACCATCAAGGAGGACATAATATAGAAAGTATCAATAAAAAAAAAAAATCCAACCTGTTAGGGATTGAATTAATATAATTAAATTATACATTTCTTCCTGAAAGGGTATTAGAACAAAGTGAGCTCATTTATTCCAAATTAAATCTTTCATTCTGGCCTGCCTATGACAACCCCTTCTGAAAAGACTCTTATTTACTAGATACCCAGGTGGCATTCACACAATTATTGCATCATAGAAAGAGACTTTACAGGTTCCTATCACTTCAGTACAAATAAAAATGAACATTTAGAATTATGTAGCCCCCTAAGGTGGCCTGATTCTTCATGATACTGTTCTAATTCTTATGGTGTAAATATGTATGACTTTAGATCTTATACCTTGTATTAAACCTTTATCTAGAAATGACCCAAATTCCATCCTCCAGCTATCAGAGGCAGAAAATCTGGCCCAAAACTGTGACTGCAGTGAAACCTAATGCAACAGAAACAGGTGGAACAGATGGTGAGATCAAAGTTTAAAGTAGGTTTATAAAATACATTGAAGAAAAAAAAAGAAAAAAAAAACTATATAACCTCTCAGTGTTTTATTTATGTTTTCTTTTTTATTATTATTATTTTTTAACTGCTATTATCCCAGATTTTAAGTCACAGCTCTCCTAAACTTTTGTGAGAGGAAGTTATGCTTTCTGAATGTTGACTAGAAGCCACCAAAGACAAGCGATCAGATTATAACTACAACACATTAACAACTGCTATGTTGGTTGCAAGTTCAGTACATAATCATTTTTGGAAGAAACAATGACTTGCTCTGCTTCACTTGAGGCATCTAGATTTATAAGTAAAGCATGAGATTCAGCTCATGAAGCTTAGCCCTTTAGAAGCCATCTAAATATCTAGGTGCTTGTGTTCCCCACAGTGCTGACTGAAGGTAGGAATTAAGTGTTATCCTTAATAAGGCATCCATAAAACTTGACCTAAATAATGCTTTAAATTTGAAATAGCTGACCTGGCACTAGCTCTAAACTGCAGCCTAGCTGCTGAAATTATTAAACTAGTAGCATGATATCCGTGCAGCCGCAGCTTCCATTTACAGCACATCTGCAGCTAATCAAATCATCCCATGCAGTCACACGCTGCTTTATAACCTCAACTACGTTAACTGAGGTGGAATAATTGAAGCTAATTGTTGCAGCACAGGCAAGCCCTGGATAGATTTAAAACATTAAGGCATTACAGCACCATGTATTTATGCTAGAGGGCACTCATAATTCATTCTGAGCAGTAATAAAGCTTGGCATTTGTATAACATATATCATCAGGGCATTGTGCCAACAGTAACTTTCAAAGAGTGCTGTGAGGTAGGTGTGTACATCAATCCCTATTTTACAGATGAGGAAACTGAGGCAGAAAGGTATTTGACCCAGATCACAGCAGGAGTGTGTGTTAAAGAATAATCAAGACAACTGAAAATTATTCTCCTTGAAAAAAAGCCAGCTCAGATATATATGTATGGGTCGTTATGTCTATGTGTGCGTACAGGTTAATTCTGGATGTGTTTTTTTTATTTTTAAAATCACAGACCTTGCTTTCTTATCTTAAAATTCTGTGACAAAATGTATCAGTCCTCCCCTCCATGGTGTTACACATCTCTAAGGACAGAAGCCCATCTCAGAAGACAGCTCTTGCCACTGAAAGTTCACAGCTTAGAAAGGAAAAGACTGAGTGGGAGCAAGAAAATGGAAATGATATGTCTGGGGCAGGAGACAGGCAAAATTTGTCTCGCAGGCTTGCAGCCAGATGTCAAGGCTTCTTGTCTAGACACACTTGTCTGAATGACTCCACCAACCTGCATATTTTGTGATATTCTGAAAATCAGCCATTTCATTTCCACAGTACAACTCAACAAATTCTGCAAATATTCCAGGAGTGTTTACCCTCAAGACTGTTTCATTTTGCTTCCTATGATCATTTTGCGTCCTATAATCATTCACACAATTGTGTTTTTCATAAGAATGTTCTTAGAAAACAAGTACCCTGCTATTCAACAAAGTTGTGTTCCTGAAAGATTCAACTGTTATGTTACGGTAAATTTTCCCATGAGAATCAATGTAATGGGGAGGATGCATTCACGGACATTTGGAATATGCACAGTTTAAACACACAGGGACAACATACATGAAATGAAGGATGGAGAGGCAGGAATAAAATCATGGAGTTCTTTTGAGAGGAGATGTTGGCTTTCTGAAATAGATAACCTTTCTGAAAACTGTCAGCTGCTTCACCTGTGAGACTATACCTCTGATTCCCTGTTTGGTCACCCCGCACCCTTGAACTGTTTCATCTTGATTCATCTGAAGAAAACGATAACAACTATGAGAATGTAACTCTTCAGGTAGGGACAGCAAAAACTACCTTAGGTTCACTTTTACAAGCTGAGATCTTCTGGAGAACTGAATGATGTGAATAGTTGCTTCATGTTCAACCTTACCACTTCATCCAAGAGAATGAACTTGGCAATATTTCACTGTGAGTGTTCTTGCCTCTTCCTGAACAGCTATATTTTTATCATCATCATCATCTCCCTCATATGAAACAAGATCATTCAAGTGTAATAAGGGGACAAAACAGTGTAATTATGATGGTTGTCTGGTCAGGGAATTGAGAAGATGGATTGGAGGAGCAAGGGATAAGTAGGGTATTGCTGCAGTCACATTGCAAATATGAGCTTTCAGAAACCACATTGCAAAGAGATAGGTTTTGATATCACTGGTGGTGCTACCCAACCAGGGTATAGATACTCTGGTATGGATACCCAACTCAGCCATGAATCTTATTTGACTAGTAGCCAAAGACAATTTTGAATAGTTGCTATCAATGAAGAGTTCACAACAAATTTTAGCTATTAAAAAAATTATGGAAAACTTTAAGTATATTTTTGAGATAACTGAACTATGCTTATGGACAATCTGTGCAGGCTGGGTACTTTGTATAAAGTATACATTGTGAATCACAGTTGTTCAGCTCTTGTAATAGTCTGGAAGTCTCTTAGGATTTAAAGCAAGCTGAACAACTGACGATCTTGCTGGAATTCAAGTGTGGTTTTATAATATCTGGTTCAATAGGCTGAACTGGATCACTCTCACTAGCAATTATGTGTTTCACCAAGCATCTGGAAGCTTCATTGATGTTTATATTTTCCTGCAAGTGAAAGAGAAAGAGAGGTTGATTAGTTAATATTAATTACTCTGTGCTGCATATTTCCTGTGTATAATTAAACTTTTCTCCAGGCAACATCAAAAGTTTACTTTCCTTAATAAACAGCTTTTAAAAATTGACAGTATTAAATAATGTTTACTGTAGTTTTTTAATTAGTTAGGTTTTATATATATTATGATTTACATCTCCTTTAAATTATACACAGAACTCACTTTAAATTACCCCAAAGTCTTGGTGATTTGATTGCTTCAATAAACTAAACAAACACTAGAGAGATGTAAAAGACAAATATCTGAAGTAAAGTTCCAAAATCCATATTTCACTGCTTGAATAACGGTTACTCTGATTTTCAAATTATTAATTATCTATCAGCAACTACAGCTATAAATAGTTCTTGTTTTTTTTAAAACTTTTTCCACAGTTTCAGGAAAGTTTCTGTATACAATGATTACAATGAAACTTGTGATGAACAAATTCACTGAAAAAATAATACAGTCTCAAGTTATTCACAAAACAGCAAAAAAAGGTTCTATATCATTAAGATTCCTCAGTTATTTTTTGTTGAGGCTGTTGTCTCCAATGTACTGCTTCAGAAGAGATATATCACCATTGGTTTCATTTTCAAGACAGAAATCCTTACTCCAGAGACTTGGAACGAAATGAACAGCATATCTTTTTCAACCTGGGCCTTACTTCCATGGCATGTTTAACTAACAGCAACCCTTATTCTGTTTGTAGAATAAGCAAAGCTGAAACAGCCTGATCAGTAAGACACAGCTCAGCACAGCATACAAAATAAGCAGTAATACTGAGTAAGGATTTTTTTAATGACAGCCACCAGCATGGCTGGAATGAAAAGTTGGGCTTTCTAGTATAAAATACACTCTCCTACTCTAGTTGTTGGCACTGATCATTTATTGTATATGACAAGAGATAAAAACCCACCGCAGCTTCAGTCTTATGGGAAATAATATCACACCCACATACATACATATATACATTTATATACAAATATAAGTATGTATTTATGTTTATGCACATAATTCTCTCGCTCCATGAAAATTATGCATTATTTGCAATCTAAGACTGACCCAGGTTTCCAAGCTGAATCTGGGGCCTGCTGTACTGAGACCACACACACTCATGCACACAATGCCATGAAGTCTACCTTTAGCAAACGCTCAACATCTGTGCAGCATCACTAACAAAATAACCTGTAAAATTTATTGTGAAACTCTTTTTTTTACATGTGCATGTTCAAAAAAGTCAGATGAGATGTTTACGTATGAAGTTCAGCTATAAAAAAAGAAACCAAAATGCATGTGTATGTGTTTCAGCAGAGATGGTACAATTATATGAAAGATTAAAAGCTAAAGTAATGGATTCTGTGAGGCTGATTTGTAATCCTCTTGCAGTCAATTGCAAAGCTCCACAAACTCCACTGGCCACACCTTTGCATCACAATAAAGAGTTGAAATCTGGAGATATAACTGGAAATGTTAATTATTGCCAACATTTCACAGAATTCTTCAATTACACAAGTGAATTTAAATATTTGAACTTTGACCTGTAAAGAATATCAGCTGCTTTTAAAAAATAAAATCTTTAGACAAGCCATTTACATATTAACCCCTAGAAAGCAATAAAGAGCTAAGAATCAGGTCTGTACTGAGCTGTCAAAATGCTACTGTATCACATGATTTTCCTAGACCAGACAAGTAAATTCCTCAAGCATGCACCAAAAGCTTTTTTCAGGACATTGTGAAATTTTCTTAGAAAAAATAGACATTGAAAAATATCTCAGTACTGCTTAGAGAGCTGACAATAAAAGAAGGCTGTTAAATGCAAAAACAAACAAACAAACAAACAAAACCAAACAAAACCAAACAACAACAACAACAACACATACTAGTCTTTTCCATCATGTTTTCTGTTATTAACAGACTGATAAGCATTTCATTTACCCATGTGCTGCTTCTCTTCTGGGATGGCAGCATGTAGTTTTTCAGCAACATCTTAGTGGCTATCTGAGTTTGTGCCCAAATCCTTGAATGTTCATGTGTATTAACAGAAACCCTCTTTGTCAGAGACTTAAGATCAACGTTACATAGGAGTGGCAAAGAGGGAATGAACCCAAGCCCACAAAGACATAAAATGGGTATAGGTGAATGTCCCTTATCCTCACTGGTGCTAGACAGAATCCCAGGTGCCTGAGACTAAAAATTCAGAAGGAAAAAAACAATGCTGTTCTACTTCAGCCAGAACTCAAACCAAAGCAAAATTGGATTATTAAACCTTCTATAGTTTTTTGGGAAGTAAGCCAAAGTTGAACATAAGAATATTGTTTTGACATAAAAATTCAAAATATTTAGTTTTGGAAATATCAGAATTAAACGTTTCTCTTTTTCTGTATTGCTCTTTCTCCTTTTTAGTAAAATGATTTAACAAATTTGACCTATATTGCTGATTTCTTTGCTAGTTGCATTTTTGGATTGAGCCTACTCTTTCACTGGTACGTGTCTGCCCAGATCTACTGATTATCTGTAAAGTAGGATTAAATACTGCAAAGGTTTATGCTCAGTTCTGGTCATTCCACCTGAATAGGCTTTTGCTTTCAGTCTATGCCCACCTTCCTCTCTGACAGAGCACCATCCCTCCAGATGCACCTACAGAAGTTTATGTGACTGAGCTCTTGTTCTTCAAGCAAAACGTGCCAGTTGGCAAGTTTTCACTATTGAAAGCATTTGCAGCCATGCAAATAAAATTCTGCTCTTTGTTCTGTATAAGGGGAAAGGAATAAAAGTCCTGTCCGCAGCGTGTGCTGGATCAGAGTCATATTCTCATCCAGCTTTTGGCCCAGTGACTCCTGAACTAGACCATATGGATGGTCTAGCTGTGTGGATGAAAATTTCTTCCAGGGGACAAGGAAGCAAGAGAGAAAGGGTGGCCCATACAGCCAGCACAGCTGTTTTTAGGCTTGTGTCCAACTCCACCCTTCTCCCATGGTTCAGGTGACAACAGGTACACAGTACAGATAAGAAGCAACACATTAAGTCATGAGCTTGTGCTCATGCCACCAAAACAACACCTGCAGTCCCAGCTCTATGCCTTGACCACCTCCCTTCTGATGTTTTTTGTTATAACCTTAATCCTTGTCCCAGGTCTGTTGATCATACATTGCTGTGTTCTGGTCTGTCTAATGAAATATTGATTTCTGCACCTCTCCTCTTACAATGTGTTTCGAAAAAAAAAAAAAAAGAAAAAAGAAAAGAAAAGATCAATATTCTGTTAGGCAACAAAGCAGCTGCAGACAGTAGAAGGTGATCTGCTGTCCAAACAGACACCCAGAGACCTCGCAATTTTAGAGAACAGGAGGTGTTGAAAAGCAATCTAGCGAAGGACAGAGAAAAAGGAGCGGGTGAAAAATCCGTCCAACAAATACAAAGAAACCACAATCAGGATGTAAGACTGGACAGAGAGGAATAATCACACCCTACTAATTGTACTGAAACATGGAAACAGACCCCATCATGCTTAAGAATAAAATTCAGTATGTTTGAAAAAAAAGTAAAGAAAATAAAATGAGACAGTAGAGTGAAATGATGTCTTCCTATCTGTCTCTATATAGAAATGCTTGAACTTAGCTCTCTTACGACTTTTGTTTTACACAAAACACCACAGGAATTGTGATGATTGTTGCAGAGCTCCTTTCCTTTCCTTTCCTT